>JAAOAN010000198.1:0-239874 GCA_013396205.1 Fusarium mundagurra
TTAATTAGCTATACTTTGCGTATTGCTATAGGGATATTTTAACTTTTTAATAATTAATTAAAATTTTAAATAATAAAATAATAATATAATATTATTAAATATTTTATTTATAATTATATATTAAATTTAATATAAATATTAAGTATTAATATAAATTTATAAATATATAGTTTTTAATTTATTATTTATAGTTATTTATATTAACTATAAATTATTTTTTTATAGCTTTGAAAATACACCTTTACAAGCGCCCTTCCCAAGTTGTACCAGTGTGCTCTTCGTCCTCATATAGGCAGCTATCCCCTCATGACCATTTTCCAGTCCTATTCCGCTCATTTTCCAGCCACCT
This sequence comes from Fusarium mundagurra, assembly GCA_013396205.1. Classification (NCBI taxonomy): domain Eukaryota; kingdom Fungi; phylum Ascomycota; class Sordariomycetes; order Hypocreales; family Nectriaceae; genus Fusarium; species Fusarium mundagurra. The sequence continues at coordinate 350 of JAAOAN010000198.1, forward strand.
ACAGGCATCTCGGCTGGTGACTCGCCCCATGTGTTAATCCAAGTAATTCCAGCGTCAAGCTTTTGCACGACTTCATGTGCCAGTCCCATATCAGATGATACAACACCAGCAGCAAGACCCATGGGGGTATCGTTAGCCCGGGCAATAAGGTCTGACACCCATTCTTGTTGAGGGCGTCCTTGGGTTCTATATGGCATGATGCACATGACGGGGCCGAAGATCTCTTCCTTAACAACGCGCATGTTGTCAGTGCAATTTGTGAATACAACAGGGTGAACCCAGAAACCATCGGAGGTTGGTTGTGTCATGCTAGACTCCTCCGAGCCGTCGAAAAGAACCTTCGCTTTATCAACTGTACGTCCATGTTGGATGTACATCTTGACCTTCTCTTGCTGCGCGGCGCTGACCATGGGTCCGAAGTTGGTATCCCCGTTCTGAGGCAGACCCATGCGGATTCCCTCGCGGCATCGCTGCACAATAGCTTGCTCAACCTGGCTCAACAGAGTGTCAGGGACAAAGACGCGGGTGCCATTGGTACACACCTGTCCGGTGGAAAAGAAGTTGGCTACCATGGCAGTGTCGGCTGCTTCCTCGATGTCGGCGTTAGGAAGAATAACAAGCGGGCTCTTACCGCCCAGTTCCATAGTGACACCCTTCATGTCTTTGACAGCTTGGCTGGCAACTTTGCTGCCTGTGCTAACTTGACCAGTGAAGCTGACTTTGGCGATATCGCTGTGGGCGACAAGAGGGGCTCCAACGGCGATCCCGTCACCGTAGACAACATTGAAGACTCCAGGAGGGACGCCGGCCTCAATGTAGATCTGAGCGAGTGTCTGGGCATGCAGAGGAGTGACTTCACTTGGCTTGTACACCATACAATTGCCAGCGGCCAAACATGGAGCCGACTTCCAGAGGGCAATCTGGATGGGATAGTTCCATGCTCCAATGCCAGCACAAACTCCCAAGGGCTCATGGGTAGTGAGAACGAAAGCATCAGGACGAAGACGAGTATTTTGACCAGGGAAGCTGCCAGCAGCGATATGTGCGTAATACTCGAGAACGTCAGCTCCAGTTGCAACGTCAACGGTTGATGTTTCCGACCAAGGCTTGCCAGTATCAAGGGTCTCGGTCAGTGCAAGTTCGTCATTGCGCTCCCGAAGTATAGCGGCTGCCTTTAGGAGAATGGCAGCTCGGCGAGGTGCTGGGGTTTGTGACCATGTTGGAAAAGCGGCCTGGGCCGCTGCAATGGTAGAGTTGAGCTGTTCTGGAGTAGTCGTGTAGATAGTAGCAAGCGGCTTTGCATTGCTTGGATCGACGGAAACAAAAGTGTTGGTCTTTGAGGAGGACTCAGGCTGCGGGCGACCTGAGTGGAAAGTGTGAATCTCAGATGAGAATGTCATTGTAACTTGGTTGTTATGAACGAAGGAGCATGCAACAGGGTATGTAGAGGGAGATTGAACAAAGCAAAATACAACGCGAAAGGCAGATAGTAGATAGTAGGTAGGTAGGTACTTGTTCAGAATGATCTGAGAGAAGATGCTCTGGTTACATGTGGGGAGCTGGCTGTAAGTAAGGCATTGGATCCTACCTTAATAAATGTAAAGCTTGTGAGGATCAATATGAAGTACCGTCAAGGCGGGATGGCAATTGCCCCACAATTGACTGATGCTGGGTACCTTCCTCTTCAAGCAAGATACAACAACGTGGGGCCAAGCTATACTGTGCCGTCACAGTGGAATTAACCAACCAGTGAGAGCCCAGCCAAAGTATTAACCATGCAGCCAACATTCAATGGCAAGCAACACGAGCAAAAACTCAATTTACCAAGCTATGATCATTCAGAGACAAGTCTCAAACGGAACTGATAGCGGTTTTCGACTGTGAAGCCCGAGTCTGTGACGTGGTGAGATCAGCAGACTTGGGGAAGGATTACACCCATCATGACTCGAGCAGATCTGAAGAGATACGGGGGTAGTCAGTTGCGAGAACAGGTCGACGGCCATTCATTGTGAGAGTGTGTCTTGAACGCCTCAGCGTTGTATCGATGCGGAGAGTAGCGGCTCTGCACTATTAGAATAAAGCCGCATATTATCAGACCACTTTCACTTAGTGAAAGATAATGAATCTGAGCAAGAAGGGGTAAAAAGGTTCCATTTGCATTTGATAAGTTGTCCAACCAATGGATGCGTGAATCTGGTATTGTGCAGTACATAGGTGCTTACGGTGCTCTGCGGGCTGATGAATAACAGAACAGCTCGGAAGGCTTGGAAGACTCGACCCGCCAGCCCCGCCTCACTTCGACAAAAATGCTGTAGACAATTTCTGGTGCAAGTCACTGCAGAAAAGTCCTGTTTTCTCATTATCTACTCCGTAGACAGCCTTGCACCGTGCCCAGTCCTCAGCCCAGCTACCTACATAATCCCAGTTTCGACAATGCCGAAGGACGCCAAGATTGAGTGGCTGGTCGAGGGGAAGCACAAGAGTGGACACGCCAACGTCATTGCTGAGCTTTGAGCTGTCCACCTCCCACCCCTAGAGCTCTGCATCCAGCCCGAGGCTCTTGACCATTGAACTGCGAAGAAAGCAAGGCGATTGGATGTTGTTTCATAACAATGGATAGGTACTAGATAGAACTGTCATCCAAGGTGAGCGAATTCAGTTTCCAGTCCAGCTATATGTATACACGATTGTTCTTCCAATAATTCGAGCGGGTTTCAACGGCAGAAAAGCCCAGCGATGAAAAAAAAAGGAATCAAGAAAAGCAAAGAAAGAAGGGATTTTCCAATTCAGCGGGGACGCACTATCCAATTACCACACCCCAAAAAGTCGATCTTGGAGATTATCGATCTGACAGCCAGGTACCCCAACCACGCTTTACCTGATCAGTATGCTAAGCAACATTTCAAACTTGGCATCCTCTACGGCACATGGCCATATGGAGAAGTTCCAGTGGTGCAAGACACTGTCCCTGCAGATTATCCAATGTGGTCTTAATGAAGCGAGATAGCACAGCACGCGAATCCCGAACAGGTATTTCCTGTACATCAGGAATCATTATCGCACGCATCAACTCAGCACTCGACACATGCTCTGCGGAGAGCGGCGAACCTGCACCGTGTTGCCGTGTTTCAAGCCTCGTAATCAAACAGCGACATGGCCGGTTAGCCGGTCCAGCCAGTTCGCGATATCATATCAGTACTAAGCTTTCGTCTGGCAGTCCATCGGCCGAATGTAAATTCCAGACATGGAGTTGACTTGGCGAATAGTTATTCCATTTCTACCTGAGTATTTGGAAACTGGTTCTCCATGTTGCCCAATCAGCAATCAATTTTGAGTACAATATTTCCTTCGGAGGCTTCGTGGAGCCGGATCCGGCCAGCGGAGTTCCCTGAACTCCATCTTTACGCCGTCAGACGGCCCCACAACCACCGTCCAACACCGAGCAGGTATCAAACAGTCGCCGCGTCAACCAACGTTCTTCGTGCGGTTGCAGCGGCCGGGGCAAACCAAGCAATGGCACACGTCTTTGCATGTGTTAGTAACTGGCGTGATAAGGAGTGAAGCAGGGGCATCACGGACACCCCAAAAATTGAGCCTTTTCACATGGTGAGTCTTAGTCTAACTCCCAGGTACTCGCCTGCCACTTCCATTATCTACGAAGATATCGACCAACTGACTGATAACGAAGCTGTCAACGTCATGCAAGCTCGGAACACTGGCTTGAGATATTCAACCCTTCGGTAACACCGAAAAAAAGATTCCCGGAGTCGGTGAAGAGCTTTTTGCCGTTCAAACCCCCGCCAAGGCCCCGCTCTTGCTAGGTTCGTGGCTTGCTAGATGCTTCAACCAGTTCTCTCCCTGGTTAGCTCTTGCCCCGGCCGCCGCCCGTCTTGGAGTCTTGATCCACCCACCAGCCTTGCTGGATGTTGGCAGCTCTGACCAATCAGAACTCCTTACTGACCACTAAAGGGTACTTGGAGCAGTCAGAACACTACATCGAGTCGAGGCTGGAGGCCAGTAGCGAGAATTCATCCGCACTGTACGATGCTTCCAAGGACCCTTCCATGATCCAGGACCCCACTTTGAGCTGATGTCCGTCCATTTCAAAAAGATCTTGACTGTCTCGATGCTCGAGTACAAGAGCTCTCACTCTCCTGGACTTCAAGTCGCTTTCCTTCCTCACTTCTCCCTCAACACCATTCATTGATACCCCTGGACCCAAAACGACTGAGACACGTGCAAGATCTTGACCCATCCCTCCATTGAATCTTTTGTTCAACTTTACCCTCGCTCAACTCCTCCAACATGACTACTGAGTATCTTCCCGCTTCTGCCAGCTCTGCCTACGACTATATCATCGTAGGTGGTGGCACGGCTGGATGTGTTCTGGCTTCCCGCCTATCCTCCTACCTTCCTGAGCGCAAGGTTCTTATGATTGAGGCTGGCCCTTCAGACTTCGGTCTCAACAATGTCCTGAACCTCCGCGAGTGGCTGTCTCTCCTCGGTGGTGATCTCGACTACGATTATCCCACAACTGAGCAGCCCAATGGCAACAGCCACATCCGACACTCACGTGCCAAGGTCCTCGGTGGATGCTCCTCTCACAACACTCTCATCTCCTTCCGCCCTTTCCGCCACGACATGGATCGTTGGGTCGCCAAAGGCTGCAAGGGCTGGGACTTTGAGACCGTTATGCGCAACGTTGACAACTTGCGCAACCAGCTGAACCCTGTTCACCCCCGTCACCGTAACCAGCTCACCAAGGACTGGGTCAAGGCCTGCTCCGAGGCCATGGGCATTCCCATCATCCACGACTTCAATCACGAGATCTCCGAGAAGGGACAGTTGACCCAGGGTGCTGGTTTCTTCTCTGTCTCTTACAACCCTGACACCGGCCACCGCAGCAGTGCTTCCGTCGCCTATATCCACCCTATCCTTCGTGGCGATGAGCGACGACCCAACTTGACCGTCCTCACTGAGGCCCATGTCTCAAAGGTCATCGTCGAAAATGACGTTGCCACTGGTATCAATGTCACTCTCAAGTCAGGCGAGAAGCATACTCTTAACGCCCGCAAGGAGATCATCTTGTCGGCTGGTGCTGTCGATACCCCCAGGCTTCTCCTTCACTCTGGTATCGGACCTAAGGGTCAGCTTGAGGACCTGAAGATTCCTGTTGTCAAGGATATTCCAGGTGTCGGCGAGAACCTCCTGGATCACCCCGAGACCATTATTATGTGGGAGCTCAACAAGCCTGTTCCTGCTAATCAGACCACCATGGATTCCGATGCTGGTATTTTCCTGCGACGAGAGCCCAAGAACGCTGCTGGTAACGACGGCGATGCTGCTGATGTCATGATGCACTGCTACCAAATTCCCTTCCACCTCAACACAGAGCGTCTAGGGTATCCTATCATCAAGGACGGTTATGCCTTCTGCATGACACCCAACATTCCCCGTCCTCGCTCACGTGGCCGCATCTACTTGACTTCAGCCGACCCTACTGTCAAGCCTGCTCTCGATTTCCGTTACTTCACTGACCCTGAGGGTTACGACGCCGCCACCCTGGTCCACGGCATCAAGGCTGCTCGAAAGATTGCGCAGCAGAGCCCCTTCAAGGACTGGCTCAAGGGAGAAGTTGCCCCTGGTCCTAAGATCCAGACGGATGAGGAGATCAGCGAATATGCTCGCCGAGTTGCCCACACAGTGTACCACCCTGCCGGTACCACCAAGATGGGTGACGTTGAGCGCGATGAGATGGCGGTTGTCGACCCCGAGCTCAAGGTTCGTGGAATCAGCAAGCTCCGCATTGTTGATGCTGGTATCTTCCCCGAGATGCCAACAATCAACCCTATGGTGACTGTGCTCGCTGTTGGTGAGCGAGCTGCCGAGCTTATTGCTCAAGAGGAGGGCTGGAAGCCCAAGCACTCCCGACTGTAAGCATCACTCGGGCAATTTTTCAAATATCTCCTCGTGGGGGTAAACGGGGGGTATCACTGTTTTTGGACATCTGTATGATTGAATGATTAGCGTATGATTGCATTATCGCAGCGAGTATGACATACCTTGGGTAGTTAGGAAAATTTGAAGTTCGTTTACCAAATAAGACTCGGGGGCTTGTGGCCCGATTTGCCGTTGTTCTTCCAATCGCTTGTGCCGGTGTCGGGTCGTATTTCCCCGATGAGGCCCTTGGCCCAGCTTCTTGACCAATTCATATTTTGCCGCGACGGGTCAGTAAAACAGGCACAGCGGGCCGGCGACTTTCCACCACTAAACCACCCGGATCGCTCAGTTTAATGTGTCTCGTAAGGCCCGGAATACTAGATGTTTTCCCATGATGAAACGAAAGTTCGATATGCGCCGATGTTCCAGCACCAATCGGGGGATCCGAAGCGTGATGCAGGACATTCAATCTTGGATGCGTTCTCGGCGGCTGAGATAAGGTGATAATAATCAGTGGCAAGATGCCACAAGATCGATATAGCATTGCCCGTTATTATTATGCATATTGTGTCTTGTTGGGTCTCGGGTGACCAGCTGATAACAACTCCCACAACTCACTTTGTTACCTGACTTCTCAGCGGGTGCACTGGTATCCATTTAGACGGGTTATGGCCCGTGGAGCCGTGCATCCATCAGCTGCTCTAAAAGGAAACGTGTGGGGTATGTCCGGGGTTTCGGGACGGAGCGTTGAGCGTGGAGTGGGTGGTTCGACGGATGACAGGGCCGAAACGTGTCTGTGAGATCCATCCACGTCGGCCGTTGCGCCGTTGTGCAGGGTCCCTCGGTCGAGGACCCTCTACTCCTCCATGGGGATATTAGAGAGTATCTTCCGGAACGACAGGTGAGATGGCCTTAGCAGAGCCCCGGTCCGGCCAGCCGCCTGCTAAAGAGGTCTCGATCGGTAGGGGCCACACCTTCGTTTTAAGTGAGGTTTATAGAAGAAGCAGTGCAAGCTGAACAGCAACAGATGCATTTGTTGATTTCGCTCTGTTCTCGAATCTTTGCAATTTGATGAATAAAACCATTTGACGGATTGCTGTGTCCCTATGGCCGAGATATTCAGGTTGCAGAAGGTTTTTATTGTGTTTTTAAAGCATTAACAAGCAGACGCGATAGATAACCGATCCCAAGAGCCTTCAATCGGCTGTCAGTGGCTGCACCCCGAAATCCCCAACTTCAAAACGCGATTCGAGGTTAGAAAAATGGCTACGCCAACAATCGACTTACCACCAACAACGTGTGAAGAAGAGGTCACCACGCCCATATTGGACAACGCTCAAGGACTAGCCTCTGCAATAGGAGCAGCAGCAGTGGCGGCTGTAGCTGTCGGGGACGGTCTTACACACGGTCTTGGAAGAGTCGCATATGGAAAACCATACGATGGTCACATCTCAGAAGAAGATGGCCAGTTCCACGATGTAGATCACAAAGGCGCACGTGAGGCGAAACAACAGAAAAGCCTCAGGGAGGCCCAAGAGAAGTGGGATGCTGCAACCATGGGACCGGTAACAAGGGTCGAAACAGTTATAGCGGCGGAAGGTGGAGGAGGAGATGGAAGAGGAGAGCGGGAGGTATGGGAGGGAGGAGGAGGAGGGCCAGAAGGGCTGCAGTTGCCGCCTAGAAAAGGCGCTGATGTGGCAGGTCAACAGGTCAGAGCTGCTCTTTCCCGCTCCCGCCTTGGTCGTTCAAACCCCTCCAGCTCCAGCTCCAGCTCCAGCTCCAGCTCCAGCTCAGGTTCACTCTCAGGCGCATCCCCTTACAACGCTACCAATACTGCTGTCGCTGCTACAGCTACTGCTTCTAACAACAGTCCCAACAACCTCAACTTCACGCAAACAGGTCGCGTCACCAAGTCTCGCCATCGCTCTTCTCTTTCAGCACCAATCGCAGCGTCGCTTGTGAATGCTGCTGCTACGGAGAGTGCAAGATTATCCTACGAGGCAAAGCTTACCGCGGCACTAGCTGCTAACATCGCCGGCACAATGGCGGGTAGCCAGTCGAGCACGACGACAACAGCTCTCCCCTCGCTAAAATCGAACGGCCTCTCCTCGCTGCCGCAAAAGCCCAAAACAAATGGGACAACACCGACCCTTAGCACCGCCTCTTCTATGGACAAAGATGCTCCCGTGATTTCCTTTTGGGGCCCAGAGCCAATTGCTCTGCCCTCCCGCTTCGCCCGCATCAAGCGCAACCTCATCAGTGGCCACGAAGCTGAGCTCGAAGCTAGTTGGGCCCGCCTCATTACTGCACTTCGCAAAGAGGTCAGTCACATAGAGGACCTTGGGGCTCACCTCATTCCTTCAATTGAGTTTGGCGACCTAGATGACTCTGTTCAGACTGCGCGCTTTGGACATGATCTAAGGCGCTACGGTGTCGGTGTTGTCCGCAAGGTCGTACCAAGAGCAGACACAGATACTGCAGTCCGCGAAACGGTCGACTATCTCGATAGCAAACGCCACATCAAGGCACTCCAGCAGCATGATCCAGCCTGTTTCGACTTCTTTTGGACACCAGCTCAAGTCCGCTCGAGAGCGCACCCCAATGTCCTCAGCGCCCAACGATTTATGATGAGCCTATGGGAGACCAATCCAGATGATCAGCTTGTCACAAGACTCCCTATCACCTATGTCGATCGCATACGCGTACACGGAAATGGAGAGAACCAGTCCAACAGTCTAAATGTGCCGCCGCTCGAGCCTCCACAATCCGCCGATGATTGGATCCAGGCATTACAATCATCCGCGGGTATCACGGCTCAAGTTGACAACGGGTCCTTGGAGCGCTGGGAGCCCGACGGTTATCAACGTGCCGGCACCTATAACCATATCTTTCATGGTCAATGGGAAGACTACGATCCTTGGAAATGTACCAGTCGCACTTCTGTGACGACTGATCTTTATAATGGCTACGGTGCCTGCACTATCTTCCGCATGTTTCAGGGCATCTTGGCACTTTCCACTGTCGAGCCTGGCATGGTTCGCCTCTTGCCTTCCCCCAAGCTTGCAACAGCTTACTACCTACTCCGACCCTTTTTCACAACCAAGAATCCTCCACCAGAGAATCGCACTGGGCCTGAATGGGAGGCATATCTTGCTCCTGAGAATTGGAAGCTGCAAACTGAGCCTGATTCCATCATTCACGGAGCTGTCCCGGGACACGCACAAAGAATTACCGAAACATGGCACCCCCATTTGCATCTACGAAATAGCATGATTACTTTGCCAACTCTACAGCCTGGAGACTACATATTCTGGCACCCTGACCTTCCATACTACCTCTCCAGTAACAACTATGGTCTCAAAACACCCAGTGGAAGCAAGAGTGAAGTCAGTATGCTCGTGTACATTCCGGCAGCCCCGCTCACGCAAACAAATGCACTCTATCTTGCACGTCAAAGGAAGGCATTCCAGAGGGGCCATCCCGGCCCAGACTTTGATTCCACGGGAAGAGGGATTGTTGAAGAAGACGCCGAGACACGGCCTGGTGAAAAGGAAATTGCCGAAGTCGGAGGTCCCTCTTCATTACAAGCTATGGGTCTTGCGCCATGGGAAGTTGCAGGCACTCGCTCCGGATCACCACCCTCGGAAAAGTCCAAGTCCAAGGCCGATGAGGATGTTGAGATGGAGGGAGACGGAGACGCTAAGAGTCTTACAAGCACATCATCGATTTCTCGCGCTGAGGCTGAGGTTGTGCGCTTAGCCAATATTATCCTCTTCCCAGATCGCTCAATGCTGGGATACTCGGTTTGAAAGAAGCATAAACTTGCTGGCAGGGTCTCTGTCTTTCATCTCCTGGTTAATTGGACATCACACTTTGGACTCTGTGTGACGTTTCATATCGGTATGTGGTCCAATGGTATACAAGAGATGGATTAGATGCATATGAAGGAGTCAGGCGTTTACCTAAGGATTGAAACTAGACAGAAACTTTTGTTATTTATTTGCATAAACGAAGAAATACATCTCTTGTGCTCAAAACATGATGTGTAGCTCCAGATCCCCAAACGTCAATCTGAACAGGACCGGTTTCCTTTATTTCTGCCGCCACGATCATTCGGTGGCATGTCTCAAAGTGTCCGCGATACTGGAAGCCACAAGCACAGCCTCTTCTCTAGAGATCTGTTGCTGTGAGCCGAAAATACCAATGGCAAGACGTCCCTTATCGACGGAGGCCTCAACATCAACAGCCAGCTGTGGCAGTAGGGTTAGTAGCCATTTTCAACTTGAAGACCAGTAACTTACTGGAATGCCATTCACCAAAAAGCTTTCCTGACGAGCCGCCTCAAACTGAGCTGGTATGTGATGGCGATACGAGTTATCAGTTATTTCTTGTGACAAAACTGTGACCGAATTCTCTACTGAACCTGTATCGTCGGAGAGGCTCAGGAAGTTGACAAAGGATTTTACTTGCACACCAGTCCATTGATCAATCTCCCAGAGACCGACGTCTGATCGTCCATCAGATGTGATCTGATGAATGTCTCTCTGGATATTCTTTGCTACAGAAGACAAAGGGAGTTCTATGGGCGAGTCAACCCTCAAAGGAACAAGATTCAGAGTCGGGTAGACCTGAGGGAGCCCATCGCTGGCAGCAGCTCGGTTGGCGAGATACATGCCAAACACCACTGACCCATTGTCTGGTGTGTTGTTTCGCGTGGCAAGGACTTTGGCATAAGCTGCAAGGAACCAAGACTGGAGTGAGATGCCAGATTGAGTAGAAATAGCTTGTATCTGACTGGCATCTGGTACCGCTGATTCGTTTAAGTAAGAAATTCGGTTCTTTACGTCTTCTTGCGATTCAGCAGCAATCGGAGTGGAAGAGGTGCCGTGTAAGTAGGCTTTCCAGAAAGCTCGTCTGTCTTTCTGGGCTGCTTCACTAGCCTGACGGACTGCAAAGTTCTTCCACTGTGCAAGCCCATTGTTCTCGACGACGATAGAGCCATGTAGTAGTTGAGATAATCGTCGCAATAGGGCTGGAAGACTGACTCCATCGTACAGAGCGTGGTGGATCTGAAGTCTGAATGACCAGATGCAGTCTTCCTGGAGCGTAATGTGCGCTCTAACAAGTGGCTGGGCAGCCTGAGTTGACTGCTCTTTAGGGGGGTCCAGAGTTAAGGAAAGCTTGTGGGATTTGAGCACAACCTGCAAAACCGGGATACTTGGAGATTGGGTTGGAATGAAACATGTGCGTAAGAGAGGTACTTCAGACACAAGTTTATCCCAGGCAGTCTGGATGCCGTTTAGATCAACTGAAGTCTTAATTTGACATGGAAACTCGGGGAAGAATACAGAGCCTTCTGCTCTTTGCCATGCACCGAGCATGTAGACTTGCATTGGCAATGCAGGAAGTATTTCAGCATCTTCTTTTTCTATTCCATGAGCCCGTAGTAGAACTTCAAGATTGACATCGTTCGGTGGAACCCATTCTTCAGTCAATTCCAGAGTCTCTGACGGCATAGCCTGGGCTTGCGTGGCGCGTTGAGCCATTTCTGCAATGCTTGAGGATTTAACAAGATCTTGGGGGCGGAGCTTTATTCCAATCTTTCGCAGGAGGGACGACACTTTGATGGCGCTAATCGAATCGAGGCCCAGGTGGTAGAGGTTGTCGGATATCCTGATTGAGGCAAGGGGAACACACGAGATCTGATGAAGAATGTTTCGGATTTCGGCTTCATTTTGGGACCACTCCCGATCCTCTTCTGACGGTAGATCTGTAAAATCAACTGGCACGGAACTGCTTCCATCACCCAGTATCACAGGAGCCATACCGCAGATGGACACGCCATGCTCCTGGAAAGATAGGATCTCCTGGGAGCCAGGCTGTATCAGGAAACCCATGACAGTATCTAAAGTCTCCAAAATACTTTCCGGTCCTCCGTCCCAGACATACTGTGGCTGAAGAGCGAGTCGCCATAAGAGAATGTCAGACATGGCTTCAGCTTCCACGCAAAGGGGATACTCGGTGGCCGAAGACGCTTCAATGGATGTTAATAGGGGGCGATCTGATGATTCAGCTGCCGGGGACTTTTGAAGGATGAACAAGGTGTTGAACAAATATTGTCCATTGAGCTTTGTTGCTGATTGGGCTTTTCGCAGTGGATATTGCTGGGAGTCTCTGATATCGATCATGTTCTCCTCAAGATACCGTAGAAACTCGGATACTGAACCGTGCAAAATACATCGTAGGGCAATTGTATTCATTGTTGGGAACACGAGATTGTCTGCCCCATCAAAATCCCGACCTGATAAGACTGTGCCAAAGAGGACATCGAGCTTCTTGGTTTGGCGTGCTAGTGTTATGGCCCAACAAGCTTGGCAGAGTGCCTGCAAACTTACAGAAAGCCTTTTGCAGGCGGTTTCGATTTCGGGGAGGCCAATCCTTGAAGCGGACTCCAACCTTCGCAGGGTGTTCTCAGTTGGGCTGGGCCACGTTTCACTCGGAGGAATCATCGATGGCGAAGCATCTTCCAGATACTGCGTCCAAAAGTCCTTTGCCCCCTGGTTCGTGGACCCCAGTACTTTTATAAGGAATGGTTCCACTGGAGAACGGGTAATCAGCCTTCCTTCTAATAGAGCCTGGAGATCCTGGAAGAGCAAACTCAGGGACCATCCATCGTAAAGAGCGTGTGCCATGGAAAGGACAATGTATCGATGAGAGCCCATATTCGCCAATTTCAACTGAACCAGATGCCTTACTCCAGCTCCTTCCTTGGCTTTTGCGGTTGCTGCTGCGGTGAGTTGACGTAGCTCATCCAAGTTTTGAACTGTCGTAACTTCAATGTCGTCCTCAAAAGATTCTGCAATGACCTGGCAATATGTCATATCCAGGTTCTGCTGAGCGACTTGTACAAACCCTGTCCGTAGGATAGGTGTACGCTGAATCAATTCCTTCCAAGCGTCGATCAGTCTCGTAGTGTCAACATGATCGGACACTTGGAGAATGTCGTGATTGAAATAGGATTCAAAATCAGACTGGACCATCCCAGCCACCATTGACTCTTGAAGATGGGTGGGTGGAAGAACAGATTCGACGCGGCCCAGGTCCGCACCAACACCCTCAAGATATTCGCGTAACCTAGCCTTGACCTGCAGCAGTGAAGCATCGTCTGCAGAGGCTGACGGTTTGAGAGAAAGATCCCTTGACTCAGCCAGTATATTGGCAATTGTCTTGTGGCGCATGATATGTGAAGGGGACAGATGGATTCCCTTCCTCCTGAGTGTGGTAGAAAGCTTGATTACATCAATGCTGTCGAGGCCGAGTTCCAAGATCGACACATTTTCATGGAGTTCAGATGGGGCAGCATCGGCCAAGAAAGCAACTTCGTCCCGAACCATCTGAGCTTCTTGGCTCCATTCAAAATTGCCCGATTTGTTCGTTTGGATGCGTTCGTTGTTGGCGTCAGGGTTGCAGTTTTGCTCGATATCTGGGACGGGCACCTCGCTCTCTGGTGAGCTTGCAGCCAGGCTTGCAAAGCCCTCAATGTCATCAAGTATGCTATTCAGCACTTGTGAGGACGCGATATGTCCTTGTGCGACAAGAGTGAGTCGAATATTGCCCGAACGACCGTGGACGGCTTCAAACGCAAGAGGGTAGTCAGGCGTTGCTGGACTATCCACAATGTCAAAAATGAGGCTGCTCTGATTGGCGACGGTGGCCTCCTCGATCTGGAAGGTAAAGAGACTATCAAACAAAGCTTTGCCCTTAGAGCACCACTTCTGGATGTCCTTCAAAGGGACATGTTGGAAATCGAGAACTGATGCATTGAAGTCATGGCAGCGCCGGAGAAGGGACTGCCAGCTTTCGTGGTGAATCGCTCTACAATAGAAAGGTACGGTGTTGAAGAGAGGGCCGATGGTGTTCTCGACCCCAGGGAGGTCGATGGCTCGCCCAGATACAACGACACCAACGGTAGGCTGCTGTTGGGTGAACTTCTGCAGAGCAGAGGTCCATAACGCCATGACAACAGCCTGAAGCGTGATATTCTGAGAAGAACGAATCGCCTCAAGACTTGCAGTCGACATTTCCCGCTCAGCGACGGCTACAACATCCGGTTCGCCATCCCCATGTGCCTGGATTGAAACAGGAGTCCAACCTTCTAGTTGTTTCTCCCAGAAACCTCTGCAATTATCGTGCTTTGCCAGAGGGCCATAACTAAGAGTTTCAAGAAATGAAGGAGCATCAGGTGCGTCAACACCTGAATAATTCGCCGCGACACGCTTCATCATGAGATCAAAACTGTTACCATCATAAAGTGCATGGAAAATATGAACCTTAAGCAGTCTAGATGTCGGTGTCTCAACATAGATGAATAGCAAAGGCTGTGTGATAGAGGACTCGTTCCGCTGGATCCAAGACTTCTTCTGCTCTGCAAGATATGCAGGAATCGAATCACCCGATTGTACAGTGTGTGTTTCCCAGGCCAAGGTAGATTTTCGGATGGCAGCTTGCAAGAAACCATTCGGGGTGGGTACAAAGACGGTTCTCAAAATGCTCTCTGTATGTACCAAATCGTCCCATGCCTTTTTCAACTTGCTTATGGACGTAGACTCATGGAGCTTCAACTCAAAAGTATTGAAGTAAGCGCCGGGCTCGCTGTTGGTCAATGACCGAGATATGATACCTTCTTGTAATGGCGAGCATGGGGCAACATATTCGACATCAGCTGGCTCGATATTCAGGAGGAGGCATACCATTCCACGGTGCCGATGGCCATATGCCTGGATGGACTGCTTAACCTCTCGCACAAGTTTCTCTTGTCGATTTGAGGCGTTCTTGGCCAAAGAGTTGGCAAGATCGCCGATGATGGGGTTTTTAAGCAACAAAGCAGGTGATGCTGCTTTGAGGCCGCGGGATTTGAGGAGGGAGGAAAGTCTGAGGGCCGTGATTGAGTCCACGCCAACGTCAAAGATGCTTGTCGATGACGATAGATCATTTTTGCTCATGTTGCTGAACTGCGCAATACTTTCAAGCAACTGGCCAACTATCTTCCGGGCCCCCTGTGAAACAGGTGCTGTTGTAGCATGAGAAAGCTCCAAGAGCTTCTCTGGTGCAAGCTCGCTGAAAAGTCTTTTCAGGTCCTTGATTTCTGCCTTGTTGTTTGAGGAAAGGGGTATGTATGGAAGTGACAGGATATATGTTGGTACCATGTAACCTGGAAGTTTGGCACGGCAGGCTTCTTTTGCTTGCGCACCCAGGCCCTCCTGATCCATCAGGATCTCAAGGGGACCTTTCTGAGACTTCTGGTCAACAATGAATGTTACCAGAACGTCCTTGCCACTACTTCCATGGCGAGCCACAATAGTTGCGGCGTCGTGAATATCGACAACGTCGGTACGGATGATATGATTGATCTCGGCAATTTCAAGTCGCTGGCCGCGAAGCTTGACTTGGTCGTCAGCCCGACCGAGAAAGTCAAAGCACCCATCATGGAGCACGCGGACAAGATCACCTGTCCTGTATACTCTCTCGTTGAATTCTTCAACAGTAGGGAACCGCTCTGCTGTAAGTTCAGGTCTGTTGAGATAACCCTTGCCCACTAATTTCCCTGACACGCAAAGCTCTCCAACGCCACCGCGGAAGACTGGCGTATTAGTGTTTTGTTTGAACACAAATGAGCCAACATTGGGGAACTGCTTTCCGATGTTGCTAGGGCGGCCATTTTTGGGCACACGCTGAAACATAGTGACACCGATAGTGGCCTCGGTAGGGCCGTATGCGTTGTAAATGACAGCTCGTGGTCCCCAGACGTCAAGAATCTCTTGTTTGAGCTGTTCACCACCTGTAATGAACACACCACGGCAGAGACTGGGAACTTCATCAGGATGCGTGAGTCGCGCAAGACTTGGAGTTAGGTCAATGTGTGTAATGCCGAGCCTATTGATGGCTGCTGTCAAGTCATCCAGTATGAGGTCTTTGGGTGCAGCAACGACGGCCATTCCCACTGACCAGCTCCAATACTGCTCGAGGACGGAAACGTCAAAGTGGAGAGCAGCGAACTGAAGCCAACGTGAGTCCTCATCCCAGTGACCTCTGAAAAGTTCCTGGAACGCCATCATTGCCTGAACAGCGTTCTCGTGAGTGATCTCGCACCCCTTTGGCGTTCCTGTGGTCCCAGATGTATAGAGGCAATAACAAGTATCTGATGGAGAGATACTGTGGTGCAAAACGACATGTTCCTCGGTCACGTCATTCAAAACCTGAGTTTCTATTTCCATGACCGTGGTTTTTGCTTCGAAATCAAGATCCTTCGAGCACCTTGTTAGCAGGCAAGGTGCTTTAGAATCTTCGATGATGAACTCCTTTCTCGCCCTTGGTGCAGACGGGTCCAGTGCAACAAACGAGCACCCAGCTTTTAGAATGCCCAGGATTGAGAAATATGCCTCGGGGCATTTGTCAAAGTGTACCGCAACAATGCCGCCAGGAGAGACCGTATTTTGAAGCATGTTGGCAACTTTGTTGCCCATGCAGTCAAGTTGACGATAGTTCCATTGTTGCTTGATACATGCATCTCCCTCGAACTCTGATACAAACTCGAGAGCAATTTTGTCCGGATGAGAAACTGCTCCCTTTTCGACAAATTGGTGTAACAGCTGAACGGGGGCATCCAGTACTGGGGCTGATGCAGGAAGTATCGAATACAGGGGTGAAGAATTTCTCATCACTTCGTCCTCAAAACCAGCAGCATTGCAGGCGATATGGGTTAGTGAAGCGTCGAACTGCTTCATCAACAGCTGTGCTTGTTCTCGGGGAAGAATGTCGCAGTAGTACGTTATGCTTAAGCGAATTTGGTCATCGCCCGTGGGCTCAATCTCCAATGAGACTGGATACTCGACTTTGGCTTCTTCGTTGACCAGCTTCCACGGTACAAGGGAAGTGCTCTGATCTGGCATTTTCTGGTACGCAATGAGAGTATCGAATATAGGGCCCGCGGGGTGACCTAGCCATTTCTGTACTTGACTGAGCGGCGAGAATTGGTATTTGTGAAGGTGCTGATTATAGCTCATCATGTAGCTGACCAGGTCGGCATTAGACGGAACGTTGCTTGCCACAACAGGCACTGTGTTGAGACATGGGAACGCGACATCCTTGATCTCATCAATGGTTCTTCCAGACAGCGCCACACCAAAGACAACCGAGTCCTCTCCCAAATAAGATGCCAGTACTCGTGTCCAAGCGGCTTGGATGGCCGCTTGGATTGTGACATTTGAGGCTTGAGTCGCTGCCCTGAGTTTTGTGTATGACAATGATCCAAACATCGAGTCAACCAGCACTTGTCGTTCTTCAACTCGTAAAGGTGTCATTATTGGAAACTTGTTAACAACAATCTTACTGGCTTTAGCCTCCCAGAATCCCTTCTCTGTAGATTTATCATTCAGTGCCATTCCCAGAATGGCTGATACTGCAGGCTCGATGCTCGTAGGTCGGGGTAGCTGATTGCCCTTGACTAGTTGTGAAAGTTCATCAAGCATCAGGTGAAGTGCGGGAGCGTCGTAGAGAGCATGGTGAATGATGAGGCTCATGGTATTGGTTTGGGATGTTTGAGCCAGAATCACACTCCAAGGTGGGTGGTGCAGCGAAGAAAGCATCGATTTGCTAGCATCAGTCTTCATCTGGATGAGGTCGGCCTCTTCGTCTTCAACCAAGTGCAGACGGTTCATAGTCGTCTCTATTGATCCTGCTTCATACCTCACCATAGCAAAAGAGGATTCTGCATGTTGCACGGGCACAAAGCCAGTTCTCAGCATAGGATGTCGTTGTTGAAGCAGCTGCCAAGCCCTTTCGAGGTTCGCTACTTGGACATCTTCCATCACTACATACCTCACTGCGTTGAGGTAGTTGTCACCTCCAGACTGAATGAAGGATGCGAGCATGGCAGACTGGACAGGCGTGCATGGTAGGACTGCCTCAACTTTGGCTGATTTGGGTAGTTGATAATCAACCTCCGTGATGACTTGTCGTGAAAATCTGTCAAGATCGTACTTCAATGTACACCCAGCATCTGCTCTCGATGAATTTTCCAGTAGCTTTGCGGCTATCTTAGAGCAACTTGGGCATTCAATCACATCAGAGGCCGATACAACGAAACCGCGCTGGCGGAGAACCGAAGCCACCTGCACAGCGTTAATGCTGTCGAGGCCCAACTGGAAAATGGTTGTGCGGCGTTGTATATGCTGATCGCTCACCCCTGAAAGGGTGGCCAGGACATGTCTAACTTGTAACTCAAGCTCACTCCATTCTTCTTTTTCGTTCGAAAGTGTCACCGCTATGTTGTCTTTTTCGATTCGAGGTACGAGTTGGTCTATTATTGACCTCAGGGTATCGGGAAGATCCTTCTTGTTCAATGAACTTGCATGGGGAGCTGTCAGGATGGCTCTCAATGTAAGCTTGAAAACATCAGCCATAGCCGTGGCAACTTCCTCAGTGACAATACTCATGTCCCTGTGGATATTGACAACTAGTGAGTTCAACCCAGGGCAAGGGACGATTTCGCACACCAGGGGGATATCCATATCTCCAGAATCTCCTTCAAGTGTCCAGACGTTCTTGTCGATGTCTTGTAATGGCTTTTGCAGCAGTAGAAGCGTATCAAATATATGCTTCCCAGTGCGATTGATGCTACGCTGGATAAGCCTCAGGGGAGTAAATTGGTACGCAATAAGCTCTGTGTTCATCTTTTGAAGGTGCTTGAGCAGATCAAGATTACTTGATGCTTCTGGAAAGTCGACGCGCACAGGGATCGTATTAAAACAGGGTGCAACGAGTCTTTCGAGACCTTCGATGTCAAGAGTACGGCCACTGACAACATTTCCAAAACACACGTCTGTACGTCTGTATGCGGTTGCAAGGACAGTGGCCCAGCTTGCTTGGCAAACCGAAAGTAGGGTTGACCCGAGATCTCGAATACGCAACTGCAAATCGCTGAGAGGGATATCCATAGATGTGGTGCAGGTGCTCTGGTCAACTTCACTCGTGGTTGTCTGGGGAAAGATTGCAGATGGTTTGTAGTTCTCAAAGTGCCGTTGCCAAAACTGTTCTGCATCATCGGGCAAGCGAGTAGATAGTTTCAGAAACTGGCTATAGGGAACTGTCGGCGGTAGTTCCTCGCCAACAGCCAATGCTTCCACCTCCTTGAGAAGTCGTTCCATTGCCACACCATCGTAAAGTGCGTGATGGCAGATGAATGACAGAAACTCAGATCCACGGTACCTCAGTAGCGCTAGGGATATCGGTGGCGTCCTTGAATCGACTGGATCAGGAAGAGACTTGAGATGTTGTTCAATCGCCCCATCGAAAGACAATTCACTCACATCGAACGTCTTCCATGGTATTTCCCAGCTCTCAAGGACGATCTGAGCAATGACACGTCGGGAATCTGTTGTCGCCGCAAAGCAGGTCCGAAGAATATCATGCCTATCCGACATGGTTTTCCAGTATGACCTCATGGCTCCAGAGCTAGTTGTCAGGCGTAGGAGTACCTTGTTATAGTAACCCCTTTGGCCGCGAGAAAGCATCGCCTCCTGTAAGGGAGTACATGGCAAGATCTCCCTAATGGTCTTTGCCTCCTTGGCAAACTCTTTTTTCATCGAGTCAACGAAGGTGGCGGCGAAAAAGTCTTCAAGACTATCGACTGGGGCTTCCTCTTGTCGTGATGACTTTCCATCCAGATATCTCGCCAACTGCGCAACAGTTGGGTTGCGAAGAATCTCAGACACAGCAACTCGAGAACCAAGTTTTGGGCTGAGATTGCGTGCTAGGTCGATGGCAGATATAGAGTCTATTCCGAGAAGAGCAAGGGGTGTCCATCTGCCGAAGTCATTCCTGGACACATTCGCAGACTCGACAAGGGTATCTGCGATTTTCAATTCTGACTGACTCCAATCACCCTCGTCTTGAGTGTCCAAGGACATTCTAGAGGCTTCCTCAAGGTAGTCCATACCCAAGCTGTTAAAGCAGTCACGAAGTCGGCGCTTATCTATCTTTCCACTCGAAGTCATGGGTATTGATGAGATTGGGATGAGGTAAGTGGGGACTATGTAGCTTGGCAATCGCGATTTGAGGTGTGCGAGCAGAGACTGATGGGTTTCGCTGTTGATTTCCAACACATGAAAGCCAGAAGGGTCATGAGTCGGAACGAAGAAGAGAGATAGTTGCTGGGGGGAAGTCTCTCCTCGCTGCACCAATACTGTAGCAGCTGAGGATGCCAGACCACTCGAGGTCACCGTGCTGTTGATCTCACCAACTTCGATTCGCTGGCCTCTTAGTTTTACTTGATCATCGATGCGACCAAGTATCAGCAGGGAACCGTCAGGAAGCATGCGACCCATGTCTCCAGATCTATAAAGCCTTCCGTACTGGGGATGTTGAATGAACTTTTGAGATGTGAGCTCTGGCATGTTTAGGTAACCTTGAGCGACCTGGGCACCTCCAAAACAGAACTCGCCGACCCAATTAAGGGGTACTACGTCAAAACCTTCTGGGGAGAGTACCACAACAGAGGTATTAGGAAACACGTGCCCTAAGTGCTCAATATGGTCATCTGCTGCCATTTTCTTCACTGTGCAAATATTTGTGGTTTCCGATGGTCCATATCCCTGCCACAACTGGCGTTGCCATTTCTCATAGACAGACTGTGTCATGGGTTCTCCGGCAGTCACAAGAAACTCCACGCTGGGGACATTAGCAGGGCTAACGATGTTGGCAACTGTTGGTGTCATGCTGAGGTGGGTGATACCAAGTTCGCGTATTGAGCGCTCGATGTCTTCCAAGATTGTGTCATTTGTCCCTGAACATAAACACATCCCTGCGCACCATGTATAAAATATCTCGAATACTGACACATCGAATGCTTGAGAGCATGCTTGCAGAAGACGACCCTGTGAATTGAGACATCTGGGATACAGTGCCTCAAGAAACTCAATGTTTGCAGCAATGCTATGTTGCTGAATTGCAACACCCTTTGGGGACCCTGTCGTTCCCGACGTGTAAATCACGTACGCTAGTCGAGTCCCATCAACTTCAACGTCCAGATTGTCTGTGGATACGTCATGGAGCGAGTTGGTATCGACAGTTATCGTAGAAAGCTCGGACAGAGATGGGCATTGGCCACGAGACACGTTATCGACAACGCAATGCTCAGTCCGGGCCTGCTGTAGAATCTCACTAATGCGAGCACGAGGGGTTGAAGGAAGAATTGGGAGATATCCACAACCACACTTGATGATGCCCAGGATTGATGCGTACAACGTTGGTGACTTTTCCATCACAATAGCCACTATTTCACCAACCCTGACACCGCTGCAATGGAGATATCTCGCGATGCGGTTTGCCACTGCGTTGAGCTCTTGAAATGTCCATTTCGTCTGGTATCCGCCGTCCAAAGAGTGAGCAAATAGTAGAGCATCAGAGTCCGGAGTTTGAAGCACAACTTCTTCAAAAAGTCGAGCTAAATCAGGGGTTTTCTGTGGTATGGTAGGCCGGATGTTGTTGATGGACGGGCTACAGCTGATCCCCTTCCGTGTCGCTTTGACCTTGGTGGTAGGATTCTCCAGCATGGAGATAATCAATGACTCAAGCTGATTCACCATATGTTCTGCCGTCTCAGGTGACACGAAGTCCTCTCGATACGTAACTTGAAGCTCAAATCCGTCTTCTCTTGGCTCAACTTCAAACACAATCGGTGTTTCTAGTCGGTCCAGATGACTCGTCTCTCTCACAACGCTCTGCGTCCGCTCTGAGCTGGCGAGAGATTCCTGGTATACAAAAAGCACATCGTAGAGGCTTTCGCCGGGCTGTAATGAGACCAGCTTCTTGAGCTCTGACAATGAAAGTGTACAATGTTGCATAATTCCTCTGTTACTTGAGTGGATGCTATTGAGCAGGTCGAGACATACAGGTACGTTGTCTAGATCGACTCGAACAGGGAGGGAGGCAATGCATGGTCCAATTACTTGCTCAATGCCTGCTAAAGGAATCGTCCTCCCAGAAGTTACTGAGCCAATCGTGATATCACGCATTCCTGTGATCCCTGACCACAGCAGAGCTAGTGAGGCCTGGAATATTACTTGAGGGCTGCAGCCAAGCTTCTGCATTCCTGTATCAACCCTTCTCCGAGAGAGGGACAATCGCCTCCTTATTGATAGGCTTCGGTTTGAGCGCATCACCTTACTGCGTAGCTTGGGCAATGGTGATCGTTTCCATCCTGCGAGATGTTCGGTCCAGAATACTCGGGTGGCATCGCCTGTTTGCTTGTCATGATAAAATCTGACAACTTCCCGGAATGAAGGACGCTGAGATACTTGTTGTCGCAGGAGCAGTTTGGACCAATCAGAAAGAAGAGTATCCATAGACCATCCATCATATAGAGAATGATGCAGTTGCAAGAGGACATGGACGCTACCTTCTAATGGACTTCGCTGGATCTGAAGTATCAGGGGAGATAAGAAGTCCTGTGGTGAGGACAGGCACAGTCGTTTTTGAAACTGGTCGACAACGCAGATCTGTTCGGGTCGGAGTTCCTGCTGGAAAATCATAACAAAGTTGCCCTTTGCAGCTGCAAACCCCGCACGCAGAACTGCATTCTGCTGTGAAAGTTCTCTGAAAGTCTCTGATATATGATTGATGCCATAACCTAGCGGAATACTAAGCTCAAGCTCGTTGCAATAAGTTGTTGGGTTCCGTGCAGTCTCGGCTAACATAGCTGCTTGAAGAGGCGTGCATGGTATAACGTCCTCGACTGAGCCACGAATTCGAGCCAAGCTGGCGTCTTGTTGTACAATATCCTCAAAGTCTAATGAAAGATCTGTTGACGCTTGCGGAGGGTTGTCTATATCGGGTTGCGGCTGCCTTCGGATGGCAGAAATAATTTCAGACGCAGTTTTCATTGTGAGAATAGCAGTTGAGTCTATCCCAAACCCAGAAGTGCGAAGAGCAGAGGCTAACTTGATTGCTTTGAGAGAATCCATTCCAATCAAGGTGAGAGGCGTCGACTTATTGACTTTGAAATTCAAACTCCGAGACACAACTGCCAGAAGCTCTGATTCCATTGTGTCAACTGGCGCGGAGTCCAAGATGCTCTCTGACATGTCAGCTTTGCGTTGTTCGTACTCTGCTTTGAGCCTCTTCCGGTCAACCTTGCCACTGGGTAATCTTGGAAATTCTGACATCAAGACAACTTCTCCAGGAACCATATACTGCGGTAGCCAATCTTTGCAATGCTTCAAAATAGCAAATTCAGTCACTCCTTCGTCGACGGCACAGAACACTATCAGGATAGATTGTACTATCGCTGCCACGGTGCTGTGACATCCTGAGGTTCGAAGGACGGCCTGCTCTACTTCCCCCAGCTCCAAACGTTGTCCCCTCAACTTCACTTGGCCATCTGATAATCGACCGAAGCATTCAAGTTTTCCATTTGGAAGTAAACGAGCTTTGTCTCCCGTACGATAGATGCGCCCAAACGGTGAATCAAGGAAGACTGAATTTGTTTGCTCCGGTCTGTTGATGTAGCCAGCAGCTAACTGGTAGCCACCCACAGCCAACTCTCCAACCTCTCCTTGGGGGAGGATTTTAATTTCAAACTCGTGGCTATCTGACTCTGGAATCTCGAGAATGAAGCACGACACTGTTTCGAGGGGTACGCCAATATTGCCCGTGGAGGAATCAGACGAGAATGCAGTTTGAAGAGTACTAGCATTTTGTTAGAGTTAGATGTTTGCTAAGACATAGTTGAGAATCTTACCAGTGGATTGTGGCTTCAGTTGGGCCATACATTGCCCAGAGCATGCTCGGCCTTTCATTGTCCCCTCCAAATTCCTCAACTACTGGGGCGTTGAGCATTTCTCCAATTGTCAAAAGCAACTTGAGGTCTGGCGCATTTTCTCTTCGGCGCAACAGGCTTCCAGCGACTGTTGGTGTGAGTTCACAGGCATCCACTCTCATAGCGCGTAGCACGCCAGGAAGATCATCTAACATCTCAGCCCGCCGAATACTCACGAGAGTAGCACCTCGAAAGAGAGGGAAGAATATTTCAAAGACTGAGACATCAAATGTCGGTGCTGCAAACTGCAGAAAGCGGGAGAATGGTGGGATATGTTTATCATGGGCAATAAGAGCTTGCGATGCAGCATCGTGCGAAATTCCCACGCCTTTGGGAGTTCCTGTTGATCCTGATGTATACATGACATAGGCTAGATCTGCTGGCTGAGGGACTCTATGTTTGAGCCCGACTCTTGGAGATCGCGAAGAGCTTTGATATTCGTCATTCTCATCAACGATGATTATAGTTGCACCCGTATTGTAGGGTATTTCAGATGCCAGTTCTTTCGTGGCCAAAACCACTGTTGCTGCGACATCGTCAAGAATGAATTTTACGCGTTCCGGCGGCGCATCAATATTGAGAGGACAAAAAGCGCCTCCGGACTTTAAGATGGCCAAGAGTGAGACATATAGAAGAGGGGATTGGTGGATGAGCACAGGAACAACAAACTGTCCAGTGACATTGCCTGATGCTGTTGTTATGCGAGTCGCAATGGACGCTGCAGCTTCATGAAGCTCACTGTAGGTCAACGTAGATTGCCGACCGTTGCCCATATAATCCAGAGCTACTTGTTGGCCCGACTCCTTCACCAGTTTGTGTAGGAGGTTTGGTCCAGGCAGCCTGGAAGGCCGGGCATTAAGTATAGACAGTCCTGTCAAGTCCATAGTGCTCCAGTTACACCTCTGGTGGTTTGGTGGCCTGAGAGTGTGTTAGTCAGAACGATGGCGTTGCCGGGCAATCAGTGTAATGGATAGTGATAATGAGGAGGGTGGTCTCGATGGGCAAACGGCGCCGGTAACATTCAGAGCCGGCGACAATACCGGTGACATTGAAGGTGTGCACTCGGAGTAGTAGAAGATATGGCCCTTTTAGGGAACGCACTGGTCCGCCAAAAGCCTCATCCTGGGGCATGAATTACAGGCCAACATGCTATTAGCTAAAACTGTGTGGACTAACATCAGGCTGCTTGGATCGCTTCACGACCATGCGGAACCAAGTCTCGGAGGATGTACACGCCAGCCGGGGTCCAAAACACGGGAGCTGCGAATTGGAATGACGGCAAAACAAACGGACACATGCCGTATTAGAATCGGCGGCGCAATGATTCGTCAAAGGCAAGCTCGAGGCGTGGACGGTCGTACAAAGTGGTTCACCTGGTCCAAGGGGGGCGTGCGAAAGCAGCTGTATTCCAGCCTGTCAGCGTCAAGTAATTACTCATCGGCTCATGAGGATGACAGGGACAAGTAAGATCCGGCTGTGAGTGCTGTCGGTGGGTGGGTAGTAGACAGCTATTATTTGAAAGGGTGGGCTGGCAAGACATGCCCCCGGGCAGATTAAAACCGCGACCCATGATGAATGATGTGGTGCAATCAGGGTTGAAGTGCAATGGTGTGAGCCGAGATACCTGGATTGCCGTTTTGGGCACATTTATGGTGGACCTCTGGCCGTGGCTGGCGTGGGGAGCAAGACAACCTCGTTGGTCTTAAGCCAAAACCGCACCAGGATATGGCGCATGTGCGTGGGATAGTGGTGCTTTTATTCAAACGGCGTGATGTCTCACAGGATGCCTGAGTTTCGCCGTCAAATGAGCAGTGGAGCAAGCAGCCGCTCAGAATAGATTGCGTCACGACTCGGTTTATGTGAACTTGATCTTGTTATCATGACGACAAAGTTCACTCGAACACTAACAATGGACCTGTTCGGCCTCTTGGTTCAACGAGAGCATAGCCTTGTATGTAACTTCAAGCGAGGATGAATTTCTTGCCAAGGGACAGTTCATGGGCAATGGATTACAAAATCCATTCATCCATATTGGGTAACTTGATTGATCATAACTGCGAATCAGATCGGCAAGCCAGCCCCCTAAAGGAAAGGCTAATTCCTCTTGGCAACCTGAGGAGGCTCGAGGTAAGGTTCAACGGCCCCAGGGTGCCTAGCAAATGATTACGTGAAGGCTTATGGCGGTTATAAGGTAAAACAAATTGCTGCATGTGAGACGCTGCACTAGAGGAATTCTCGAAGCTAGGCATGACGTAGAGCTTGTGCCTGACGAGAGCAACCCGAAAGACGGCATGCGGGTTGAGGGTAGAGGGTAGAGGGTTGATATCGGTGTTGCTTTTGGTTATGCAAACGAGGGATCCTCGACGGGTTGACCCGCGATGAAAGGGGAACCCCAACTTGACCAGTGACTCTCGGCCCTACTAGCCAGTCTCTAGACGCGTTGTCTAAGTCACAGAATAGACTCATCTGGGGGAAGGGCATGGGAGCTTGAACGCGTGCTGGTCCAGGTATCCGTCTACCTGTAAGCTATCGCCCACAACAAATCTTGTAAACCCCATGGTTACTAAATAGACTCATGCAGGTTGAGTCACAGGGTGATGAGATCAGGCAGGATTGAGGCCAGTATATAGAGGGCATTTCCAATACCCAAGGGCAATGGCGGGAGAGGGTTATAAACGTGGGATGACATTGACCAAGGCACCATGATAGTGAAACGATATTAGTCAACGTGGGAGGTTTCCGGAAATGTTGATGTGTCCCGGTGTAAGAGGGGAAGTAGAACAAGCGAGAGGGGTTTTAAAGGGCATGACATATGGATTGATCGGGATTAAGAGAACGTTGTAGTCATTTTACCTTGTCTACGAGATGGAGGTTAATTTGGTGAGGATGATGGAACCATCAACACAGCGTGATTGTGCCACGCAGGGCATTGGATGAGAGAAAGGCTGTGACGACTGGCCAGAGGAAGCGATAGATTAAGGTTGGGACAACTAAGTGGAAGCAGCTGTGCCTCTGGTTCAGGCGAAGCAGAGGTGAGCGAAGTTGGAATCGGAACCAGGAAAAGAGGCACTCCATGAGGGCAAATCCCAAACTGACTGGATGGGAAAACCCATATTCGGTCGGCGCAGGCTCGGATCCCCGAAGGGAAACGGTTTGGGAGAAGAGCGAAGCTAATGACAGCGGGGAGCACGGAGCTGAAACGAATAAAGCGGAAAGGAGCAGTGCGGACACCGAGCCGAGATTATGGAGAAATGCCAGACCCGTCAGGTTAATATCACCTTCCAGATTGTTGCCTGTGGTTGTAGACAGACAGGTTGACGGCTACCTCGGAGAGCACAGCACAAACGAAACGACAGGCTTGCCGCCGAGTCAGAATCGCCACAGGCGGCGTGAATGATCCCGTTGCGGCTTTAATGAAGCAAACGGGCTAGACGGGCAACGTTGAGGGTGATGATGCGATGCCCGATGAAGCGGACGGCGGTGATGATGGTGGATTTTCTGACCCTGGCGTTTGATGATGCAAGGTGCAGGTGGAGAAATGGAAGGGAGGGTGTGAGCTAAGGTATCTAGGGGAGGAAAGAAAACTCAGGACCTTAACCCTAAGTGATGAAAATACTTAGGGAAATCTAGTCTAAGCTTGGGGTACTCTTTGCTTAGTTTATTTTGACACCCTGTATTAAGGTTCAGTGTTTTCTTGCCCCCGAGGGGTAAGGTATCTATGACCAACCACGACCGTACTGCTCATCGGAATTGGTCAATGCACTCACTCATCATTCATCGAAGTCCAGAGCTTGCTACCCTGAATGCATGTTCTCAAAGATCATATCTCAATGTCAATTCTGTTCTGGTGTTGAGATATTCTTATCTAGAGTGAGACGATATAGTTGCTATTCTCTCTGCTATGTGACTGCATATCATATTGATCAATCCCCCGTTCATGCTCATTGAAAAATTCCCAAGTGCCTCGACAACTGCAGCTTGCTTTCGTTTATTAAGTATTAAGTGCTAAAAACTCGCCGATCTTTTGATCCAGGATCTAATCAGATAATCTAATGTACACGTAAATGAAAATGATGTACTCTCCCCTGGCCTCCCAGGTACCTACCTGTTCAACGGCTCTCGCTTCGAAAACTTCCGGTCGATGCCAGGATTTACGGATACCTAACAATGAACCCATACACATGCCCACCCAATTATTATGTGGCTTCTATGTAATTCAGGAAGTCAAGAAATTCCTGTTGCTATACTTCGTCAATTAGAAGATCTTTGAAACTACTTGACCGCCTGTAAGTTGAGAAAAGCCGCCCTACCTCACATTGGTAGCCGCCAGAAACTATTCGAGCAGCCTGTGACGTAGCTTCTGGCCAAGTCTAGGGGTGGCCAAAGATGAGATGGTGTCAACCAAACCTGCAAACTTAACACGCTCATTGTGCGGAAAGTCAACATTCGAATTTGATCGAATCTCGTATGTTTCTTGTGCATTCATTCCCGTGTTCAAATTTCAGCTAGAGTATGCATTGTCATAGTATCACTGTAGTCTGATCTCGGGCAAGGCAAAGCGGCTTCTCTTACTGTGCTGAATAGTGCTTTTGCCTGTAAATTTCTGCTTTTTCTCACGAAGATGCTTTGCCTCTCACGTGCATGGTGACAGAAGCGCTTAAGGTGTCTGGTTATGGCATGGGTTTCAACTGACGATTGCTGGGATACTTTGACGACATGAGGGAGGCTGCTGTAGGTACTGCTTTGACCCTCGGACACTGGATCGCAAACGGGTACGAGATCCTTTGATGTACGAACCAACCATGAGACCAGGCACTCCCGGAGCGTTGGCTTGCTGTTCTAGATCACAGCACGGCAAATTGTAACGAAAACAGGGGTCCAACAGGGCGAAGAAGAAAAAGCAACATCGTCACCCGCAATTGGCATCATCTTACGGTTTTGCCGATCATATCGAGCCATACTACGGGTATTCCCAGAGTTGTGTCGTCCCATGGTTGCATATCTGCTCTCCATGATTTCTGTCATTGCAACATCGATGCTGGCCTATCCCAGCTGTATGGATTATGTATATCGGAAAGCACCGTTATCGGTCTGAGAAGCCTTCTCCGGCACATTTGCATCTAATCAATCAGTCAATCAATCGATGGACCTCTGCAAAATTATTACCCGCTAGCCCGATTATCTCCCAGAGGCGTAGGACCCTGTTAGTAAATGCAGCTGTAGACAGCTAGCTCATCAACCGATGGAGATTCAGCGCCAAGTGCTTGCGCTTATAGGTCAAGAAGCCTGTGCCATGGTCAACAGGGATAAGCTTCTGTTCACCAGAGAAGAAAATTTTTCTTCCATTCACAATTGCCCTACGCTTGCTCGCGCTCATTCGGTCGGTACCTGTCCCCAAGAAGAAAAAACACAGCATAATTGTTGCAGGGGTTAGGTTGCGAGCATAAGCAACAGGGGCCATCTGGTGCTAAAAGACCCCTGGGCCGCTTGGAGGTCGGTAACCAGTCAACTCGAGCTTGGTGCGCGACGCTACTGTAAGCTGGCTAATTAGATCTTATCAGATCCGGTTTATCAGATCATCAGATAATTCCCTCATCTCCACAATGGAGCCCAAGGTATTCGCCGCCCATCAACACTCCAATCATCAGCATTTTGCCAACCACCGTCCATCTTCTCTGTGGGACTGCCCCTCCTTTTCGTCGAACGACATTGCGAGGCTCGAGTGATCGGCTCTTCTGGCGTGGACGCCGTCAAACCAAAGCCGTTCCTCGCCGCACTCTGTGCGTTCCTGTGCCTGTGCTGGTCAAGTTTTTTTCTCTGCCCCCCAACCCATGGCATTGACGTCGTGTCTGAACGGTGTGAAAGAGCTTGGGTGACGGGGCTGTAGAAAGCCGTCATCGGCCCAGGCGAGACTGGATGTTTCGAACCCACCCATGTCTCGATCCCACGGAACAAAAATGCGTAGCGTCTTCAAGGGTCTGCATCGGCCCAGTTAGCAAGCAATGAACTGGACTTTGAACTGCGGCTGCTTCCACCTTTTGTGACGCCAGCTGGGATGGCAAGCATATTTCCAGTAGTAAGGCCGTCTGATCCTTGCTCAGCGGCGTCAACCTTTGCAGAGTTCGCCAAGCTTGCTCGCTGTTTTGCCATGTCTATCTTATCTGATCTTTTACCAAAGATCATCGCCGACGTCGCATCATATTCGTCCATACTTACGCTTCTTTACTGGGGATCCTTGGTTAGTTTACTCGCAACTCAGGAACCTCCACTTCCTCCTGCCACCGTCTTGAGACGCAAGTGGTCATAAACACCCCGCCTGTACGGAGTAGAGATGAAGCTGAAGAAAAACACCGGGTAGAAGGTTGTAGAAGTCGAGGGTTCGGAAGAGAATATGGGTCAAAGAGTAGTTTGAGTCTGCAGACTCCCGATGAGGTCGAATTAGGGGACTTCTCCAGCCGAGGAATTGGCATACATACGGAATCACACTCTCGATTTAAAGATGTCAACATACATCGATCGCCATTCGCGAAAGGCCTAAGCTTTCACGGCATTCGTCCATGTAGGAAGGTTCCAAGACTGATCATCATCGTCCGTCAATAAACTAAAAACAAACTTTGCTTGAGCTTCACCCACGAGTATGGGTATCCTGTTAACATGCTTCAACCCTTGCTCATGGTCTTTTCCTCTGCCCATTTGATGCTCATCGTTTCCTCATTTAACCTCGAGTGCCGGACTCTACTAACGCCGCCACGCATCCCTGAAAGGTCCCTCCACGCTGGGGGCTTGCGACGGGTTGACTAGGTAGTTGGGAAGCTCTCGCTAGACCCGCAAGCCAGTGTGATTCTGCTCGGAGATGATGAGTGGGCAGTGGCGCCTCGAAGCTCACTCATGCGCTACGGAACTTCACGGCGTTGATGAAGTCCCACGAGGAGGGTCCACGAGGCACGCCGCGGCCATGGACGTGGAGGATTAGGCCGCAGAGCCATTGACTGCGCGACATTTTCCATCCATTTTCCATCCCTTGCAGACCGATGACTGGCCTAGCCTGTCGTCTTATTGCATCGTGTCGCCCATCCTGCAGCGGCTGACAGAGCCTTTGAATTTTTGACACAACCATTAGAACTCAGCCCAGACGGGGCCTGCATGAGGCAATCCCGTAACCATACTGTGTCTATGTCTCTGGGACACTCTTATGGTAATTGCTGCTTCAGTTGACCGAGTGTCGACATGAGAGCCCTGAGAAGTATGATGAAGATATGGCAGGTTATGTATATAAGTGCATGCTCGCTCTCCCACTTCACGAGGTCCAACACAGGGCAAAGCTTCAACAGAGAAACTGAAACAGTCACGAAAATAAAACAAAAAAAGAAGCCCAAAATGGCTTACAGGACCCCTCCGAGCTAAAGCTTGAAAAGGTTGGTGTTTTCTCTGCACCAGGGCATTTAGCCCACCCCCCACCATTTCCCGATCCCACCCTCTACAGGGCCTAGGCTTGGGTTTAGTCCTGGTCTTATTCACTACCTACTAACCAGAGTCACGTTGACTGACGTTAACAGCAATGGATTCCGTCACCATTCTCATTCTCATTTACGTTTTGAAGAATTTCTGGCCTGACCCGGCTTCCATTCTGCCGCTCCCTATGCTTTTGCTTGCTTGGCAACCGCGGCTCCACGTCTTGGCTTGGCCGCCGTGCTCGGCCCAGCCCAGCACAGCACAGCCCAGCACAGGATGACCGGCACTGCAAGACTGGGAGTAACGGCCCAGTCTCCAGTGGGCTAGCTACCTACCTTTAGTTGTGTTCTTCCCGGCTCAGTATAGTAGTGTCTCCATCGTGGATGTTTTTTATGTATCATGGCTCCATCGCAAATGTACCTCCCCAAGTATGTACGTACGTACGAGCTTGACGAGGTTGTATTAGCCATGGAGAACCTCCATGTACTCGTATCCGCCTCCTCCATGTACCTAGGGAGAGAGGCGTGTCCAGCGCCAGCAGGCGTCTCGTCATGTAATGCAGTGTACCTCGCTCGACTACAGCTTCGCCGTGAGCTTGTATGTACTTTCTTGCTTGCTTCTTTTGAGGGTCTGTAGCTTAGTTTGACTCCGAATAAGAATATGGCACGCAATATGGGACCGAGGAAATAGCTTGTAGATCCCATCCCCGTCTGAACTACAAAATGCCATATCTCCCCCGTCTCTCGGAACTACTCCGTTCTTCTGTTCTTTCTATCTTCATTGACGAAGCTTCTCCCAAGCCTCGGTGGTACTACCTAAAGCTCTTTTAACATATCTCTTCAGAGTTAGACCCTGATATAGTGTCACTTTTGCCTCTACCACAATCCGGACATTGGGAGCTTCATTCGACCTTTTATCCATTATATGAAGCTCACCTGCCTCAATTCTCCAATCTGTGCACCATACTGACCAGATTGGGTAATACCTGATCCTCGAGAAGGAACAAGAGCTTCTGCAAACCGGATTTATTCCTCATAATCTCCCATGCACCTGGTGGACCTCTTACCGGTTTCTCGCACGTCACGACTTTGAATACCCCCAATCATAGACACAAAGTTTGTGCTATAAAATTTGGCCTGCATCCAAGGATTCTATTACAATTTTATACCTATACCCCTCTTCAACAGCAACAGCAATCAGTCATCATGTCACCCCACAGCGAGGTTTCATTCAACGGCTCCGAGGCCCCGGTCTCCAACGGTACCACCAACGGTCACAACGGCACAAATGGCACCAACGGTATTACTAACGGCCACAACGGCCATGCCAACGGTACCACCAACGGAAACGGAGCTGCCCGTGCTGCCCGACATGGACCCCGAGTTCACAAGGAGAGATCTCCTTATCTCGAGTCCGCTCCCGCTGATTCTGAGTTTGACCTCATCTGCGCTGGCTTCGGCCCCGCATCTTTGGCTGTAGCCGTCGCTATTCACGATGCCATCGCCGAGGGCAAGAAGCTTCGCCCTGATGGCGCAGCTCCCAAGGTTCTTTTCCTGGAGAAGCAGACCAAGTTCGCTTGGCACGCCGGTATGCTGCTCCCTGGAGCCAAGATGCAAATCTCCTTCATCAAGGATCTGGCTACTCTTCGTAACCCCCGATCTGAGTTTACTTTCCTTAACTACCTCCACCGCCAGGGTCGTCTCGTTGACTTTACCAACTTGAGCACTTTCCTCCCTGCCCGTACTGAATACGAGGACTACCTTCGCTGGTGCTCTTCCTGGTTTGACCATGTTGTGAGCTACAACAACGAGGTTCTCTCTATCTCCCCCGAGAGCAAGGAGGCCGGTGCCGTCAAGACTTTCGCCGTTCAGGCTCGCAATGGCAAGACTGGCCAGGTCCAATCTTTCCGCAGCCGTCACGTTCTTGTTGCTGCTGGTGGCCAGCCTTCGCTCCCCAAGAGCCTCCCTGCTAAGCATCCTCGTGTCCTGCACTCTTCTCAATTTGCCAACTACGCCCCTCAGATCCTAGCCAAGCAGAACGCTCCTTACCGCGTTGCTGTTATCGGTGCCGGCCAGAGTGCCGCCGAGATCTTCAACAACGTCCAGAACCTGTACCCCAACTCCAAAACATACCTCATCATGCGCCAGGAGTTCCTGCGCCCCAGTGATGACTCTCCATTGTAAGTTGTGCACAGTTGTCCATTATAAGAACCTCTGTTGACCATGACGTACAGCGTCAACTCCATCTTCAACCCCGAGTACATTGACAACCTGTGGCCACGATCTGTAAAGGCTCGTGAGACTCTTTTGACTGAGGCCCGCGCCACCAACTACGGTGTTGTCCGCCTGGAGCTTATTGAGCACCTCTTCGAGAAGATGTATGACCAGAAGCGTGAGATCAGCGACGATGAGACACAGTGGCCCCACAGAATTCTCGCTGGCCGTGAGATTGCCAGCGTCGACACCAAGGGTGACGCTCTCGAGATCAAGGTCCAACGCGTCAACGATGGTCCTCTCGATGGCTTCGTCGACCAGGAGACTTTTGAGGTTGATCTGATCGTTGCTGCCACCGGTTACAAGCGAAGCGCTCACGTCGACATGCTCAAGGACGCATGGACAATGCTCCCCAAGACCGTATCGGGACGCAACGAGTCCCCCAAGGGTGTCAACGGCTGGAACGTCGAGACACAAGATGGCGAGCGCAAGCTGGCCGTCGGAAGGGATTACCGAGTCAAGTTCTCCCCTGGCACTGTTGCCGACGACTCTGGCGTCTGGCTGCAGGGCTGCTGCGAGGGTACTCACGGGGTAAGTGATCCACCGTGAATTGATCATGTGCAATCGATAGACACTAACATTGTCTCTAGCTGAGCGACACCCTCCTCTCCGTCCTGGGCACTCGTTCAGGCGAGATTGTTGAATCTATTTTCAAGCAATAAATATTATGACAGCACGAATGAATGGATACCTACGTTTGTAATGGGTTTGCAAGGGCAGCGAAAATAGCTGACTGGACTGAAAAGAGCAGTCTTGCCGCTTAAGTCTTTTTTTTCTTTCTTTTTCTTTACTATATCCTCTGTTATTTGTCATTTGTTATCGCACAGTACATACTGCGAATTAGGAGACAAAAGTTGGATTTCATTTATTCCTTTTGGTGTTCTGTAGATCTCGTTAGAGCCCCACCCTGGCATTGAAAAAATATTTACAATCTCCAATTTCCATTCTCTGTATGCCATGCATCCAATGTCACATCTCAGTATCGATGCTGCTCTTGACATGAGGTTGCAACTCTACATTTTTGGGATGTCTCCTTAAGCTTATTCCAGTTGCCACATTTCCAACGCACAGTTACGTACGGGCCGCTTCTCGGGTACTGGGCCTCGTATGAAGGGCTTAACACGACCCGATATAAGTCGGCATCACACTGCATGTCGCCCATTTCACGAACGCAAGTCTATCGACTGCCCGTTTCGTGTTCATGATTTCCAGTGATACTCCCTCGTGGGCTAGTTGCCGTAAGATTCAGTACTCGGGATGACTTCATAAGTATTGGCCAACACTGCACCAAGTGTTGTTATTGACCGTTAAACGTAGCATCTCCGTTACACCAAACGGAGTGAGCCTCTACAATTGGCAATAACGATGGCAATCGCCCGGCCGGCAATGTCATCTTTTAGGCAGAGCTATGAGGACTGTATGGAAGCGCATGACATGCTTGTGCTTGAACGGGCCTCTTACGATTTGCTCCGAGCGAGGCCCCCCATGCTTTCACTTGAGATTGACAAATTGACTCGCTGGTGTTGAGTCATTATTTCATATCTCGGAAAGACCGTTGTAAAAGTTTCACGCTGTCGAGATGCCATGCAGAGGCGGGCCGGTCATCCCAGCATTTGGCTACATACCCACTTGCTGAGCAACAGACTCTCTTCCCTTCTGGTCTACGACGTCGTTTATAGTATACTAGCAATCTAAAGAAACTGCAAAGAATACATGCCAAGATCTTTCACGACAAGGGTCGTCGTTTTTTTGGCACGCATAAAAAGGTCTCAGAGCATGGATGGTACTGTAGGAATGTCCGAATGCGTCAAGGGCAGAGCCCAACAACATCACTGCTACATACTGACACTCAACGAGTTCCCCTATTGAGTTTTGGGCAGGAGGTAAAGAGTTTTGCTTGTGTAAGCAATCAACTGTCTCGAGATGAAGCTGACAAGGTTGCAAGCCCTTGTCAAAGCGACGTTGTTCCGTCTTATTCCATGCAGGTTAAGGAGCACTACCTCGGCTTAGCGTTGGAGTTATTCAGACAGAGATCAACCATGTGTCAGCATGCACATTGACAATACATACATACACACACACACAGCGGGCATACCAACCGAGAGGTCTGAGAGTGTCTTTCTTTTGGAGGGAAAAGCCGTGAATAGAACGAAGTTAAAATCAGAGTCGAGTCTGTGCAGGCCTTGTTGCTCGGGCCATTGCCATAGGCAGAGCAGAGCGGAGCGGAGCGCAACAGTCGAAATAGTCTGCAGGGTTCAACGAACCGTGCCGCAAGCGAGGCGATCCAGGTCGAGGTGATATTTTTGGCGATATGAACTCTCCATAATTGATTGACTGATTCCGGCTTCCCTCACAAATTTCCGCACCAACGGTTGAACATTATGAGAATCCGTTCGGGTGGGGGACATCGACATCGACATCCAATGCAATCCAATTTTTTCTGAGCGACGGCCCCTAAAGTGGTACTGTACTAACCTAACGTTAGCAGGCAGGGGCTGACTGGTTCTCGGTCTCTGAGAGTAAACGACGAGTGTTCTCCTCTTGGAAACGGAAACTCACGAACGACTAAGCCATGAAGCAGCCCGACAACTCTGGCCCAACTGCAACTGGACCACAATCGGCTCGACCTCGGGCTTCCCTCTCTGTTTCTGCCTCTGCCTCCCATAATCCGCGACGGCTTCCTGTCAATCCCCGCCGGCACAAGGTTGCTCCCGAGCATCGCAAGCGTGTCGCTACAGCGTAAGTCGATTACCTAGTTTCCATGTGTTCTACCCGTCTACAGTACCACACTACTGTAGCTACTCAATCGGTATATCCTGCAATGGGTTTGTCTGTATCGATCTTCTTTTATTTACCATCTATCGATGTATCAATTTCACTTCAATTATACTCAATTATTCCTGCGTTTCGGCAGACGTACGTCAAGCTTGACTGAGGTACCCCCCTCAAGTCATTGACTTACAATCATATCATCATAAAAGAAGCTCACGTCTTTATCTAACTCACGTCTCGCTGAAAAGGTGCAATGCTTGCAATGTGAGAAGAGTCAGATGCTCTGGTGAGCACCCGTGTCGCCAATGCCAATCCTCTTCACGCGATTGCATATATCCTCTACCTGTTGAGAAGGTGAGCATCACGCGCTCAGAGCTCGAGGATTTGAAACACAAGGTCGATCTCTATGAACGTGTTCTTCGAGACACTGTCCCAGCAGCTGTATCAAACGCCGTCCCGGATACTGCAAGCCGCCAAGAGCTTTCAAATTTGCTTGGTTGGACCGCCTCTAACCATGAAATTGGATCATCGGCCGTTAGTCTAGCGGCACAGACAACGCCAACGATAGATGCAACAACGCATATCGGGCGAGTGCCTCCTGAGCTTCCTCAGCTCCAGTATCCCAGTATACATCGACAATTCCAGCAACAACCGCCTCATCTTCATATTCAGCCTCAGCTATCAGATACTCGAATACAGGAACCCAGCTATGGACTATCTCGAACACATTCTATCCAGCTATCACATCCCGGGACGACGCCTCAAAATCGGCAGGATGACGAAGAGAACTTGGTCTCAACCGAGGGTCGCCTGTTACATGACCCTGACGGCTATGCTCGTTTTCTGGGCGAGACGAGTGGCGCAACTTTCCTCGACTACTTGAAGGAATTCATGACTACGGTTCTGCCTCTTGCATATCAAAATCTGCGTCCAGGTTCTGATGGAAGTGCGTTTTTATCAAGTCTTGGTCGTTACCAGACCTACGACTCGCGACCTTTGCATGACCGAGACGTCGACCCGACATGGTTTCCTACGCCCTCAGAGATGGACTCAATGTTATCCGAGCTTCGTTACTTCATTCAAGACGGTAACTGCCAATGGCCAAGTGGAGGAATCTACTGGTGGGGGGATCTCTCTTCAACGCCGACAATCCCCGCCATGGAACGAGACTCGGCAAACTTGCGTCTCGCCAAGTGCCGTCATTTGGCTTTCTATCAGACTGCATTTGCTGTGGTATCTCAAGCCATGATCATGCCGCCTCAGGATATCTCTATAGACCCTCATCTCAGTGAGAACTACTTCAGCCGGGCCCGTATGCTCCTAGGGAACCCGCTTGACATTACACGTTTTACGCCCAACGAAGTATCGGTGCTGACGTTGATGGGGTTCTACCTGATAGAGATGAACCGCCGTGATGCCGCATATATCTGCGTGAGCAACGCTATGCATATCAGCATCATGCACGGCGCACATAGGGGCTGGCTTGACGAGAGTGGCAAACGTGTATTCTGGACGCTGTATGTATTGGATCGCTATTTAAGCTGCCTCATGGGTAGACCCCCAACCATCATGGACGACGCAATTCGGTTACCCCTTCCTTGCGATGCTCCGTAGGTATCCCTGTTTCTATGCCCTTTCGCTCTGGCTAACTTCATTCGATAGGTCTATGCCTCCAGCAGATGGTCTCAAAGCTCATGTCGAGCTTTCACGGATATCATGCCACATCGTGTGCAATACGTATCGCATTTCCCCCTCAGAAGAGGCCGTAAGACCTGTGAGAAGCCTCGAAGGGGAGATCAGAATGCTCGACGAGTGGTGTCTAAAACTCCCACCTACGGTGCAACTCGCAAGCAACGGGCTGAGCGATGACCCAGCCATTTGCTTGCTGCACATGCACTACAACCAGGTGATTTCTCCATTTTCTAATGGTCTTCTGGGGTTAGGCTAACATGTCCTTTAGTTAATAATCTTGACTATCCGCCCCGTTTTCTTCGCCTTGGTTAAAAAGTCATTCGCGGAAAAGCTGGTCTCGCGGCAGTGTTCCTTGAGTTCACATCCGCAACTCCCTCTACTGAAGCGATGCATAGCATCAGCAGAACACAACATTCAGCTCGCTCGACAGATCCTCCTTGTCAATCATCCTCGAAAGCTGCTCCAAGCCGGTCTTCACTTCATTTTCAACGCTGCCATAGTATTGATGTTACAGCAGCTGGTAGAAGATCTGTGCCCGTCTTCTCGGAGTGAAAAGGCTCGTTCACTTGACCTCGACTTTGTGATTGGGAGGTTCGAGGATGAGAGTCGAGTTGGTAGCAACTACGGTCGGGACTGTGCTACGGTACTTCGGGATCTTCGCGTTCTTGTGCAGCGTCTTCCTATCCCTGTTGACATGAGCACTGCAACACGGTCCGTCAACATGACACAGACTACGACCACCTACGATCCGATCGCAAATCGAACACATGTTGACATGGGACAGCAATGGTCAGATAAGTTGACATCAGAGGCACTTCAGCAGCCTATCCTTGTTGATCAAGGCCACATATTATATAATGAGTTGGTTTCGTGGATTGATGTCGATTGGCAATCTAATAATGGGTATCTAATTTGAGTTGGAGTTGGGCGCCCCGTGAGTAACAAAAGTTGGCGACTGACATTGGGTTTTTATTACAGAACAAAAGCTGATGCTTTCGTGGTTTAATTCTAATTAATATTTGAGAGACTGTCCAAGGGGCATTTGAAAGCAGGATATGCAGTCAGTTACGATGATTTAGGTGCTGATGATGGACAATTAAATGTCCTCTAATGGTAAATGGCCAACGAACTATCGGCCCAAGCGTGGTTCAGATTGGGATTCCCCACGAACATGGTCGGATTCAAACATGGAAATAAGAGAGACAAGGATATTCCTGGTAACTTAATTCATGATTGTCGCTTCTGTCTTGATGTAATTGAGGAGAGTGGCGTGTGACAGTCATGTGATGAAGCATGTGGTATGGAAGGTAAGGTATTCGCAATCTTCCTTCCTCCCTTCCATTGGGTTCCCATGCGTAATAAGGTGCCAATTGTCTCACCCACGAAAATCCTACCTAGTACTCGGCATCCTCATGTCTCATCTTTTCGCTTCCCAAACGACCCACGGCATGCACTTGATCTCCCGTTGTCATCTTTGACCGTCCAAGATCTGCAGCCTTTCGTCACTAATGGCGCCTCTCAAACACAGAGACGTCGCGACGAGCTTCATCTTCAGATTCCCCGCTGACGGTGAGGCCAAGAAACCCCAGGTCGCTCTCTTCCGCCGGAGCGGTCACGTAAACACATATCAGTAAGCGAAATGCATTACCTTATCAGTGAACCCGTGCTTACATACTAAGGCACAAATATGCAGGCATTTCTGGAAGTGTAGATGACACTGACGCGGATCCTCTTGCCACAGCCTGGAGGGAACTTGCTGAGGAAACAACTCTTACGCATGACTCTTTACGCCTTTTTCGGAAGGGCAAACCATTCTCGTTCGCTGATGAGTCTATTGGAAGAGAGTGGACTGTCAACCCTTTCGGCTTCCTTCTCAAATCCGAGAGCGACGGTGGCCGCGGTGAGGCTGGTATCAAAATTGACTGGGAGCATGAGGGGTACGAATGGTTCGATCCAGATGCAATCAACGACTCAGATGACTTTGAAGGTGTTCCGCGCATCCTAGAGAGTCTCAGAAGGGTATGGTTCAACATTGACTTGGGCCAAGAGGCAGGCAACACGCTTAGCCGGGGCTTGGTCGCTCTGCAGGAAGATCACGAAAGCGGAGCGCGCCAGCTAGCTACCAAGGCTCTCGATACCTATATCGATGTTATGAAGAAAGTCGATTTCATTGATCAAGTTCAGTGGTGGAACAATATCAGGTTTGCGGGATGGCACCTGTGGAAGAACGGGCGAGAAAGTATGGGAGCGTCGATCTTGAACGTTGTTCTATCAGCTTTGGACATAGTTCAAGACGGAATCCCACCCCGCGGCCCACTAGATAAGAGCTCGATCGATAATATCGTCAGAGCCTTGGGGAATTACGCCCGCGACCGACAGAATACCACTCCAAGAACTGGCGCAGTGTTCCAGACTTTCATAGAGCAGCATCTGTCGGCAGGCGGACCACTCAAGATCCTTACCCTCTCCTCTAGCTCGACTATCACCTCGGCCATCACTCACGTTATGGGAAATACTTCGCGACCTGTAGAGGTTCATGTGCTCGAATCCCGACCGCTCTTCGAAGGTGTCAAGATGGCACAGTCAATTGCTTCATGTGCCAACAATTCCAAGGCCAAGACCCGCTTGATAATCCACACTGATGCAAGTGTTGGCATCGCAGCGAAGGACATAGATATTGTGCTCATCGGAGCGGACCTGATCGACAAAACAGCCGCGGTTAGCAACAAAGTCGGTTCTCTGCCTGCTGTTCTGACAGCCAAGTACGTGTCTCAAAAAGCCAAGATTGTCGTTTTGTCAGAGAAAGAGAAGGTGCTCCCTTTTGCACCGCCAGGTCATGAGGAAAACAATTCATGCGAGGTGATGCAAGCTTGGGGAGACTTCAGCTCAGCTGTGAGGGAGGTTCCCCACTCTCTAGTCACTGTCAAAAACGTGTACTTCGAGTGGGTGTCACCCGATTTGATCGATCACTACATCACTGAGGACGGCGTCACCGGTCGTGCGGGAATATCGAACTATGCCCAGGAAGTTGAGAAGAAGGCTGACCAATATTTTACCAATCTCTGATGCCAAAATCCGAGTGAGACGATCTGTAGCATGGTCCTTAACCCCGACAATATGGAGAGTTACATTACCTCTTTCACGACACAACCAATAGCAGTAGTGTATGGCATCTTGGTGCCTCTGGGTGCCTTGGAACGTCTGACGGAGGCTCGGGTTCACAATATCGAAATATGACTGAATCAGTATAGCTGTGGGGGTTGTCTTACATCGCCTGCCCGGTTGGAGCCTTTGATTTCTCATGCAAGCTCTCCTGCCCGGTGTATCTGTTATTGGAGAGGTTTCTCAATCTCCATCAATGGATTTTGTGAATGTGCACCTTGCCACTCACTTGGAGTGCCTGTTCAGGCATTGGAAACTTTATTTCAGCTCACCAGAAGGACCAACGTTCGACATGAGAATATTGTAACCGCTTTTGCTCGAGGCGTTATTCTAGAACGTTCATTCAAGCCACCCATAAGCCCTTGTTGCAATCAAGACGTATCGACAGAACGCCAAGTGTGGAACAATACGTTCTCAGTAAGCAGCGCGAAGGATCCTGGATTCTGGGGTATATGTCAGCCTTACAGCCCTAACGACACAGCCCACGACTTAACGAACTTGATCATCAGCAACATGATTTGCTCATCGCGGCAAACTTGGAATTCCATCCCTGGTTTGCACATAATTGTGGAGGCACTTGTCGATTCGTTCTATGAGTACCCGCTCCTTGGTAATGAGTCAATATGGGCCTCCTTAGCTCAATTCCCGCTACTTTTCGACCCCAATACAGCCATCCACCACATATAACGTGCTTTTCACCGGCTAAAGATGCGGTCAGTTTGTGTCCCGACGCTCAGGCAACCTTGATCGAGGTTACAGTAGTGGCGCTGAGCATCTGCCTATTCGAGGCACTTCCTGTCAGCCTCAATCCCGAGCGTCTGGTCTGCTGTCAGATTCTTACTTCATGATAGGCCAACAGCAAACCTTGATTTATATACGACCGTGATAAAGAGAATGACGTCCGGATCGGGCCTACACATGGATCACGCTTACCAGATTCTTGGGACAACGGCTGGAAGTCGGATCATTGGTCCGACCCCCAATCAATCCCTGGGTCTTAAGAATATCATCAAGAGCCTCCAAGACCTGTGCAAGCGATAGTTGCCTGCCAAACGCGTGCCTATATGAACCCAGGAACGACGCCAATGCACTGCTCGTAATATCCACAGTATATCACTAGGAATTTGCCTGTCTCCTCCTATTTCAGGAGAAGGAAAAAAACTATTTACATCTACAACTGAATCAGAAGCAGCCATGTCCGATCGGGAAGCCCTCCAGCCGGCCAAGTCGAACAAGGCTCCATCGAGTCATCCCGCTGCCTACTCAGTCGAGCAGAACAAAGAGAGAAGTCGGGCCCTCAACCAGAAGCTCGATTTTGCGTTGCTTCCGCTTCTTTCCCTTCTATATCTGTTCAATGGTCTAGATCGTGGCAATGTTGGTAATGCCGAAACCCAAGGTAAACAACATCTCCTAGTCTCCCGCCCCTTGTACGTGCTCGATCGGTTTCTGACAGCTTGTTATCAGGTTTTACCACAGATATAGGGGCTGAGCCTGATGATTTGAATGAAGCGGTCTCTCTATTCTTCGTCACTTTTGTTGTCTTGCAGCCCGTTTCTGCCGCAGCTGGCCGGTATATTGGTGCTAAACATTGGATCCCTTTTTTGATGGTAATTAGACGGTGCCACGACTAAGAGCAGGGAAGTTACTGACACATTCTACAGTTTGGCTGGGGTGCAGTGACAATTGGTCAAGCTTTCATCAAAGGACGTGGTCTGTAGTCCTTCCGTTCGCTCCCACATCTAGTCTACTCTCTTCTGACCTTACTCTAGGGGCACTCATCGCCACGCGTTTGCTCATTGGTGCTTTTGAAGCGGGCTTCTACCCCACAGCCGTTGCTTATTTGTCATTCTTCTATCCTCGTTACGACTTTTGTGTTAGACTCGCTCTATTCTACGGACAGTATGCCATTGCTGGAGCCTTCTCAGGCTCAATTTGTGAGTTCTGGTCGTAGCAATTCTTCCAGCTCATTACTTACTCCGTCAAGCATACGGCATTTTCCATCTCCGTGGTGGTGGCCTCAAGAACTGGCAATATCTCTTCCTCATTGAGGGGGCACTGACATGCTTCTTTTCTATCATTGCTTGGCTGTGGCTACCTAAAGGCCCTGGCTCTGCATGGTTTCTTCGTCCAGATGAACGAGAGTTTGCTGTCGAACGCATGAAACAAGATAACGCCGAGTTCGTGCAGCATGAGTACAGCGAAGACGGTATCGAAGAGAATCGCTTGAGCAAGAGAGATTTCGTGGAAACGATGAAAGACTGGAAGCTGTGGACTGTCCTTCTGCTCAACATTTGCGCAAGTGTCCCCAGCGGTGCATTCTCGGTTTTCCTACCCCTTGTTGTTCAGGGGCTGGGTTATGAGTCTATCCTTGCCAACCTGGTGTGTTCTACTTCACCTTAGCCTCGACTGGGCTTGACTGACTGCGAGCGATCTAGATGACAGTTCCGCCCTTCGTCTGTGGTGCTCTTGGCCTCTACGTCTTTGCTCTAAGTTCGGATCACTACAAGGAACGGGGATATCATATCTTAGGTGGTTTGGTTATTGGTATCATTGGCCTGATCCTTACCGTCACCATCTCCTCGAGCACTGGACAGTACGTTTCTCTTTGTGTGCTCCTATCTGGTGTATACATTTCGGCTCCTCTCAC
The DNA here is from genome assembly GCA_013396205.1 of Fusarium mundagurra. Classification (NCBI taxonomy): domain Eukaryota; kingdom Fungi; phylum Ascomycota; class Sordariomycetes; order Hypocreales; family Nectriaceae; genus Fusarium; species Fusarium mundagurra. Next base: position 44,163 of record JAAOAN010000198.1, read on the forward strand.
GATGGCATGGCTCAGTGGCAACACTCCTGAGCCTGGTAAGCGAGCTCTTGTGCTTGGTGTTAATGGTTTCGGTAACCTCGGAGGCGTAATCGGGGCGCAGTTGTACCGACAACGATACAAGCCCCATTACAGGTTTCCATTTTACGTCACGCTGGGTTTCCTTGCCATTGCCTTGATAGGATATTTGTCTTATCGATTCATGCTTGCAGCGGTCAACAAACGCAAGCAGGCGATATTGAGCACCATGTCACCAGAGGAGATCGAGAGTGAGAGACTCAACGACCGCCGATACGCAGACAAGAAGTTGACTTTCATGTATGGGCTGTGATCTTCTGTATAGATACAAACCGACCACAGTTGGTCGCTAGAATTAGTATACTAGATAGATGCGTATGCAGATACGATATCTGTTTTCCCCCAATATCATAGTTCCTTTTCTGCAACCTTCATGCTGGCCAACTGGCTCTGTAATCCTTGCTTTCCTACCTTCATGGCCATCTCCAACTCCCTTTCTTCATCTCTCAGTCGGGCTTTACTGGCCGCCACCTCTCGATCGCGCTTCTTTTTCTGTTCCTCCACCACACGGTTTCTCTCCTCCAGTGCCTTCTCACGCTTCTCGCGGGACTCGCGCTGCTTTCGCTGCTCTTCATCGTCCTTGGCTGCATCTAGGTCCTCTGGTGGGGGAGGCAGATTGCTCACGTAAGCCTCGATCAGAGGATCGCGGATCTTGGGCTCGAGGGATATGAAGCGAATGTCGGTGAGGACTGGGTCGGGTAAGCCGGTAGATAGCGACTTGTTGTTTAGTAAGTGCACCGGCTGGGCCTTGAGCAGGGCAGTAAGATCGGACTTGAGTTTGGACTGGGGCATTTTGAGGCGACCAATGTGTTCTCGATATGCCTTCTCGCGATCCTTGTCGGTGATCTTGTGATCTTTCATGACGTCCTCTTTCTTGTATTTTCTCTTGAACTCGGGCCAGTACAGCTTCGGCGTCGCCTTTTCTTGCAGGAATGCCATGTAAGCAATACGAGGATCCCGCTTTTCCTGCCTGGCCCGTTGCTCCTTCAACTCCGCGATCTTCTCACGCGTCCACTCGTCCCAGCAATCCCGACGTGCTTTCGTGGTGCCGAGTGCTGTATATCGCAAGTCATCGATGATTTTGCCTTCCTCCAGGAGTTTCTCCCACGGACTGTATGGATTGATGTTGAAGTCGTTCAAGAGATCCTTGAACAGGTATTTCGCGTCGTCTACGGATAGAGGCACTCCCTCGGCACCTTCGGGCCATTCTTCAGCGTTTCCGTCGTCGTAGTCGCCCGGTTCAAGGCCGTAATCTTCTCCCATGGCCTGTAATTGAGCTGCAAAATCAGCTTCTGTGAATTCCATAGGGACATCTTCGTCTGCATCAGGATCGGCAGTCCGTTGCCGTTTGGAGGGATGTTCTCCATCGCCTTCACCTTCCCCTTCGTCATCCGTCACCTCGACCTCTTCATATTCGCTATCGTCGTCCAATCCTGCCACTGGGGCGTCCTTCTTTTGCGGTATTGCTTGCTCTTGTTGCTTTTCATCTTGTTTATGCTCCTTTCCTTGGTTCTCTCCTGTTGCTTTCTGCCGTAGCCGGGCCTTGTCAAGCTCCAAAATGGCTGGCATCAACTTCTCCGGTATGCGCCAGTAGCTGGCATTCTTAACGGGGTTGTATACGAAGCGCCTCGAGTACTTAGTGTATACGAGAATCCATGGTTCACAGCCTGGGATCGGCTCCTTTCTCCTCGGCTTGTCAACAGGCTGCGGGCGCGGTCGACCTTCGAAGCCTCCACGACCTCCTCCATGCCCACCTCGTGAACTATTATTATGCCTTTGCCCATTATTATCTTGGTTGAATTGTGCCATATAAGCATTCGCAACGTTGGGATCGGCTAAGTATGGTATTGAGCCATAACCAGGATATGCAGGAGCTGGTGGTTGCGCTGGCTGTGGAGGCGGCTGGGCTCCTGGACGTTTGTATGTTGATTCTTTTGTTTCAGCGTTGTAATAGTATGTATGTCCAGTCGGTGCAGTATGCTCGCTCCATCCTGGCGGGAGCGGTGCCAAAGCGGCTGCCGATGGTGTGTGTGTCGATTTGAGCATGTCGCTTCGTCGCGTCGCAAACTATGACATCAGGTTATACATTCAGAAGCTATTCCTGAGATGGTGCTTTATAAACAAAATGTTCGTGGCAGGCAGTTGTTCTAGATTTCCGATTGTCGATATTTCATCGGTGGGAGTTGTCTTGTTGAGAAGTTGGTATGGCCGAGGGAAAGCAACGAAGGTTCCTGATCGCCAGCCGTCACAGAAGAAATCCGAAAGAGCTTGGGCCTAAGAAATAGTGGATGGTGATTTGACCCTACCTACCCTGGAGCTGAGCAGCTCCATCTGAAATCGGTATATCGACTTCTTTTCACTTCAAAGTTGGAAATGGAAATTCATGTTTAAAGCATTGCTTGGCATTATTGTCTTGGATACGAAGATGGATAGATATTGGTCTGTTATGCCCATCAACACCGTTTCTGCGTCCAAGGTGTTACGGACGTATATCTTGCAATGTGTAGAGAAAACAACCGCGGTCATGCCGGGATCAAGTTTGAAAAGTTTGATAGTTCATTATAACCACTTATTCCTGGCTTTTGGTCTCCTTAGGACTAATAATGAACGTTGGCAGTATACTGTTGGCGTACTTCAGTTACTCGTTATCTGCATTCTTTCGTTGATATGGTCCCGGAAAACCAACGGAAGATCAGGGGCCCTCATTCCCGCATTTGGCAACATGTCCAACCTCAGCAAGAACCTGTTACGTCTTCTCAACAGCACCGAACTTATGAGCCGTGTCTCTTTAACATGACTCGGTAACAAAGATAAACGCCCTCTCATTTGCCGATACAGAAAAACTGCATTTTCCAATTGTTGCGACACTGCAGCCTGCCTACCTATGTTCCGACACCTCCGCCCGTCAAACCTGATTTCAACCATCGTCATCAATCATGGCTCCAGCTCATAGCTATGGCGCCTCCGGCGGACCAATCTCATTTTTGAGGAGATATTGGAAGGTATAATGATCCTTAAAATGGGCATTTGGTGTTATACTCATGACATACAACAGACAACTCATGCGCCTGATTATGTCGGCTTCCTGTTCCTCTTAACAGGCTGGATCTTGGTCTGTACTATATCGTCAGTGGGAACTCAGAACAATGGTTGACAGGTTCACAGACGGTCCTCTTCGTCAACCCATTTCATCGCATGTTCTTCATAAACGATCTGCAGATCTCGTATCCCTTTGCGGTCCATGAGCGTGTCCCTGTCTGTACGTATCAAACATCAACCTCAGCTTCCGTGACTGGACTTAACAAAGACTACCAGTTATGAACTTCGTATACGCCCTTTTCATACCGCTGGGGGTTTTAATCGCTTACAACATAATCGCAAGGTCGTCAGCAGCCAAGCATGAAGTCACTTACCTCTCGTTCCTTATCTCTATTGTACTCACATCCTTCATCACTGACATCATCAAGAACGCTGTGGGTAGACCTCGTCCTGATCTGCTAGACCGTTGCAAGCCCGCAATCGGCACAAAGGCCAACACCCTTGTTACCATCGATGTCTGCACGGCAGAAGATGGCCACATACTACAAGAGGGCTGGCGATCATTCCCTTCTGGCCACTCATCCTTCTCATTCGCTGGGCTTGGTTTTCTCAGCCTCTTCCTCGCCGGCCAACTTCATGTGTTCCGTTACTCGGCTGGCGGTCGTGATCTAAGCCGCGCGTTGGTCTGCCTACTGCCACTCATCGGCGCTGGTCTAGTCGCTATATCGAGATGCGAGGATTATCGCCACGACGTCTACGATGTCTGCGTAGGCTCAGCTCTGGGCATGAGCATTGCGTATTGGAGCTACAGACGGCACTTTCCTCGCCTCTCAAGTACGAAATGCGACGAGCCTTATCCACGACCAGGAGTTGATACTCAGCCGGGATGGCAACGAATCACGGATGATGAGGAGGCAGCAAGAGGGACAGATGTAGGATTCGAGATGGAAAACTTGAGAGGTTCGCGACGCTGATATTGGGGACTAGGAATAGTTTGAATGCTTGTCCGAGATGCTCTGGCTTTGTCTGCATTGCATTACTCTTTCACCGAAGCATCATGTGCTCGACGACACTTTTAGACTTGGTCAAGCCAGGCGTTGGATAAGTCTCGTTTTGTGGTCATTTCATGATATTATTGTACAGGGGCAGATAAGAGCGGCCCCGCATTCCTCTCCCCATCTATCAAGAATCTATAGCCTTGTTGCTTACTTTTCCTCTGTCTCCTCGTTCTTCGCCAGGTCATGCTCCTTCAACAACGCCGTAATCTCATCAGCACTCCACAGGCGGTGGTAGATCTTGCCGTCCTCGGTCTGTCCTACTGTCGCGAATTCAACTGGGATTGATGTTAGCGGGGGTTCTGGTAGATATTCATAGACAAGACGTACTCTTCTCGCTGCTCAGCTTGGTAGAATCCATCGTCTTGCTGAGAACCTTGACCGCCATGCCGCAAGCCTCCTTCAGAGTGCAGTCTTCCTTGTAATCCTGCTTGAGGAGACTCTGTGCGCTTGCATTGTTGGCACCCGCACTTGTAGCCTTCCAGCCACCGTAGTTGCCAGAGGGGTTGCTGAGATAGAGCTGGAATTGTCTACGAGGATCCCAACCGGCGTAGATGAAAGACACACCGAAGGGTCGTAGACCACCGTGTTGGGTGTATCCTTGCTTAAGATCGCAAAGTCGACGCACAAGCTGTTCGCAAGGAATGTCTTCGTTATAAGTGAGGAGGTATCGCTGAGCGGCTTGTCGGGCGTAGTTGATAAGGATATTGGCATCGGCGGTCATGCCAGCGACGGCGCAAATCATGTTGCTAAACGAAAATATTGTTAATAAACAACCTTCGACCTAGCTAGGTAGACAATGGAGGGTTTGCGTACTCGTTCAAGATGTAGAGCTTCTCGGCGGAGGTGTCTTGCTCCAAAAGCTTCGAAGTGACCTTTCGCTCAGCAGCTAAGACGATACCATCCTTTGCCAGGATGCCAATGGCTGTACCTGCGTGTGAGATGGCTTCTAGAGCATATTCGACCTGGTACAGACGGCCCTCTGGTGAGAAGATGGTTGTCTATAGGAGCCGGTTAGCTTGGTGGTCGAGCTTCGAGGTACTGGAGCTTCAAGGGCTAACGTACTCGGGAATCGTAACGGCGAGACATGATGGATTCGTTGTGATTACGAGATAAGAGAGAACAAGAATATGGTAAGCCTCTCTGGAACAACTAAAAACCAGGTCGAAAGTAACAGATAGCCGTTGTGATGGTGACAGTCTGGCTGGTGGTGTTGAGGCTGTGGATTCGTTTACGTCGTTACCTGTAACGGAGCTCTAGGCCGCCGCGCCGCGTTAGCTTTCTGCTGGTGAGCTGCTTGACACCAAGGCTGAAGAGTGTTGCCTCAGGTTGAATAATGGGGGGTAAAGTCTAGCCAATCGTCGTAGACCCTAAACTGCAAGGCTGATCTTCCCCATGACTAATCCCATGTCTTATTGTTTCCATCAGTCACTGGAAAATACCTACTACCTAGGTAGAAAGTAATGGCTTGTTAATCAGGCAAACACATTGCCACAATCAGGCATCAAATACTTGCTCTCCATTGTCACGGAAAGCAATCGCATTGTCACAAGCGTGGGTTCCTGACCTGGTTAGTTCCTGCCACCTGCCACCACAATTCAGCTGCAGGGCATGGGCGACCGGGCGAAAGCTAATACTTTTTCTACCTCCGCAATAGCTCTCTTCCCCTCCAGTTTCTGGATCGTAACTCTTCTCTCCTACATCATCATTTCATCCAGCACCATCCTCCCCAACCAGCTCCGAGAAACTACAGCTGCTTGCATTTATCTCGCGGGACATCTTAAAACACTCTCCTGAACATTGATTCCCAAGTGCGCGCGTCATTCCAACCACGGCACGCGACCTATCGCATTCTACTGATATTGGATCTCCACTATCGCAAAATCGTCGCGCACCTCTCACGCAGTTCGTGGGGTCGTATCAAGGCATTGCCGCTTTTATCGCATTCACCACTTTCGAACCACAGAGAAACATATTCTTATCCTTCAGGCGCAGGCCACATTCTACCTGAGTGCCTGTGCTAGTGAGGGCACCTCTTTGCGCCAACACGGTTAGAGATTTGAAGACAAGCATCAGCGCGTGGATCAGCTGGGAAGAGCCTGAATCTGTTCTTGACATAGTCGTGACTCTCAATTATTTCCCACGTAATTACCTCAATGCCTGTCTAAGGGCGCACACCAACCTGCGCTTCGTTGCAACAGTAGAAATCCGTCCCAACACCTGCCACGCCACCAAACGCCGCACCACATCGGCACGCGTCGCTTCATCCAAAACACCACATCACAGCCATTCACACGTTCTTAATCATGTCCGGTAAGCGACAAAGACTCGCAAAGTCCCCGAAGCAATCCCAGCTCGTTCAAGACGCAGCACCCCCAAAGCGCGACCGACACCGCGACACCACACATTCTGCAGCACCAACTAACAGCAACATCTCAGGTGAAGCGGAACCTCGACGATCGGTACGCGCCACCAAAGGTCAGCATACGAAATCGTTCGACGAACTTGAACCTGCGACCGTGCCCAAGAAGCGACAGACTAAGAAGACCAAGAAAGCCAAAGAGCAGGAACAAGAACAGGAACAGGAACAGCAGCAAGGACAAGAGGAAGAGGAGGAAGAGGAAATCATCCGCTGTGTATGCGGCGCTACCGAACAAGATGAAGATTCCGGTGAAGCCTGGATCGCTTGCGAAACCTGTGGCGCATGGCAGCACAACGTATGTGTTGGGGTAAGCTCATACGACGATGAGATCCCTGAGCATTACTGGTGCGAGAAATGCAGACCGGAGGATCACAAGGAGCTCCTCGATGGCATAGCTAAAGGAGAGAAACCTTGGGAAGCTCGGCGCAAAGCGCATGAGGAGGAGTCCAAGAAGAAGAAGCGTGGCGGACGAAAAGGCAAAGGCAAACGTCACAGCGAGACCAAGGAGGAAGATAAGACCAAAGTCAAGTCTTCCCCTGTGCCTGTTCCGGACGCAACCAAAGATAAGAAAGAAACAAAAACGGGGAAGCGAAAAGCCCGCGAAGAGTCTCATGACGCCGATGGCAAGGTGCGATTTACATACTCCCTTTTCCCTAATACTTATGCTAATACAATGTGTAGTCTGCCAAGGTTCGTCGCATATCAGAGAACGGTGCAACTCCTGTTCCTGTCTCTTACACACCACCTGATGACCTTGCCAAGTCGATATCAGATCTGCCTGGTCCTCGGACTGGTCCAGCTAAAGCCATGAGCAAGTCTATCAGCCATGTTTTGACATTGATGCAAAAACAGGGCGAACTGGACCTGGAAGAGGGCAACACAGTTGAGTCTATGACCGAGACTTTCTCGCTCCAGATTGAGCGCGCTGTTTATGATTCCTACCCTGTGACCAAGGGACAGAAGGAATACAACCAGCAAATTAAGTCACTAAGCTTCAACCTGAAGAACAATCCAGAGTTGTGTCATGGACTGATCCATAAGACTCTGTCTCCCGCAGCTCTGGCTACTATGACATCAGAGCAGCTTGCCTCGTCGGAAATGAAGAAGCAGACAGCCGAGATGAAAGCAAAGGCCGAGAAACAGTCTATTCTTTATACTTCTGAGGCGGGACCTCGCGTTCGACGAACACATAAGGGCGAAGAGGTCGTTGACGACGAAACATTTGTCAACGACTCTGCTGTGCCCCTCCCACCAGGACCTCCTCGTCGGCCAGAGCCTCAGGCCGTTAAGAAGGAACCTACAGGAGGCGACAAGGCGGACCTGGCATCGCACCCACAGCAGCAGGATGATAAGCAGCGATCGCCAAGCCATCCTGAATTCGACATCAACGAAGTATTCTCCAGCGTCAAGTCTCCCACTACAACTCAGAATAGGCGGCCTTCGGCTCTGGTAACTGGAGCCAATGGCCCGGGTGTGGATCCCGATGTTGATCGCATGCTCCAAGATGAGAACGAGTCACCTCCTTATTCGCCCACAGAGGAGACTCAGGACCCCGATGTCATCTGGCAGGGCTCTCTTGCTATGAGTTCGATTGCCGACTTCCCAGCCACGGCCAAATATATCGGTGGTGCCAACTTTGCTTCAGTCGGACCGTGGTCTAAATTGATCCCGAAGAGGATGACAGTAGCCGGACGAATCCTCGAACAAAGTGCTATCGAGTACTTATGTAGTCTTCGTTACAGCAACAGCACTGATGTCATTGTCGTTTCAGTTTCACCGGTCTCGCCCTTTTCTGATACTGAGTTTCACAATCTTCTCAACTACTTCATCAGCAAGAAGCGGTATGGCGTAATTGGGGATAAGACAATCGGTAATGTACGAGATACCTATTTGGTACCGGTTCCTGCAGGGGAAGACAACTATCCCGAGTTTATGCTCAACCTGGTCGATAATAAGATCCCAAAGGTCCGGACAGAACCAATGTTGCTTGCAGTGTTTGTTTATCATAACGAGCCTGACCAACTCAAACACTTGAAGGATGGGACTGCCAATCAACAAGATGCCAAAGCCCTGGGAACACCAGTGCCTGCAGCACATGCTCAGAGAAGCAACTCGACAGCGTCCGCGGGCCCAGCATTCTCTCCCGCGACCCCCCAGGCCCCTCAGGGAGGGTTTCAAGGAGGCTTGCCTCAGCAATCATCACCAGGCCAATGGCAGTCTACAACTCCTGTGCCAATTCCCCAGCCACCGTACACTCGGCCACCAGTGCCACCGCAAGCTCCAACACCGGCACCTGCAGCCGCGCCAGCACAGATGTTAGAAGCACAAAGGCACCAGGCTCAGCAGGCAGGCGTGGCCATGGCACACGAGCTCCTGGGACAGTGGATAACATCCCCAACCGTGCAGTTCATCTTGCCTCAAGCGTATCAGATGGCCCGCAAGGAGTGGGAGGTCGTAAGGAGGGTTCTGGAGCGTGACCCGAAAGCTCGAGACGACCTGCAGCATCTTGGTAATCTTCTAGAGAAGGAGAGCGCCACAGAAAAGACAGGAGGGGCTGCTGCATAATGATGTTATGGAACAAAAAGAGTAACAGACAAGAATATATGAAATGCCAGCAAGGGGCGTGCAGGAGTTGAACAACGGAGGCTTCCACAAGGCGGTTTTGTTTTTTCCTTGATATGGGCTAGGCGGCATGTATATGCTTTCGCAGAGTATGGCTAGGGGTGGGCTATTGGATTTTATGATACTCTCGCGAAGCGAAAGTCGTGGATTAGTGTTCTTTTATATACCTTTCCATACCTGTACCGTATGACTTTCTCTTCCCATGTGTTCTAATATTCATGCTTGATTTTCCAATCACTTGTAAATGTCCTAAGGCCCTGAGCCATGTTTGGCCGTTTTGGATAATGACTTACATGCAGGTATACTACAGACGATCTTGTGGAGCTTGTGAGATCTGAAGTATCTAAAACTTGTAGAACATCTTTGCATTGCAACACAGGTTTCCCATACTCTCAAACTACACGCCACCTAATTATGCTCACTACCTTTTATATCTAAATCAAGTCCTGAAGATGTAAATTAAGTACCTAGTATTAAGTAATTAATATTAGTTCCTAACAACTGACATGTTAGTTTAATAGGTGATAGCTTAATCATAAATGACTACCTAATTATGTTTAATCGTCCTTGGTCCATGTCTCGCTGTACGTCATAGCCGACGTCGGCTGTCTGACAGTTCGGCAAAAGTGGAGACACATCCGCTCCGTTCTGGCAGACTGATCCCCGGGTGCCGTTCACGCTCAGTAGCCCGCGTTCTCCATTTGTCTTTGTTTCAGCTTAGGGACTTAGTATACTTCTTTCCATATTAAAATAGCTTTTAAAGCAATAGTTCTCTAACTTGGCACCTACAGAACCAAGCTCCCTCCTCAGCCTCTGGAGCGTGCCGTACTCCTGTTTCATAGCAGAGATATCAGTAACGTCAAGCATCAGTCGAACCAAGTCCATGTAGGGGGGTCTGGTCAGGTTTGGTGAGAAATATGTAAGCAGAGTGTACGGAGTAGACATCTTAAGTTGCTTACAAACTCGAAGGCACAGTAAAGTTAATACCCGTATACAGAAAAGACAAGGCAGGACTTAACAATGCCTTATACAGACAGACCTTATCATCTGGACTACCTATGTTCGAGTTGTCTTGGCTGAGAACTGGCCGCCAGTTCCTTACCTTACCGCGATGGAGATGGAGGGGGATATGGTGCAATGCACCCCGCCATAATCACGTGGCTATTCACTTATTGAACATCGTCACTTTGTCCTGATCACGTCTTTATTCTTTCTCTATAGACAGACACTACGACGGCACCTACGGTAGTCAAATTTGATTTTGTACAATATGCCGATAACTGTCATTCTCGGAGCCCAATGGGGTATGTTTCTCTCCTTATCCCGGAACATGTCCTTCCTCCGCATCTAGCCGATATCGGTTGGATGCCATTATACTGACTAGGACTTCCATAGGTGACGAAGGTGTGAGTACTTAGGAAGGGCCCAACACAACAGATGAAACCTAGGCACTAACTATAATCTAGAAGGGCAAATTGGTTGATGGACAGTGCCAGGAGGCTCAACTTTGTGCCCGAGCCGCGGTAAGCACAATGCAGGCAGAACCGAATACCTGCTAATCAGCGTCAAGGGTGGACATAACGCTGGACATCTCGTGCGGTTAGTCAAACTCTTCCTATCGATCTATGTATTCATATGTATTGTGTTGCTAATATGTGCCAAGTGTAAACGGAGTTTCGTATAGGTGAGAACCAGCACACACGGAGGGACTGGATAATTGCTAAATTAGAGGCAGCTTTCACCTCTTGCCCTCTGGGCTGATCAACCCAAGATGGTTTGTCAAGAATATTGATCGTTCAAGCTGGCAACAGCGAGGTTGACAAGTACCACAGCATGAACTTCATTGGTTCGGGCGTAGTTTTCCACGTGTAAGCCTTCATATAGCCCTCCACTCCTGACTCGACTACTACATCAGCATCTTGTTGATGTCTGGCCTGGCTCACGCTCTCAACCGAACATGCAAATAACAATGACTCTGTCTTCTAGCCCAAGTTTCTTTAGCGAGCTCAAAGAGCTTGAGAAAAACCTGACTGCGGTCCATGATCGAATCTTTGTTTCTGATAGGGCCAACATCCTCTTGGACCTGCACATCGCAGTGGACGGTCTCGAGGAGGAGGAACTTGGAGGTTCGCCCCATAGTTTCTGACATTGTCCTGGAAAATTCACAGCTAATGTCTACACTAGACGCAGCTATCGGAACAACAAGACGCGGTATGCTCACCCCGAGACTCCATGACTTATTATTCTTTTCTGCTTTTGTCATGTCATCGCAAGCTTTCCCAAATCTCAATGGCGTGGAGAATCCCAGCCAATGTCTTGCCAGCGACCCTATATAAGCAACGAAGTCTAACTTGCGTCATAGGCATTGGTCCCTGCTATCAAACAAGTAGAGCGGTAAGATATAGCCATCATAATGGAACGGGGAGTGTGTTAACTTGCCCAGCGAACTGGCATCAAAATGAGCGATGTCTTTAACCCTGAGGTTTTCGAGCAGAAGTTGAGGCGCTTGGCCGACGGCTTTCAAAAGCGCTTCGGAGAACTGCTCAAATATGACATCACAGCCGAGCTTGCTCGTTTTGATGAGTATAGGCAAACGCTCAGCAAGTATGTCGTGGACGGCGTGGCCTTTATGAGATCCGCACAGGAGAGCAACATGAAAATCGTGGTCGAAGGCGCAAACGTAAGGTTCTCATCCTGTGACTAAATGAGGAGTACTAACGCATTGGCGGAACGAGCACCGTGCCCGTGGTCTCACAGTCCTCTCTCCCAATCCCGCAAGATTCTTAGCTCGGGGCAGGACATATTGCTCATTTGAGCATTCACTTTGCTGGCGGTACCCAACAATGGGCATGCGCTGTAACAAGCTGTGTATATGTGCACGCCTCGGCAGAATTCGGGAGTCATACGGAGACTTGACTTCTACTGGTCTACTTGGCTGTCGAGCGTGTTCAGTGGAGTCAATGACGGTTTCATGCGAGGAATGTGCGCGTGGGCTCAGTTTGGAGCAGACCCAGTCAAGGCGTCTCAAGCTGTGTTCAGAAAGTCTGTCTTGAGATGAGTCCAGGGCTTCATATCAAACTTCTGCGCCACGTGACATGCTGGTAGATCAGTATCAGTCAAGTATCCTGTGAAGGAAAGGGGTTCTGGGACCTGGCACTTGTACTTGTTCCCAATTGTACAGGCACTGATGCTAGATGTTGATTATGGTTCTTATCCAGTAAGTTTCGGCCAACTTGACCTTTTGGTTTGCGCTAGTACTCATGATTAACTACAGTTCGTCACTTCCTCAAGCACTACACTTGCTGGTATCATTGGTGGACTTGCACTGAACCCAAAGAATATCACGGAGACGGTTGGAGTCGTCAAGGCCTGTATGTCGATTACTCCATGGCCATAATCTACTGCTGACTAGCAACAGATACCACCCGTGTCGGGGCCGGGGCCTTCAAGACTGAAGATACCGAAGAGTGCGTCTTGATTATCATCTTGAGGTTATTCTGAAGCTGAATGATTAACTTAGGATCGGTACCAAGCTCCAGGAGATTGGACGCGAATGGGTGAGACCAGAAGCGCCCTGGAGGTTTCGAGTTTTCACCGCTGACAAGACTTACCTAGGGAACATCGACTGGCCGCAGACGCCGATGTGGATGGTGAGTTTCCACGATGGCTCTGAGCTACTGACAAACTTACTGACCGTTTCCAGGCTTGGTAGACATAACCTTGAAACCTTGAGTAGTAGGGAACACAGCTGACAAGCACACACAGACCTTGTTGTGGTCAAATACAGTAACTCGATCAATTACTACGACAGCCTGAATCTCACAAAGGTAGACAAAGCCCGTGACACGCGTGAAAGCGCTCTAACACTCTACAGCTCGACGTTTTGGATACTTTCGAAACGATCAAGATCGCCATTGCCTACAAGATCGACGGAGAGGTCAGTGATGCCAACAAGAAAGATGATAGATTGTGAAAACTGACCACTTGGATAGGAACTGGATTCTTACCCTGCGGATCTCGACATCCTGAACCGAGCTGAGGTGGTTTACCACGAGATGCCAGGCTGGCAAAAGCCGACCACCAACGCGAGGACCTACTACGACCTTCCTAGGGCAGCCCGCGAGTACGTCGAGGTGAGCATATTCCCCTGAGCTAGCATAACGAGCAGTGGCACTGACCACCAGCAGTACATCGAGAAGTTTGTTGGAGTCAAGGTAGGTGGACGCGCATATGACCTGCACCACAATGGCTAAAGTTGAGCAGATCAAGTACATCGGCACCGGTCCTGACCGCGAGGCCATGATCCAGCGTGCCTAATTATGCGAGATAAAAGGAGGCACTTGATGCTTGACTTGGGTCGTACTTAAGGAGTGTTGGCTGTCGAAGTCATTCAGTGATCGAAGAAGAGTGTTCGCATTTAGAGAATAGACTTGGACTTCTTACAGGCAGGTCATGCTCTAGAATTCAAACCCCGCATGGCCAATCTGAGTTCTGGTATCGTATAGATCGATGCCGCTCGTTTCAATCAAGATCTTTCAGGAGATCATAATTGGACCAATGCTGATGCCTCGACTGTGATAATTCTTTGTTATCATAGGACTGCTAATACTCCATCGCTGTTAAGTAAATTTCGTACCAAAAAAAAGGGCATCTTGATAAACAGATATCTTATACACGAGGTTCCCTAGAATTACGATCTATATAATTACCTCCCCTTCTTTCCACGATTCCTGTCTGGCCGCGACTGACGGGCCTTGGGCGTAAACATGCATGTATTGACAGGAATTACAACGAACATGTCGATGAGGATATGATGCCTGCTCAGGGTAACTTAGAAGAGGACAATCTAGTTGATTGTGTGCCTATTAATTATGCTTTCTAGCCTCTTCAGGGCTACCTAATGCTTTCGAATTCCATCTTGGGTCATCGCTCTCCTGAACTGGTGCCCATCCAAGCTGAATCTACACCAACATTAGCGTCGTCCCTTAGCCAGTGACAAGTAAGTGTGCTCACCTGCATAGTCTTTTGATCCCAGTCCTTGGTGAAACTTCTGATTTTCCCATCCTCGACTTCAAAGATCGCGGCAGCGCTCCACTGCGCATGTCTCCCTGTCTTGGAGATACCATTATACGGCTCTCCACAATGACTTCCCTGCGCCGTGTACCTCAACAGAACAAGCCCATCCTTGGCCCAAGACTGATCGAAGCGGATGATTTCGAGGTCTGCAACGCTGGCCATGACGGTGGAGTGAGCGTCCGCGTAGTCCATGGGCGTCTCGCAGCCGGGAAATGTAGCGGGTGCCCAGAACCAGCTGTCTGGGTGGCAGAGATGTTGAACCGATGAAGCGCCATTGTTTTCGGTGGGAGAGTAAGCTATTCGCATATATTCTTTACAGACATTGATATTGCTCTATAGTTGAACTTATTAGTATCAGCTGCGGATTGCTGGCTTAATGCTTGCCTGCTCTTGCTCTGTCTGACAAGGCGAAGTAACACCTGGAGGCTGCATGTTGCGTAGATTACTGAATTCTTTTCAAGCATTATAGAATAATTCAAGGCTTTTATAGGGGCATATGTTATCTACTTCTAAAAAAGTCGAGTGTGTATGCTGTCAGAGTATCGTCACCTTATTGTCTATGACATCAACCTCAGCAACAAGCACAGAGACAGTGTTCCATTATCAACACCCGGCTTTTATAAGCTCGTTGCCTTTTATATGTAGGAAAGTATCTTATTTCGTCTTCCTAAACACGATGAGCTCTTCAATAGGCAGTGCTCATGCCTGCTCTTGGATGTTGAAGAAAACAAGTCTTCCATCTGGCCCCGGGCAAGTATGTCAAGCACTAGCTTGCTACGAGGCATCTCTAACTTTAAGAGACCTTATTATTTATTAAATGTTCCTTCGACCACACGTTGATTCCGTGCTTCTTCGGGCAACCCAGCTTGATATGCCATGACATGAACTCTGGCCATCTTGATATTCGACCACAGTGTTCATCTCCGGACCAGAAGCGGCTTAATAACTTCTGTAGAATACTCAGAATCCATCTCCTCCCAAATCTTCATCATTGCAGTGGCTCAATAGAGGCCGAGCTCAGGGAGATTGCCAAGAGGGAGGGATCAAATCCAGGGTCTACACGTTGAATCACACATCCACCCCCACACTTTAGCCCAATTGGTGACGCAATCATGTTACAGCTGTAGCCCAAAATAGGTCGGCATGGTCCAAGCTACAGCCCAAGCTTGAAATTCAATTCCAACTCCTGCTGCAGCTTGAAACCTGGAACTTCATTCTTCTAAAGAAACCCCTAAATATCACTGGCTTAGTTATCGCATCGGTAAGTCAAAACAATTATACGCCTCTTCTTCTCTGTTCCGGCGCATCAACTCATCAAAGTCCAAGATGAACGGTAGCTAACCCAACTAAACTGCAGATCCCTCTAAGCTCTCCTGTATCAATTCCAAAACAAACTTCCAAAATGGCCTGCGGTTCCTCCAAATGTCTCTACGACCGCAACGGTCCCGGCAGCGCTGCCACTTCGATCGCCGAGTCCATCATCAAACCCTCCGAGGCCACGGGCACCAAAACCAAGTGTATCGAGTGTGGCGACTACGAATGCTGCTGTATCCCCTGCACCATCCTGTAAACGGGGGTCGAATAACGATATGGGTTGCGAGGCAACAATGCCGGGTGTTTATTGTTTGAGAACTGAGCTTTTATAGTCCTTTGTGCGTTGCGTCGCGATGCTGCTGGGAAACATAGCGCAGCTGAAGAGTGTATATTGAATCAACGACTCAGACGAAGTTTATGACCGCCTTTTGATAACCCGAAGCTTGGCTTGATGCATGTGCACTTGTATGCGCATAGGTGTTGAGGTTCGCTCCATGTCGCAGACATCTCGACCTTGGCTGTGTAAATCTCGCTTTTTGTAAACGTTTCAAAATGTCCATTATACAAGGTTTTGCGATGAAATTCGCCTCGCTCCAAAACTCCAGCTGCGATCATCCTTCGGGACTAATTTCTGAGAACATGATGTGAGAAATGCTTGCCCAATGTGGGAAGACTGTCTCGTTTGTTGGGAAGTTGATCTTTGCAACTCCCTTGATAATAATATGACGGTATGGACAGTATCTGGTGCTCGTGCCAATACCCGCCCTCAAGTAAATAAGGCATCTGTAGCAGCCCACACGTCTGCTTCTCTTTGTTTCGCCAACGCCTCCAGATCATCCTCCTCGGTGTTCTGTCCTAAAGCCTTGGGCACATCGGGTACGCTTAGGCTACCCAAGCCATCGAGTACGCGACGTGCCTTGTCCACCTGTATCCGTATGGCCATGGTCTCAGCCCGCGTGCGGTCTAGGTGCTCTTGCATAAGCGCAATGACTGATTCGCGTGCTTGATGTGGCCGGTATTCGTTGAGGATGTGATGAAAGTTGATGAAGAGTGTACGCAAGTCTTGCACTTTTGCTTCGGCGTGCGATGGGTTATGCGACAATGTCCCAGAGAGCTCGAGAAAGTTTAATAGAAGCGATTTAGCTAGCCGTTTGAGCTCAAAGGCTCGATCAAAGCGCTTAGCATCCTTGGATTCAGGCTGTGATGATGAGGGAAGATTGGTAATCCCTTGGTCTTCGAGAGTTGGAAGCTTGTCGTCCAGCTAAACCCGAACTTAGCCAACAATCTTGTAAGAATAATCGCAATTGCTTAACCTACCATATACTGATCGCCAAATACACGCCAGCGTCCATCGGCTGGCTCGGCTGGAGGTTGCAGATTGACGAGATCTTCGGGAATACCAGGCACACGGACTGTCAAAGGATCGCCACCATGTTCCGCGATGTATGAAGTCCTTAGTTCTTGAATTCGAGAAATCTTGTCTGTCGTAAAGTCTTGCCAAAAGGGAGGCGGATTAGGGAACATGGATGAGAGCGAATGGCCCTCTTGCTGTTGTTCGGCCATCTTTCAGCTCTCGTAGGAGGATCCCCTCGTAAAGCAATCTCGCAGAGAATAAGACGCCACGTCAAGAAGGCGGCTCAAAAGACAGAGCAAGACAAGGATGGTATGCGATCCCTTGAAGTGGACGTTTCCTGGTGGGGGAGTGAGACTCTGGTGGGATGGTTGGAATCCACGTGGATGCAACTGCGGTCAAAGCTTTTGGGAGCTTGGCTACCTAAATAGGATGTATTAATGCAGCAAGTCTCAATGATTTGAGAAGGTAAATATCACTTAATATGGTTCAGTGTCGTGCTGTGTGACCGTCGATGATGATACCGCAAACAGTTAATGGCAAGATTAGATAAAGGTAGGTAATTGGACCCTCCCACTGAAATCAAGTGAAGATCGGTTTGCGCCGGTTAATCGTCGGCGGTTGCTCACCTCACACCTCTCTGCTACCCTTTGACGATCTTGAATCTCTACCATCCAACGTCATAAGCGCTACGCATTTCTTTCTTTCTTTTCTTTTCTGACATTCGTCTTTTCTCTCTAGTCCTATTCCTTATGAGGCAGCTTCTCTTGATCTCCTGAGCCCAATTGGAATCGCGAATTATAACCAGCTCATATACTTTAACACCTTGCTCTACCTGTGGTATTCTTCAGCTACCACATTCCTTCAACGTCACGAATTACAGCTCTTCATCTTCATCTACTTCCATGTCCGACGTACGCTCTCTTTTGCGGCAACAGCGCGCCGCTCGCCGTATCGAACACCCATATGCCGCCTATTCTGATGCAGGCAAACTTCTATGCACCCTCTGCCACGAGCAAATCAAGGCCGAATCGTTATGGGACTCACATGTCCGAGGAGAGGCACACAAAACTCGCTTAATAAAAGCTCAAACTACGGCGTCGTCCAACGCTCGAGCTTCACAACAACAGACTTCACAAAAACGAAAACACGACGATAACGAGGAGGCTATCGACGATAAAGACGGAGATGTCGAAATGGACGATGGCAGGCGGAAACGAAATAAGACGGATGGAGTGGATGGAGATGGAGATAGGGATAGCAAGGATCAAACTTTGACACCACCTCGATTGACTAGGAGGACGTCGACTACACCGTCACAAGGTGTTGAGATCCAAATCCCATCGAGACCAGCAACACCAGCCCATCGAGATGGCTCTTCCGCTTCTACCCCTGGAGGTCAGCTTAACAACCTGACATCACAATCTGCAACTGCATCGCTCCCCTCACGCCAGGCCAGTAGTCTGACCACAGACGAGCGCCTTACATCTACGGCAGCAATAGCGGTTGATGAAGCAGAATGGGCAGCCTTCGAGGCCGACATTGCTGCTACAACAGCCACATACGATGAAGATGCGACTATATCAGCCCCAGCCATGACGGCAGAGGAAGCTGCCGCCGCCGATGCCCAGAAGGAAGAGGAGGCCGAGAAGCGACGCGCTCAAGCTGATGTCGATCTCGAAGACGAAAAGGAGGAAGCAACCCGAGCGCTTGAAGAGGAGTTTGAAGAAATGGAAGAGCTCGAAGCTCGCGTGAAGCGTTTAAAAGACAAGAGGGAAGCCCTGCGGAAACGTGGTGAAAGCTTCAGCCAAGAAAATGGCACTGACAAACCTACAAGCTTGGGCAAAGAGAATCTGGACACGCCTGCTATTGAAGAGAAGGAAGAGGACGAAGATGATGAGGAGGACGAAGATGATGAGGAGGACGAAGAAGATGATGATTGGGATGGCTTCAGATTTCGGACAGCCTGAACAAAGGGACTTTGTGCATAACCATGCATGATAGAAAGATACCACTCGTGAGGGGTTCGCCGATCGCCTTCACATGGCCCAGTACTCATAACGGAGTTCGTCGATTTTGTAACATCACTACATCGTACATAATGTATCATACAAGTAATCCTGGCGACAGGACGAAAGCCACTACTACCGCTGACGTCTCCCTGCCAGAACTGTGACCAATACAGAACCGAACTATAGTGGTCCTTCATGCATGATTGCACACGCAGCCTTACAACGATTCACCTCATAGAAGTTGATATCACTGACTTACCAAGCACTGTCTCGCTCCTCGCCACGACTAACTCTTTCCCAGAACCTACGGAGGCGCCACACACGTCCTATGCCGCGACTCTCCTCCCATTTTCTTACGCCATCTTGGCGCTCTTTGACTTCACGCTTCCATTTAGATGCAATCCACTGTCTCAACCCGTCCTTCACTCTCTCTTTCTCGATTGCCTTCTTCTTGGCGACAATTGCTGGCGCCACATGCACTGACGTCATACCAGGCACACACTCTTTGGGTAAAACAGAACGCTCAACCAAAGCTGCGGCTGAGGGTCTGGCTGCCAAGCGGCGAGACAATCGGATTGATACCAAGGATCGGGCTAACTTTCGAGAAACTATGGAAGTATGTGTCATGAAGATTGAACGAGCAATAAGATCAGCCAGTGTTGGACGAGATGGTGACGATAGGCGTGATGGAAGGTTAATTCGGGCTCGCTGAAGCCGATAATGGTGTAAAATAGGGGCTTGAGAGATATCGCGAAGGAGATGGCTCGTCTAAATCTGTATCAGTCTGTGTTCCCAAGGTCTCGGGCTGTCGGAACCAATTCAAGGTCTCATGAATGATCCCGGGATGTCAATAGGAAAGTAGACTTTATTCTTGCTAACGGTAGGTAGTCGATACTTACTCTCGACGTTGACAGAAGGTCGTTGACGTCCAGGAAACCCATAATGTGAAACAAAACCTCGTTCGGCAGGTCCTCAAGGGAGGGCGAAACAAGGGCACTTTGCAGTCTGATACAACTGACAGCGCTTGTCCTAAGCGATGAGCCTGGGCAAACGTCACCAGTCGCAAAGTTCAGGCAGGCTACCTCTGGCGGGATGCTGGGGCCGATTGGGCTGGCTGCAGATCGGGCATCAGTGGTCACGAACATCGCAGGGTAGGATCTGTTGACATCCTCGCCCGGAGCTAAACAGCCAGCGTTCTCGAGACGGGGTGAAGCGAACGACAGCCGATGTACCTGTGAGGTGAGCTGTTCAGGCGATGTGGCAACAGGCTTCATGACGATCTAAGTAATTACCCTCGGCGCTATTTGCAACGAAGGGTACTGCGAAAGGGTGTGAGGATGGGGGTATTGGTATAATGCGTCAACCCAGCAGGCCCGAAGTCCGCGAAGGTCCGGCAAGACGGCAGAACGCAACCAAGAGGCGAGAGAACATAGGTGTCAAGCAAGTGTCGAGTGATCGTCACATGTACAACTAGGTTGAGGCTCCAAAGACCTAGCAGTGTTGCTGCGCGTGATTCCGACAGACAATGTGGTGGGTGATGGACTTCCGCACAAACAAAAAGAATACGGAGAACCCGCTGGATAATACAGAGTGGCGACGAGGCAATACACGACGAGGGATAAACACGGCGCGTAAGAAGTGCGGTCGCTGATACGGCCGGTCTGGTCGGTCGGTTGTAACCACAATATCGAGAAAGGAAACAGCAATTCAGGTAGAAATTGCGGCGGGGCCAGCAAGACTTTGTTGTCGTCGAAACTTCTAACCACCCGAGATGGAGTGGCTCGATGTGTTGGAGCGACTCCGTCCGTCGAAGGCGACGGTTTCAATGTTGAGGCTAGAGTAATGACTGATGACGCGTAGGGCGCTAAGAAAGGTGAATAGGTAGTTCAGCCGGTAGGTGAGCCTCAAGCTATAAGCCCTGATAGTACTGCGCCTAACTTGAAATAACTATTGCGCTATATCGCGGATAGTAGATACGCAGCTGTCACTTTAAGAGGGTAAGATAAATGATGTGAGTATTTGGTTCGCGAGACAACGTAAAGTTCGACATGAAACTTGGAGTTGAGGGGAAGTCCATTAAAGTGGAGGAGTAAGAACGTATTAGGTTAGCTTGTATGGAGGTTAAGCGCAAGCGTTACCGAACTACACTAATGGCGGGAGCCTAATAAAAGGCATGGTGATGACACCCTCTATTGGTTAGCCTTTCCCTAACTCTTGTTGGAAAACGAATTAGTTGCAGGGCTGCAACTCGAATATAACTCTAAGTTGCTTAATACCGATATGTTTAAGCAAGGAACGAGGTTAATTGATGGTCAATAGGTACTGTATCAAGACTTTGTAAGCAGTGTCATTTAGTTTAGTAAGTATTATTGCAGGTAATAACGCCATAGGCACTTGGAGAGCAATCATCTAAAGTTCTCAAGAACCATGAATCCAAAATCACCTAACCTAAGGACACAAGCACTTAATGAAATTAGATAGGAGGAATCCAAACTGCGCAAATTATACACATAAACAGGCTCTACTCATCAGAAAACGTTTACTTACACTTACCATAGATAATCTATTCAAGCCGTTGATGAGTCTGTCGGGATTAACTTGCCTAACCTGTAGCCTAGCAGTTGCTTCCGGGTCATTCTTGGGGTTTTTTATTTTATTTTTAATTTTAATTTTTGCCCACTCTTGCTTCCCTTTCTCTCTCCGTACTCACTTACCTTCATGGATCGTAGTACCTGCCGCCTCCTCTCGTGCGTTCCCACCTGGCCACTTTCGGGACCAACCTGGCCACCCTTTATTGGCCTTTGTCTTATCTTCACCGCTCTCATTTTCAGAGGATGAAGAAGAAAAAGTATAACACGCCGGGCAACGTTAATACCTCCATCCGCCTGACAACAACAATAACAAAACACAATGTCGAGTTATCCACCTGCAAGCTACCGCAGGCACACCGGCTGGTGGAACCCACTTATTTACACCCGCATACAGCACATCATACGTATCACATCACATCACATATCCGCATTCGCATGCATATGCTCATCACAGCCACCCCAAAGATCTACTCCATCTACCTTCTTTGATGAACGATTGAACTCCGGCCCCGGAACCTGACCCTAATCCGCGCCATGCGTCGATCCAAGTCTCTGCTGTGGTTGCGGCACATTTCCTCCGCCTCCAACAGCTAGCTGCCACCCATCAATAGTGATGAGTTGGCCAAGATCAACGCGATATCCCCTTAGTTCGTGCGGGATGAACGTGCAATGTTCATGCAGCCTGCAGCTCTCGCTACCTGCCCTTCCTTCAGCTCAAGCTGACCTAGTTATGCACGTGGCATTATTCCTCCCTCTTACTGCAAAGCATCAAGTGTTTACATGCGTTCCAGAACTCCCATGCGTGGGACTGCACAAGCCATTTCACACGATTGCCTGCCAGGCAAATCTTGGGGGAAGAGAGAGAAAGAAAAAAAGAAAAGAGAAACCATCATCACTATGTCAATGGTGCTCATCAATCCTACCCTCACACCCGCGCGCTTCCTCGGCGTCGTGACGTGTTTACAAACCCACCTGAGTCTGCGACCGAATTCTAGACCCTGACAGAGAGTAGCAGGGGCTTCAATTTTAGACCCCAGTGTCGTTCAACAGGCGTACTTACGGTAGGCGTATCAATTGGGTCCGTCGAATCACAAAGCGCTGAATCGCAGACTCAGATCCAATTCATTGCCGCATGATGTCTCGGACATCGCCTTTGTCGTGCCCTGAATAGGGGTTGTCGCGTTTTGCGCCCTCGTTTCCTTCTATGGATACCACACTTAGCCTTTCTCTAACCATTTCCGCAATTGAGCACCTTTGCGAGCTAGTCAAGAGCCTTATCAAGATGATGTTCAAAAGAATCGTTGTCTCCAGATTGTCAATACTACAGTACACCTCGCTCCACACTGCCGCGACGCTTAAGGTTGTGGAACAAACCAAGACCTCGGCCCACACCCTAATTTTTGTCTCCCTGAGAACAAAACCACATCACGGACGATGACGAAGGGACCTGCTCGATTTGCGCCTTCCCTTCTCGAATCCAACGTGCGACTTTCCCTGGCCATTCAGCCTCAACCTCATTACAATCGTTGAAAGCCTAGCATGGCAAGCATCTGTCGTTTGTATGTATCTTGTGCCCTTTATAAGATCTTGGCTCCCTGGGATGGCCATGGTTTAGATCCTGCTTCCGGCCAATCATTGCTTTCTGTAGGCATCCATGCGGCGACAATGGAAACATGTCTGCCGTACAGGAAGACCCATCCGAAACCGCTGATCCCTGACTGCCCCCCTGCTTGTCAATTCTCTCCCCACATGGCTACAGCGCTAGCCTTCGACATCCCCTCTAAGCTGCTCTTTCAATCAAAGACACTGCCGGAATGCAGACGGTCCAGATGATACAAAGTCAGAGAACCGATATGATGCGCCAGAAACTATCCCGCACCGCATGCTTGAACATTGGTCAATGCGAAATGTTCCAGGTCGATATCGGTATCGAGCCTGGCGAAATGCCGACACGTACCGTACCTTCTTGTGGGCTCGTCAATTGGCTCCAGGTACGATCGGACGCGCTTCCTCCCCGTTAATTGTGAAGGGGCTCCATGCAGCGCTTTTCAGACACATGATTTGCAGCAACCCAGGTGACTGGTTCAAACTCAAACTCGCCAGATCTGGTTGTGGCTTTCCAGGCTCGCTGCTCATTGGGCGGCAGAGTCATAATAGAGTTACCTTGCCTTTAACTATGGTTCTACGATCAAATTCCATATTCAGCGCTGTAATGATCTGTCGAAGCTTCATCCTGTACTGTTTTGTCATTATTCAACCTGCATGATGATTGGATACCATCCGGCTGTATCTTTGCAACTGACCATCGCTGCTCTACCGCAGAAACCCCTCGATTAAGGTCTTTTCAGGAACTTTGCGAAATATGTTGAGCCCTCGAAAAGGACTGGCCTTGGCGTTAACGGTTTAGCAAACAAACCCGATTCGAAGACTCGAAATATTGGAATGGAAATCCAAAGCGGGCCGGGCCGGCCGCTAAACCGGGCCGTTGTGATCACCAGGCTCAGCAAGCAGGGAATCCAGTTCACCAAAAGATCTGAGGCCTACGGATGGTCTGTATTATTTATCCCCTCGACACATGGTTGTTACGATAGCCAGTCTCAGGCCTACAAGTCGGTCGTTCTTGAGTACTTTTCGTCTGGATTACGAGCAGTGGTGAACACCCTGGAGCCTTGAGCTTACAGCTTGTGTCTCGCTTGGTGCATCCACCCACCGAAACAGATGCGAGTACTCCGTGCACGCACAAAGTCGCCGACACCCAATATACATGCGTAAGGGTATATTCTTTGACACTCCCCAGCCACATAGATCGGGAGTCCGACGTGCATCCCTGCTGAGCCCAACAATGCCCAATGTCAAGGCCTAGTATCAAGCTCCTTTGACTTGGCTCCCTGTCTCCTCACGCTCCTGGTTCCATGCGGGCTGTGAAGTCATCACAGACGAGTCAGTTGTCCGAGACGCAGGCCATTCCCGAAGCAGAAGGCCAGCTCAGCAGTATTCGGGTGTCTCGTCATGTCTCCCCGTGAAGAATCCTTTGTCACCGCCATATCCCTTGTTGGGGGTGGTAGAAATGCCACTTCTGCTCATGACTGGGCAAGGGCCTCCACTTGCTGTTGGTGGGAGAGAACAGAGAGCTTATCTTCGTGACATTGTGTGTCTTACTCTTCGCTCAGTGTGCACACATGCATGACTGAATGAGATCAAGGCGAGCCACTTCAACTTCTTCAGTCTTGTGGTCCTAAACATGGGCCTCGAAGTTCTGGAAGTTAGCGTTGATATAAAGCGATACTATGAACATTTTTGTCTTCTGGACTGCTTCACGAAAGGTGTTGTAGCCTATGTCAAGGCAATCATCGCCATAGAATAATAACGACAGGTTCTTACAACTGATACATATCAACTCACACGCCCCCCGGAATAGATGTTGCTGCTTGCTAAAGGATCTGATGTGATAGCGAGTTCCGTTTGCATGGTCACTCAAGCTTTCAACGTTTTTCAAAGCGAGGCGTGCGAATCATGCAAGATGTGATACACCATGAAGCCAGCACAGATGAGGCGGAAGAGGGATGACTGGGTGTCCAAAGGCAATAATATACAATGGTATCTTTGTCATGTCGACAGGCATTCAATTCTCTCTTCCCCCTTCGGAGTCGATGGAATGCAATGACTAGGCTGCAGTCTTGGCCAGAGGGATGCTGCCACGTTGTGCCTTTACATGTCTTGTGCGCATCAGCATGGTTCTGAAATGACTTCTGAACTGTCGATTATGGTGTTTGACAAAGAAGGTTCTTCAATGACAAGCCAACGTTCTAGTGGAAGGGCGGAACTTTAATAATTCATGTGAGCCGGCAGCCATGCACGAAAAGCATGCAACCTCCCCCTATTCTTATATGTTACTACCGAGGCGAGTACTTGCAGCAATTTACAATTACGAGCTAACTAACTTAATTCAGCTTGACCTGAATCCTTTGCCGATGCCTGCTTATTGTCCCAGAAAATATTATGGGAAGAATAGAGGCTGAGGCTCCAGTGTGAGACCTTGTAGGAAGGACCAACAAGGAGGATTGTACTTTGTCTAGAACAAGTGAAAAAGAAAGCCCGAATGATTTTCGCATTCAAAGTTAGGAATTCGGTTGCTTAATGGGAAGAGGCCGCATAAATAACTCCCTTCAAGGCTCTTTGGACCAGAGTCTGCCCTGATATGTGGGTTGGAAGATGCAAAACCATCGCGCTACAACAGAAGCAAGCGGCCGAGACACACCACGAGGTTCTGTTGAACAAAAACGGCCAACAGGCATAGCTTGGGGAACACACGCAACATGGTTGTAGCGGCCTACCAAGTCGATTGGCATGTTCCACGGTGGCGAGATTTGCAGGCATCTCTCCTTCAGAGCTTGGTTCACAGTCATGGGCATCATGCACAGCTCTTTTGGCCCAGAAGAAGTCTCAAATCGGAAGGGGGAAGCCGGCAAACATCCAATGCAAGCTTTCCTGTAGAAGTAGGACGATACGATGTCGTAAAGAGCACTCGATGCCGTAGACCATGGGAGGAAGTCCAATGACGGATCCCTGAGCTGCATCCCTTCTTCCAATGGGCCGGCGGTGCCATCGAGCTCGAGTCCGCAACGCAAGGGCTTGACGCACGGAGGAGGAGAAAAGCAGCGAATGAGATCCCTTGCCTTCACCGAATTCGTCGAGATTGCAAGCATTCAGAATCCCCTTGATTCCTGACACTTGTCCGCCCTCGGGACGAACCATGAAGCCCCACAGCGGCCGCAGATCAAGACACCACCTTATGTTCACTCGTGCACTCGACTAGGACAAGATTTCAAGAGGACGCGACCGAGACCTGGCCCGCAGCGGGAAAGGCACAGGACTCGTAGCAATAACATGGCCGTTAAATGTGGCCCGGTTGCCTCACGGCTCCGTGATCAAGGACGCGCCATGGAATGCATATGGAATGCTGAAAGAACGATCCCGACAAGTGAAGCATGCCAATGGCCGACAAGAACTGACCAGCGACGAAAAGTGGGTGATGAATGAAGTGAGTCCAAGACTAAGGTCTCTGTTTTGGGCCTTTGGGGCTTGTAAAATAGACGTAGCCAAGCTATATTTACTCGTCAGGTACGTTGTGCATTAGGACAACAACAAAAGGCTGAAAGGCAAATTGAATCACACCAAGGGTATATGCAGCCATGCACATACTCATACACATCCCCGCGGGTTTGTCCAAGTTATTTGGTCCTTCGTCAGCCCTGCTTTTGTTACTTCCACCGCAGCTACAACATCACGGTGAAGTGCTGTACACACAGAATACTGCAGTAGTATCTTGTGGTGTGGGGATGCCCCGTACTTCAACCCTGGTTCTCGCTGTAGTTGCTGATATTGCGAGGGGGGGCGTGTATCGAATTTTAGGTCTTGATCAACGTGGCAAGCGGCCATCGGGCTTTTGTCCTATGCTATCAAATATGGCTCTTGGGCTGTGCTATCAGAGGCTTGTCGATTTTGGACTGACAGCGATTGTTATTGATGAGATTGGAAGCAGTCAGCTAACAAAGACGAATTCTTGGAGACGTGATACGATTAATGATTGGACGAAAACAAGCCTCGAGGTAAAGTCAATTTGGTTCTTATGGCAGTAAATACATGCTGTTGGGTGGCTCCAATCATTGATAGATAGGCTGCAGGGTCTATGAGAAACGGATAGGCGCAGATTGGCTACTCCGGCATCACATCAAGACCCAGGAACCAAGTTGTTCAAAGTTAGAGCCGATTGATAGTCGGGGTACGTCGTGTGGCAGCGGCAGAGAAGAATCTATGGAGTACCATGGATATCACAGAGGAGGAGGGGTGCGTTTAAGGCATCTTTGCTGATGGAGGACGGTGATGCGATGAGAAGAAAAGACCATATGGGGCTTTAAGTAAGGATACCCAATCGACACATACAATCAAGCCTCTTTATCCCGCAGGAACAAAAAGCAGAAGCGAATGCAAATGCAAATGCAGACGCAAATGCACAAGCAAAAGCAGAAGTTCAAGCTCATAATGGGCGGCCATTAATCTGGCCCGAATTGAGGAGGGCAAGGGGTCCAAGGAACGAATGCGATTGCTTGTTGGTTGTGCCGGAGTCCCACATGTGGATGTGGGATGCCATATACAGATACAGCACGAAGATCGAATACGCAGAAGGTCTTTGGATCAAACAAGTATAAGTTGCCTTCGACATCCACTCGGTCTGGACTACATCTCATCTTCATCATTCTGTTACCCGCGAACAGTCTACACATCACGCTAGCCCTTCAGTTGACCAGTTTTTAAATCATACATTGTTCTACCAGGCTAACTTCGACTTCATACCTCATAGAAGAGAAGCTACAGACCCATATCCCGGCTCCAGGACGCTGGAATTCTTGAGATATCAACCACCCAGAACAGCAAAGCAGTCGATTGTACCGGCAGCCAAGACTGAGGACTACGGGCCTGAGGTAAACAAGTCTCACTCGGTTAGCCTCAATATCAACGAGGGCATTCGAACACTAGCAGCTTCCAAATCTTTGCTAGGTCACATACAGCTCCTGTATTTACTCTTGGGCCTGGCTGTACAGTCCATCTCACAGGAGTCACACATCAAGTAAGTTTGACATATATCTTGCTCTCTCAAATCAATGAAGCAATTAAGTGCATCACCAACATCAAGTTGTGCTTTCTTCCCCTTGTTGCACTGCTCTGGTTATGTATTATCTGTCGAGACACCACGCGGCAGGAATACGTACGAGAGATTATGAGGGTCGGCAGACGGTGGCCATGATGAGATAATGTCAAGTCTACAAACGAGTGAAAAGAGCAGCCAGTGGTATGGATATTAGTCCAACAAGTGGGAGTTGTTTACATTGGGTAGAAACAAAATTGTCTGCCCAATGCGAAGGGGAGGCACAGAAGGCATAGAGACAATAGAAGAGACCCAATGACTAACCTGTATATCCTAGGATTCTTCTCGACTCGATCAAACCGAACCTTTACATTGTTTATATCGTTCCGCCTCAGCGACCATTGGATTACCCGAGGGTGGCTGACTTTCATCGCTTCGACACGACTCGACAAGTGTTGACTTGAACTTCGGGTTCGGCTCGAATCGACCACGAGTTCGCCTCTGGAACTCCGCTCTCCGCCTTCGGTGTTCCCGCTTCTTCTCCTCTTCTGTCGAATTAGTTAGAGGTACCCTGCTTTTCTCGCCTCGACTATTCGCCACTAAGTCTCTCATCAACCCTCGAAACCATTGAGCCATGTGCTACTTTGACCAAACTCGCTGGGCATGCGGCTACTGGCGCTGGGGGCACTTCCGTCAGCAGTGCAACAAAGAATACCGCATGGGTGAAACTTGCGGCCTGAAGCTTGTCTACGAAACCAGGACCGAAAGAGACGTTTGCAAGCTCTGCCACGACACAGAGAAAAAGCAGCGCAGGTATGACAAGATGTACCGTGACGTTCAGCGCTGGCAGAGGGAGGGCAACCGAAATGCCACCATTGAGCGAACGTGTGCTGAGATGCAAGAAGTCCTTGGCCAGATCTATCGTATGAGAGAAGAGCATGATCACAGGCTACAATCCCTTGGCCAGGTGAGTTTGAAGCATGATGTTCCTTTTCCTTTCCTTTATGTCTATTCGCATTGAGTGAAGAGCCCGAGCCCGAACAAGAAAGACGGACGAAAAGGGCTGGAGGCATAACTGAGCCGAGGGCACATAGAAGGAAAAGTCCCAAAGAAAAGGAAAAAGAGGGACGGGAAGCCCAAAAAGGGGTGTGAGGGGCGTGTGCGTGGTCTGTGATGGTGGTGCTGTGCTTCTTGCATATGCCGTGGCCTGTGGGTGTCGGGGCACAGGCATGGACATGGGCACGAACATTGTGTGTGGTGAGGAGACAGAGAATATGAGTGGCTAACCCATTATTGCAGTGAAGTGACGAGATCCCAAGAGCGATATATCTAACGACGACAATGGACGAGCTGATATACACAATGGTGAAGGGACAGTATGGTTGAAGTATTAGCTTCATACAAAATTGCGGAAACCGATCAGGGATACCAGGACATCTATAATGACGATTATGACAAGCTTGTTTTATGTTTGGGCGGACGAGAAACGAAAAATGTTGCGGTCGATGCCGAAAGAAGGAGCTCGGCCAAGAAGGGATGAGGAAGAGGGGCAGAGAAGAAGAGGAGACAGGGAGGTGAAAACAAACTCTCTTCTGAGCATGGCTTTGCGGTGGAATATTTTCTCCTTTATCCTTACCTTTCTACACTTCATTCGTCTGTAAGAACAGACAAATTGCTCTTTTTTCTCTCTTCCAACAGTTTCAGTGTATTGGTGGTTTATCATAGGACCTGCGTGAGGGAGAGGGGCAAGGCAGAGACAGGATGAGAGGACCCAAAACGAAGAAGTCCTCAGGGCCACAGCTGGGGCATGCAGAGGGCGTCTGTGGGACGGACCCAGACGCTGCCGGGTTCATGTTTATATCTCTCTTTATACCCACAGGTGCGAACCGTGTGGACAATAGGTCAATGTAACGTGTGTTATCTTGAAAAAAAAGCCATGCTCTTTCTGTGTTGCAGGTCAGCACTCAAAGTGGCGTAAAGGCCTTCAACGCGAAGGCATAGCAGCATCTAGCTCTCTTGCCCTGGCCTTTATGGCACGGCATGCAGTAGAAATTGCAGAAGGGGAGGGTGGCAGTGCCATCATCATGCATGGGCAGACGGAGCTTGGGGTGTGGGCCAAGAACAAGCAATGAGAGTTCAATTCCTTGTTACATGTTGATCGGAGACGCCGCCTCTATAGCTTGCGTGATGACGACAGTTGGAAGCTAGAAACAACTGGGGAGACTGGCTTCGACATCAAGATCCATGTTGACGGGTCAGAGAGAGGATAATGGATAACGTGAGGAGACGAGAGCTATCGATTGAGGAAACACAACATGTAAGCGTAACCGCAAAAGACGCAATCGGCTGCAAGAGGCGTCTATGCGCATCGAATAGGAGAATAGCAATACATCAACGACCACCACTGGAGCAGTGTAGCGTCAATGAGAACCTGTTGTGTTATTTCTCTCAGGCGCCGATAAATACCTGTGCTGTGTGAGGGATCTAGCCTATCAGTGTCGACTACATACCTATTCAGCGGAAACCATTCGAAAAGGGCATATACCCTTGCTTATCGGGGTTTTCAGGGCATATGTCTTTGATAACCCCAAGCCCTTGGTCAACGAATAGGGATGAGGGTATGCAGAAGCAGGTTCTAGAGCACAACACCAGAGGCATCGGGGCTCCAGCCTCCAGGTCCCTCAATGTCTCAGATCATCCGGGTTGTTTTTCCGCCCCCAATTGAACACTTCCAGGTAGCAGTACGGACTGTGCCTGTACCATGGATCGCAACTTTGGTCGGCGCTTCGGACGTAGAGTAGAGTAGAGCGTATGGTTATAAAAGTTCCGTTATGGGTGATCGACCGATAGGAGTTGATGGGAAGGTATTGTAATCATGGAGGAAATTGAACTGGAGCTTGCGGGCGGCATCGTGGAGTCGGGCGGTGACGAAATGAGATACGGGTATGAATATCGACGCTGCAAAATCTAGAGCTGGTCGCGACAGAGTTGCCAATCATGAATGGTATAGCGGTCTTAGCAAGTTTTTGCGGTTAATACCATCGTCAGAGTCGCTTTCGAGGTAACAGCATGGGGGCCTCAAAACTCGGCGAGTATTAAGCAATTATGCAGTACCAGGCATGTATGACATTGAGCAGGATAGATTAAAGCGATTAGGTGCAAAGGACGTACGTAGTCCTGTGAACCAAAGCGAAAGGTGGAGACATGATAGTTTTCAGGGCTCAGACTCAATTGACAAGCCAGTTAGTTATGCCATACCATAATTGCAGGCATTCGGTTCGTGAATGCGGTCTGCATATTTGAACAGGGTTGCCCACCCCCGAAAGGTTCGAGAAGAGGCTACCGTGAGCAGCAGCAGCATGTGACTAATTTGTAATGCGAGCTCTGCTTGTCCAACCTGCACAAGACCTACCAACGACATGAGGAAAAGCCGATGCGATTTAAACCCATGAAAACATTTCATATCGTATCTGACTGGTCGAGTTCATGGCTGTCCGCCTTTCTGGTCACCTTGACTGTAATGGGACCCCTGTTTATCCCGAACTGACCCGCGGCGCCCATAATGTCTGTCAAATTCCTCGTACGCAGACAAAGACAGTTTCAACCCTTCCAAAGTATGGACTATAGGACGGAGTACGTAGCCTTCTTCCTTGGAAACCCTTAGCATGGACGGTCCCCTGTTTAACAGAAATCTGAGCCCTGTCTTAGACGGGCCCAGCCTCCCGTCAACGGGGTTCAGGGGCCTACCGTCTCCTGAAGCAGATGGCTATGAAGGGCTACTTCCCGACAATAATGGCTTTCCTCACCCGAGGGAACGGTTAAATCCCGGGGGTCCCTCTCATTTGTCTTCTTTTTCCAGCGTACAGGTCGCTCTAAGAGCGGCTCCCCATTCCATGTCTCCATGGTGTCGTGGTGGCGGGCTGGGCCATGACAGACATTTTCTCAAACAAATCCCGAAGGCTTGGGACGTGGGCGGGATCTTGTTCAGGTTGACGAAAGAGATCCATCGAAACCTCCCCAGTGGATGGGGACCCATGCAAGCCGCCCATCAACGGTGCGAGCCGAAGCCGGAGAAAACCAGACTAAATCAAGGGCCGACGGCAAGCTAAATGAATGGCCACCATCCTCCTCGAATCTTTGACCTTGCTCCCCTGGTCTAGCGTCTATTGCCACCCCACTGACTGCCGGACCACCTCGAATTCGGTGTGAGCAAGCGTGAGGGGAACGCACGTGTCTGCTGCTTAATGGGTGTTCTCGGTTCTCGACAAGTCACGCTTCCGTTGTGGACTGATGGGTTTTGACTCTAGCTCATCGCTGGTGCTTCTCATGCGCGGCAGGCTGCGAGAGAAAGGCCGATGGTACGAATTGATGACGAGACGAGGGTCTTGAAACTAAACTGTCTAGGGTCTCGTTCCAGGACCCAGCTCAATAAGACGAGGGGGAAATTTCTGTAAAATTCGATTGTGTGTCTGCTTGTACAAAGTCCACTTCCTGCCCACAACAATCAAAGAAGTCTGCACAAAAGACGGGCGGCAAAAACCAAAAACCAAGAAAGAGATGAAGAGATAAAATAGAAGTGCAGGTCTGCACCGAGTGTTAAGTGCTTATCAGGCTCTATGCAACGACAACTCCGTTACTGAAGGGTTCCACTGCTTCAACAAAATGAGCAGAAACCGGAAAATTGGTCACAAAGACCGTATTAGTCGAGGTTAGTATTAAGAAAATGGGTCGGTAAATAAGCGATACTTTTTTCGCTCATTCTTGTCCTAGCCACTTCACCGACATGCCCAGCGAGGGTCAGACCGGGATGAACCTCTCCCAATTTGAGCCACCAGGGGGTGATGATTCAGATCGGGCAATCGCAGCGGTCTTGAACACCAAACGTACTGTGTATCATCATCAGTCGTGTATCGCGAATATTACATTTTTCATGTCGCAATTGCTGACTCCCCACTCTAGGGGCTTTCGGCTTTCTCTTCCGCGTTGTAAACGAAGGGAGCTTTCTCTGTTCAAAGAGGGCCGTCATTACTGCATTGCCGCCGCAGCATCTGCAAAGGTCCCCACAAGAGGCCCCTCATCGCTCTCGAGAGTCTTGATGCTAGCTGGACCATTCTTTTGCATCTCTATGGTCTCGTCTTCCGGAAGCCAGTCGACTTTGACACCGCTCGCAGGGTTGTTGTCACCCTGGTTGCTAAGTTTTGATACGAGATGTTGGTATCGTGCAAGGCGTGCACCTTGACCAGCGTAGGCGAAAGGTGTCGTTGCTCCACGATTTGTGTTCTCTTGCGGAGCGATATCAAAGATGTCCACCATATTGCTATCGCTCTAGGTTAGCTTCCTTCAAGGCCCCTTGATCTTACGAACGTACTCTGATGTCTTGGCTATTACTCGTTGAAGAGCCTCGTTCTCTCGCTGAGCTTCGAGTGTATCGTTCTCTCCGTTTATAGCTTGGTCCCCGAAGCTACCGTATTGCATACCGTTTGCATCATCGTAGAGAAGGCGGTTCTCTTCCTCCTAACAGGCAAAGTATTAGCAAAGGGTCCTGCTGATATTGATGCGAGACTTGTGATTGCAAGATCGCTTGATAACACACCTCATCGTAGTTATTACCATCACCCCTTCCCAAACATGATGCGCAAGCTCCCATTATTGCGTAGGTAATCGAAAATCCCAGGTACACATATCAGATCGTAAGGCGGACTAGATGTGGCGTACTGTCGCAAAGAGTCGGTTATTATCTCGAGAACATGGCCCGGAAGCGAAGAATAGAAGTGTTAAGGAGCGTGGAAAGTTGTAGCAGCTTGGTCGTACAGCCTCGTGACTTCGTGATTGCTTTCTTCGTGAGGCGCGCCTGCTTCACGACGTACGTTACTCGCTCAGTGGGTCCTTCTTCAGGAACCCGAGGCTGCATCGGGTAAACAACGGCCCGCTCGCCACCATATCCATGTTGCTGGGACCAACAAACAACGAACAATGGACTTCATTCAACAATGAACAAAGACAAAAAAGGATATCCTCTAGTGCTGAGGATGCGGCCAAGGTGATACACGAAGCGAGAATGGCAGTGAGGTATATTGCGAAGGACCACACTTGCAACCTTGTCCAATGCCTATTCGTACTCGTCTCTGACGCTCCCTTGGTACTCCCTTGACATTGGATACCCTGGGTAAGGGAGCATCAATATTAAGGTGTCTCATTTTTTCTCAATGCTTTTAGTTAAGGGCATTAAGACTAGCGTCTGCCAATTCATTGTTGACTTTGCCCTGGCCAACCCCGCTGTATAGTTTGCGTGCTGACAACAGCGAGCACCACTTCAGTGTGTACCCCTTCACATCTTGGCCTGTCAGTGAAGCCTTGTTTGAACAAACCCTGGCCCGCTTCATCCAAGGGATTGACTACACCAATGTCTGTTATATTGCCAATGTCTCTCTGTCATGGATTGACTTCACTCAGAGATATCCTTCGATCGCAGCTATTGCCTATGTCCTTAGCAATAGTTCTTGCCAATGTTGTCCCTTGAGGTGATATCCTCATCGCCCTAGGTTCAGGTTAAGATGTACGCAGAAAATGGTAACTATAAGGATGAGTCTGTCTCGCATCAACTGAATACATTCTGATCGTCATCGACACTTCCATTCTAACAAACGACACCTTCTTCCTCTCTCTCCTCTCTCAGTCAAACTTGGCTCACACATTAGTCCCTTGACCTTGATTTGTCTTCATCTTCATTTCTCTGTCTCAAAATGGTCCGTTTTACCCCTCTAGCAGCACTGGCCTTGGTGCCCCTAGCTCAGGCGCGCTTCGACTGGTTGTATTCGCGAGACACCATTGCTCAATGCCCTCCTTGCTCACTCGAGAGCGAACCCAAGGATTGTTCTCACACAATGACTGTCACTAAGTCCTCTGGGCCCTACGAGACTGTCACTGTTTCAGATCCCAACGGTTCTTATCACACTGTTACTGTTACAGAACAAGATGGTCCCGGAAAGACTGTTACTATCACCCAGAACTACCAAAACCCTCAAACCAAGGTTGTGTACATCAGCCAGGGCGAGACGGTTGAGCCAGTCATTGAGACTATCACCGTCACCCGTCCTGGAAAGACTGTGACTGTGACTGCGACGGAAACAGAGACCAGTGACCACATTGTCACCAAGAAGATTGATAACTATCCCGGCCCCAAAACAGTTACCATCGGCAACGGCTACCCTGTGCCTAGTGCTGGCTCTCCTGACTACAACGGTGGAGTTGTCACTAAGATAGTTGGTGGCGATGGTGGCTATGAGAAGGATCCCGGCAACATTCAAACGGTTACTGTGGTCAAGGATGGTCAAGTCCAGACTCTGACATACACGGATGGCAACTACAACACTGTCATCAAGACGATCACCCAAGACAACGGCCACAAAGAGGTAGTGACCGTTACCGGCAACGATCAGTATGAGGTTACCAAGACTGTGACTATGGAGAACGGGAACAAGGTTGTCGAGACCATCACAGCTGAGAACACCAACAACTACGT
Organism: Fusarium mundagurra; assembly: GCA_013396205.1. Classification (NCBI taxonomy): domain Eukaryota; kingdom Fungi; phylum Ascomycota; class Sordariomycetes; order Hypocreales; family Nectriaceae; genus Fusarium; species Fusarium mundagurra. Next base: position 79,888 of record JAAOAN010000198.1, read on the forward strand.
TGTCACCAAGACCATCCAGCAAGGTGGCAAGTACTATACCGTCATCGTCAAGCCTGAGCCGACCGTCAGCACTATCACCAAAGAGAACGGCGAATGCATTACTACTGTTGTCGAGGTTGATCAGACCTATACATTGACTGCTCCGGCCAAGTATGGAACCGCTACTGTAACAGATGACGACTGCGAGACCTACACCAGGACTGCCACTTACACTGGTAAGGCTGAGGTTGAGGTCATTGTTTACGACCCGGAGACTGGCGACTCAACCTGCACAAAGGAGGACGGAAAGCCCTGCAACCCTGGCTACGACAACGGTGGTGATGGTAGCAAGGGCCAGTATGAAGCCCCTACCAACACAAAGGGCCAGGACGGGAGTGACAACTACAACAGCAACGTCCCTGTGTACACCAAGATCCGCACTTACGGCAACGGTGATGTCTACACCGAGGTCCATGGTGCTGAACCAACTGGATGCGAATCTGCTGCAGTCTCCACGAGCATCGCTACTGTTTATAACACCGTTGTTGTGACAGTAGATGCGTCACCGTCAAAGGCCCCTACTGCCGAGCGCCGAGCAGCAAACAAAGTTCGGTCACCCTTGTCTGTTCGATGGTGATGAATCGATTGAATAGAGCGTATACCTTTCCTTGAGTTCAAAATTGGTGGAGTATCTTTTTTAGGATTTAGTTCAGCACATGGTAGGAAGGTTATGATGCGGACATGCAACCAGTATTTAATGTACCTTAGTAATTAAAGTTTAGTCTTTTTATATCGATACTTTATTTGAAGTGCTCAGCGTGTCGATTTCATTCTACTATTTTGACCAAGCAAAGTAGCGATAACTCTGCACGAACACCTCTGAGCGCCGCCAGGCACTCCCTAAACCTAGGTGTAACCAAATAATATATATTACTGAGAGATAAGGCATCTGTGTGTCAGCAGGTATATCGCCAGAGACCATCAATGCGCACATAAATAATAGTCTGCGGAAGCATACCTTCAGGACATACCCTATAGGGGTAGAGCGAGGGCCAGGCCCGAGTTCTTAACTGTCGTACTGATGTACATGAATGGATGCAAAATACTAGATACGGTGCAGACGGATACGTAACCTAGTTCGAAAAGAAAGTTCTGTTTGCTAGCGGTGGATATCTTAGAGATGATAATAGCTTCGAACACACAATGCTATTGTGCTGGGTGATGTACTGTGTGTATACAGTACAGTGCATAGGTAGGTATGTTCCCCCCCAAGGTATGTGTGTAAGTATACAGTGCATATCATGATATCTAAGCCCTGGCACAGTACACCCATCATGACTGGAACGTAAATCCAATGGACTGAAACCTTCCAACCTCATTCTCCACCACAAGCAATATTTGATGGGAATCATACCGAATGCCACGTGCGATAAAGCAACAGGCCTGAACCAGCAAGCCACTGGAATGATGGCTTTATATTCACGTTCCAGCGGCAACTACCTACAACCAGCCCTCATTTAGCGGCTTTGTAGCTTCACCAGCCAGCCTACCAGCCTAGAACTTCGGCAGGTTTAAGACTCTGAATCAACGATTGAGATCAAGGCCCGGACCATGGAACACAAAGTATCTTTCGGCACTTCTTGATCAATTATGGGGCTACGAGAAGCTTATGTCTATTAGACTGATAGTAGCACAGTCTAGACTGAATACCAATTTCTCTGTTTCCCGACTTGCATATCGAATAACGCACGAGGGACTAAATGATCTCAGGGAACCCATTCGTCTTGACCTGGAACGGCCGAATGATCAAATTGACAATCGTTGAGATTTACGAAAATGGAACTGTCAATAAGGACGATGACATTGCATGGACTGAACGGGAATGCGATCATCACCACAACGTCAATACCAACGATCTTCACTGCGAGTTGCCGAAGTGGCTGAAGATGTCGACTTCCAAAAGACCCTGAATGATCGCTGTCATGTATTGCATCATATCCGAAGCTTTGGACCCTGGAAACACCATGTTACAAGATACGACGACGTATTCGCGCCAGCCAACAGACAGTCTTTCTCGTAACGCGTGTCCTCAAATCCGGATACTGTATCCGTCCTATCAATCAAAAAAGCCCCGCCTTGCCATCACTAATATCGTATAGCCTGTCTGATGAACTAGGTAAAATGTCTCGGATTTTACGAGCTTGAGTAACTAGCCACAAGTGTCTATTTACTGAATGTCTCAAGGATTTTGTTCCCTTGCCACTCATCGTGTGATGTCGAGACTACGCCAACAAGGCATGATATGATAGACGACCTGCCTGGACATACATACCTGTAGGGACCTGGAAGAGATATTTGCCAAGTCTTTTTGACTTATTTACTATTTGAGGTTCAAATGGATGCAGCAGCATGGAACTATCACTTCAGGGAGAGCTAATGCAATTGGCTCTCTGCCTGAAGGGACAAGATGTGAGCAGGTGTAGTGTCTGAATGCCAACTTATTTGACAGGAAGTTTATCTGTCTAGCCCGAGTCTTGCTATCCCCTGATCTACAGGCATTGTCCGGTCTGTAAGTCTGTCTGACCTTAGGGTCAACCTTCACAACTCTTGTTACCCACATTGCCATATCCGGCCTACGAAGCGGATCGACGGCCATACCGATGCCAGGCGCCCGATACTCCTTTCTGTTGTTCCTGAACGCCAAGAGGCCAATCATCATCAGGCGTATGGCTTTCACGACGGTTGCATACACCGAGCGAGGCCTTTACCACCCAGGCTGTGCCGGTGGGCTGTGTATCGTAGAGCAACCAGCCTCATTGGGTCGAGCGTATTATCCAAATTCGATCATTGTCACCAAAGGCGTCACACCCGGCTCTGGACCCCTCATAAGCCTTTTGGGACTCGACCGCCGTGGAACCTATTGTCGACTGTTCCTTAAACGACAGGAATCCCAAACTCGGGACCGCTGAACCTAGTTCTTGCTCATGGTTCTCGAATCTCTCTGTCTCTCAGGCACATGCAACCTTGCCTGACTACTTAGATATCAAGCTTCCCGCACACAATGATTCACTCACACTAAGTTGTCTTATCCGATACAGCCAACTCACAAAATGAAGCCATCAGACTTGCCGACTTCATACTCCAAGGCTGCTGCCCGGGCGCTGAACTGTACACGAGGTCACGTCGGGTTATGTGCCATCCTACTCATGCTAATGATGTCGACCCTGGTATGGAGACAGAGGGATTTGGTCGCCGTCAAACTTCCTGTCATGGAGCAACGACCAACGACGACCCTCGATTCCAAAGCACCAGCAATCGCCGGCATAAACGGAACCCTCGATCGTTTCTGGTCATCAAACGGAGAAAGTGTACAAGATCTGGTACATTGGTCGAAGCCCAAAGGCGTTGATAAGATTATGGGACTTGTATTTTATGGAAGACGACAATCTGTATCAATTCTTGATTGCTATCTCAAGGTACAATTTGTCCACACCGACTTGTTAACATCAGGCTAACCTCGACAGCGCAATCTTGCTAAGAATGGCGGTTTGCTTGATGGTGTCATCTTTGTGGAACGAACCAAAGACTCCCACGACCTTGCACTCTTGAAAAAACTCTTGGAAAGCGAGAGTTCGTACGAAAAGTGGTCTGTTGAGATGTCAGACGACGATAACTTTTCGAGTGGCTTCGGGAACTCCTACGACCGGGTTGAGGATCATGTCATGTATGTCAAGATTGACGACGACATCGTAAGTCTCACCGCTCGTAATTAGTTTCTGTGAAACCGGTACTAATAATATGTAGGTTTTCATGGAGGATACTGTTATCCCATCCATTGTTAAAAAGAGGCTAGACCATCCCGAGTACTACATCGTCTCGGCCAATGTCGTCAACCAACCCCTTCTCAGCTGGGTTCACTGGAACTTGGGCGCCATTAGGCCCTATCTACCCGAGGTCGACAGCGAAGGAAAGGCCATGCCCTCGAAACAGTCTGGCCAGAAGCCAATGGACTGGAATCCCTCCAACCTACCCCCATGGAACGGTCCCGAGGAATTCTCGCTCGATAACTGGGAGCACAATGACACTACTCATCGTTGGCTCCCTCTTGACAAGGGCGGCAAAGATCATATTCTTGACACAACTCCCATCGAAGCGACAGAGTATCATCCTATGGGCCGCGGCTGGACTCAGTGGACGATTGGCGCCCAAGAACACTTCAGCTTCTTCGAAAACCTATGGAAGAAGAAGCTGTCCGCCTACAAGTTCGAAACATGGGACTTTCAATACGAGCGAATGGGCATCCAGTTCGTTGCCTTATTAGGAAGGGACATCAACCGAGCCAAGCCGATCGAGGCCGATGATGAGAACCACTTCTCATGTAACATGCCGCGTGCGCTAGGACGACGTAAGTGAAACACCTGAATTGTACGGCCGAGGGTTTCGTTAACAGACTTTACAGATGCCGTTGCCGATGGGCGAGGCGTTGCCGCCCATTACAGCTTCGGAAGCCAACGCGCGGGCATGGACCGAACGGATATTATTGATCGCTATAGGTCGTTCGCACGTAACAACATCTGTACTGGACCCATGCTGTGGGCTCCCGGAGATGACTAGTTATGAAAACCACATGAAAGCGATCGATCATTTTGTCCTTGATTTTGTGATCAACGTTGTTGGTATGTTTCAATGACTGCGACTTTATGCATTGATGCATCTAGTAAACATTCACTTGGAACCCAGCCATGGAGTTCAGGAGTTGCTAGAAATTGGATGTAGACTTATACACATATATGTTTGGGGTATATTAGAGCGTGATACTGACGTACATGATCAGAAGTACAATGTACATAATCTTTTGTCACAGGGCTAATTGGAGTTCTGAGATCCAATTCGTGTATTGTTTCCTTCTTATTCTATCAACATCACTGCTGATTGGTCTGGAGTCTACGTGATCATAGTACTTGCAACAATGTGGCACACGATTTGAGAATAAGAGTGATATAAAATTTAGAGAACTTAGCAACGACGACCGGAAAGTATAATTTGTTCGTTTTCTGCTTTTCAGTTCATTGAGGTATCGTCCATCCCTATTACATCAGAACACGCTTGCTGGGAAAACTTCTGTCAAGGATCGCAGAGGCCGTCTCAGTACAACTAGTTTGCATGAGCATAGCCAGAGTCGTACGGGAAATTACATAGCATTGCTTCAAGCAAGCGACTTGGGGTGCGGGTAGTCCTCGAAAGTGTTGGACTCGTGTCGAGTGAGGTTGGTCTCCTTCTCGACCTGGGCGAGATCGATGTGAGCAACAGCATCGTCACCGTCGAAGATACGGGCGATCTCCTCAAGGGTGGGTCCCTTGGTCTCGACGTAGAAGTACCAGACGAAGATGAGTTCACAAAAGTCCCAGAGGGTGTAGAAAAGCATAAAGTTCCAGTGATTGGGCATGTTGTTCCACGCAAGCTTGTTGGTTTGACTGTTATTTGTTAGTTACTGAGTTTCCATCGCTGGGGGGCTGAGATATGACATACTTTCCAATGGCAAGGATGGCCTGAACAGTGATGTTCATGATCATCATACCCTTGGCACGGAGGTGGAAGGGAAGAACCTCAAGAGCGTAGGCAACGAGCAGACCAGAGAAACCGATATCGTAGAAGATACCGAAGAGCCAGACGAAAGCAATCTGGGCATAGCCAGCACCAGTGTTGGAGTAAGCGACACCACCATCAGGCTGCTCCTCGGTGGCAGGGGTCTTATATTCGGAGTTCTCGTAAATGCCACCGGTGAGGGTCCAGAGGACGAAAGCGAAGACCATACCGGAGATGGCAGTAAGGAAAAGAGGACGACGTCCGACCTTATCGACAGTGAAGGCAGCACCAATGGAGATGGACAGATCAAGAATGGTCTTTCCAGCAGAGAGCTATAAGGAGAAGAGAGTTAGTAAGGTGAATACTTGAACAATACCACGAATGAGACTTACAGCAAGCTTCTTGTTCTGCTCCTTGATTCCAGCACCCTCGTAAATGACATCCATGTAGTTGGAGAAGAGAGCGTTACCAGAGTACTGAGAAATGATACCGAGGGAGATGACGATGGCAAGACGCCACCGGTTACCGCTTGTCTTGAGGAAATCGATGTATCGGGTAGATGTGACAGACTTGTCGGCCTGGATAGTCTCCTTGATTTCGCGGTACTGGAACTGAACTGTGGCGTTGTTCACATCACCGCCAGCATGATGCTTGGCAAGAGCCTGGAGAGCCTCCTCTGACTTGTCCTTGTTGATGAGGAAACGGGGTGACTCAGGAACCCACCAGATACCACAAAGCTGGATGATGGATGGGACAGCCTGGATGAAGGTAATGGATCGCCACGACCAGTGACCATTGATGGAAGCAGTGCCCCAACCAACAACGGAAACGACTGGAGATGGTCAGAGAGGATGCAACTTTTGGGGAGTTTCGGTACTTACTGAGGGAACCCAAGTTCCAGAGACAGTTGTAGACAGCTGTAAGAGGACCACGGTGCTGGGGATGGCAGATTTCGGTGAGAAGCATGGGCGAGGACATTTGCGCCAGAGAGTTACCGAAACCAAGAACAAATCGGCCGCCCATGTACACTGAAGAAACAAATCAATATAATTGAAAGAATGATTCGAATGGGTACTTACTGCCGTAGCCATTGCAGAATGCAGAGACGAAAGAGCCAGTGATCATGATAACACAGCCAAGCATGATAGTGGGCTTTCGGCCCCAATTATCGGCAAGATAGGGGACGATGAAGAAGGAGACAATGGAACCAATGTTGTACATGTTGATAAGGATTCCGAGCTTGCTTTCGTTCTTCTCCTCGGGGAAATACTCCTTCCACTTGTCCATTTGTTGAGAGGTGTTGACCATCATACCATCGTATCCAGTGGTAGCCGAGGCGATCAACAGGAAGACAATCAGGAAGTAAAGCTTACGCAAGTGAGGCTCCTTGTACCAGATGACTTTCTCGAATCTGGGAGCCTGAGCTTGGGCAATATCGAGAGGTACCCGATCGCTATGGGCTGGGACCTTGGAGCCGATAGGCTGGAGGAACTTTGGCAGAGCCATTGTGAGCTTGAAACAATTGATCAACGATGTGTTGAGTTGATTCTAAAGTGGCCCAATGTATGGGGTAGTGATGCTTCTCGTGAGGAGAGATGGCCGAGTAAAAAAAAAGTTCAGGGTTCCCCGGGTTTGCACTGCTTCTTATAGAGATAACATCTTGAGGAGCAGCAGCAGCAACGACACGAAACACCCCGGTCAAGTCAACCCCATACATTGCTACCGTCGAGCTCCAGAGACCAGGATAGTGTTGTAAAGTTCCCATGAACAATAATTCCTGCATTGGGGCCGGAGCATGCACCAGGCACAGCGAGGTGGAGTTATGAGCCGGAGAGGGTGTGTTTGGGATCACCCGGGACGGAAAGACGGCTATGGAGGCTTGGGTAGCTCGTTTAGGTTTTGAGTCGCTTGAATGCTACTCTGTCTGGGGGTGAGCTTAACTCAGGCATCCAAAAATGCACCAGTGAGTAGGTTCGGTAGATCAACGTTGAGACGAGCTCATCTGGGGGCCGGGGGAGTCTACTCAACATGGAGCAGATTGACCGGGGGAGGAGTGCTGGATGAAGGGTTAGGCCGCCAATCAGGGTTGATCGAGCGCTTGTTTGAGTAATCTCGACCTTTAATTATGGCTGAAGTCCATGATGCTGGGCCGCAAGAAGGCCATTAGCCCGTGCCACTCTTCTCGACCCGTTTGATCAACAAGCGCCATAGTGGTCTGATGGACAAGAAACCCAAGTGATTTTTCGGTCATTTCCCAATCCCTTCAGGGCTGATTCCATAAGACAGATGCGCCGCTGCTTTGACAGCTGCGGGGTTGAAACATGGTCGTATTTCTCGAGATTGGACCCGCACGACGAGTTTAACATAGAGGAACTTAGCACCCGCCACTCCTGAAACGTTGCCCGCCCTTTGCTTATTTGAACGACCTACTTGTATCACATAGTCGTACAAACATCGGGATTCTGCGATAATGGTGCTGATGCCTTTCGTCCAACTTACTCCCGACTGTTGATACCCCTGATGTATCCAATCTGGGCAACTAGAGTTAAAAGTCTAGATTGATCGATGTAACCCTTACCGCTTTGTCAAGTTCATGTAAGTGCTGTTCATCCCTGTAGCCCACAGGCCAAGGCCTAGGGGCGATATTGCAACCGGGAAAATAGATTTGGTATTCATCACCTATTGTTGCTCTTCTCCGCCAGGACCAAAAGAAACGTGGAGGAGCGTGCAGAGTCCGGGGCTAGACTGGGGAAAGGGGACCAGGGTAAGCGGGTCTGGGGTCCAAGAACTGGAGTTTGGCCTCGGGAGTCGTTGCCTGCTAGACAATACTCTGTATTGTACGGATAGAGAAATGGCTTAATGTAGCCTACAGTAGGCAGAAAGCAAAGGCTGTGGTGTGACTCCCAGGCTGGTTTCATCCTTCACACTTTGCCATCACTGTCCAGAGGGTTTCAGGGTCTAGCCAATGAGGTGTCACACAACAACCGCTTGTTCATGGGTTAGAGGCAGGATTGGGTAGGATCGTGCTTTGCACGAGGGGGCTAAAAACGCCTCTTATCGGATATCAGGGCCGCAAAATGAATCACGCGTCTGTCGCTTGTCTTTTAGGTTCTGACCATCAGAGTGGACTTGATATTGAATAAACTACACGATCTTCGGTTGCTCCCGGGCCTTGGAATGCTGAGAACCCGAATATTCGGTAAATCTGGAGAAGATGCCCTGGAGCCCCAGAAGAATTGAGTGAATTAGGTTTCGGTAACGTTCTTCAATGGGGCCGAACGTGCCCTCACTTGGCAGACCCATCGATCAGCACGCCGAGAAGCGAGGTGGTTTTCGGTTATCGGCATATGGGCCAAGAATGAATCAAGCTTAAAGGTGTATCATCAGACCAGCGGCAGATGCATTGTCAATCGCCGGTTAATTGAGAGAGCATGATATTGTTTGTCGGCTGAGGTCTGTCTGCCTTTTTGCTGCAGTTGGGGACTAGCTGGATCGTGCAACACGAAAATTAACCCTTGACACGGTTGGGACGGTGTACGGAGACGCGGGAGTGCTGCCGATAAGGACCATGGTCATATTCGGCGATTATTTGCTGACTGGATGGCCTCCATCGGCGTCGCGTAAAGTATCGTATCTTAGTTGCTCGGTTAAGGAGGCACACCGTTGTAACCTTAATCTAAACTCGTGAAATGAAGGCACACCATCTTCAAGGTGCAATACGAAATAACCGGAGTGGAGGTTAGAGCCGAAGAATTTGTTGGTAAGAGGTTTGAAGAATCCGAGTTTACAATGAAACAGGCTAAAATGGAAAAGGCGAGCTGAAAAGATCTCGAGGTCACACTCCAACATTTCAGGGAAGACCCGACCCTCAGGTAAGGTTCTTTCTGATCCCCTCCTTCCTGTAGTCCCCGCGTTCTTGCCACGAGGTTAATAAGTGGCACCTGCGTTAGCTTGCGTGCCCCAAACCTTCTCTGTTGGACGACACCATCCAATCATCGTTAATTAGTCGGTTCAACGGCTGTGGCTGGCCACTTTCATGTTGGCTTCACAGTGGAGGGCTAGGTACCTACAATGGAATCGGCCTGCTAGATAACGAGAGTACCAACGCTATCCTCATTTTGATTCCCATTTCTATTGAGCCGTACATATGAATTTAGCCTGCACCTGTCACTTCCCGGATATTGAGAGATTGCTTTCGACTCCGTATCTCGGTTTGAGGTTCTAGATCCTCCAAATCACCTTGGTTTTGCCGTCCCCTCTGATGCAGCTTGATCCTCTAGACTCGGGAAGGGGACAGTCTTGAACCCCATCTCTGAATGCAATTGTCATTTGCTACTACGTGGCTCTTTTGATGATATACACACAAATGACCAGATGAGCTAGAACTACAGGGTTTCCCGCGAGGCCTCCCTTACCAACGTGGTTGATTGACAGACCATTTCTATTACCCGCACACGCAAGGACCTAAGCAACTTTCCCCCTACACATCTTAGAGTTTCTGTCGACTCGTGATCAATACTTTTCCTTACCCTAGCAAACATCGTAACAAAGGGAATAAGCAGCAGTCCAGTTACACGTCAATAAATCTACTCAATGCAAACCTCTCTCCAACAGCTGCTGATGATCAACTGTAGTAAATGTGACAAGCTCCAACCACATCGGTGTCGAAACAGGTTATGTGATGACAAAACAAATCAGATCTCCTCGGCGGGAAGTGCACCGCTCATGAGGGGGATATCGACCATGTCATCGTCATCATTTTCTTCCTCCGAAAGGGTGCTACTGCCAGCTCCACGCTCCAGTTCCTCGATGCTGTCAAGAGCCCGCACAAACTTCTCGCGCTCTCCTCTGAGTGTTCCCCGCCTGGCTGCGGTGTCGGAATCTTCCTCCATGAGTCTCTCGTAAACACTCTTGGCATCGGCTCCAGCAATGCCTAGCTTTCGGTCGAGATGGAAGGGCAAATTTCGCTGGATATGCGGTATCATGCCATTTGTAATATGCAACGCCACGGCATCCGCGAACCTCAGCGCTGCAAGGCGGTAGTAGCCTCTAACATAAGCTACCACGTTGAGCTCCCGCTCGAAGGAGTCCGGCCCAAGTTTTGTCAACTCGTTTTCACGTCGCTTTTCGTCGAGGACACGCTTCTCCTCTGTAAGACTTTCCCAAGGAACAGGAGCTCGGCCATCGCCATACCCTGCGGCCTGCATACGCATTTGGTGGCGATAACGCGTTAATAGAATCTGTTCATCCTTTTGATATCTGCGAAAGGCCTCCTGGTTGACAGTGAACAGGCCGTATGTTTCGAGGCGGTACACAAGATCAAGTGCTCCAGCTGTTTCTCTGCGACGGTCGTTGAGATACTCTGTCAAAATTTTCCTGCACTCCCGGAAGATCAACCGCTTATTGAGGCTTGCAAACGACTTGGCCAGTGCCTGATCAAGCATATCATCCAGCAGGCTCATAACATGATCGAGAAATGCTTTCATGGGCCCTGACCATGGTTCAATGGCTTCTCGGCACATGTCGTTATAGACTTCTTCAGTGATGATGTCAGGTACCCCAGCTCTGGTTTTAGACTTGATCTCATCACGGACTTGTCGAAGAGTCCTGAAACCTCGCCCAACTCCACTAAAGGGCGTAAATGGGGCCGGGAAGAGTTGCCGACGGGGAGCAGGGGAGCCGGCCACGCTAGCCCTACTATCTTCGGGCTGTAGCGATCGAGAGGGAGTCCCTGCCGGGGTTTGCTCCATGCGAACTCTTTTAGAAGGAGTGATAGGCGGCGCCATCGCCCGTCGTTTGCTAGGCGTATGTGGGTTGACGGCTGGCGCCACGGAACCTGCATCTGACTCATCGTCAGAGATATCAACAACAGGAATGTCACTGCTATCTCTGAGGGTAAATTTGGGCTTCATGTCTAGCAGACAGTCGCGAAAGTTATCCGGGAGCGGAACGAAATGCTTTGAGAACTCGGAAGGCTTGAGTTGTGCTCGGGTGAGTTCACCAAACTCCATAACACTGGTCTGAACCTCGAGTTCAACATTGTCAGGTAGTTCTGGTAGCCTTTCGAGTTGCTCAACGATGTCATTGAGGCGCTGTCTTAGCTTCTGCTTGATATGGGGTAGACTGGTCAAAAAATGTTAGCCTTGTTCCTGATACTGTGTGAGATAGCAACTCCTTGGTTACCTTTTCGCAAATTCTTGTCCAAGCTTTTCCGACAGGAAAGCCTTCAGCTTTTCCACACCGCATCGGTCCGAAAATCCATGAAATGTTGCAGGCCATCGCTCGAGAGAATGATCCACGAAAACTAACTCTTCCCATTTCTTGAGCTCATCAAGGTCCTTGCCCTGTGGCCGCGAAGTGATGAAATATCCCAGACCAGCAATATGAGCTTGTCCCCTCATGATAGCAAGCCATTGCTCATGGTTGCCATTCTCCGGTATCAGATCAGCCTTGGTCAAAACGCCGATTGTCCTGTTAAGAGCGCCCAGTCTACGTATAAGACCAAAAGTTGAAGAATTCTCTGCATCGCTGTTCATTGGCATAGAACACATGATAATAGCAGACGGGTGCTGGATATACTCCTTGGACAGATTCCTCACGACACTAACAAGATAGTCGTCGCTTGCATCAGCAGGGTTCTGGAAAATACCAGGCATATCGTAGAAAGAAAGGTCGGGAAGGTCTGGACCTTTGATCTCGAGTGCAACGATATTTGGTGAAAACTTCGCGGCAACTGCTTCGGCCGCCCTGTCGATGGGGATGTTGACAGCCAGGGCTCCTGAGCCAGGGATAAATAGCTCGTGGCTCTTGTCGTCATTGAGTATAGCGATTTGGGCCCACCTTAAAACGTCCTCAATCTCACTGTGTTCGATCATGGTCTTGAACTCATGAGTCGCACTGGATGGTAGTTTGCGCCAGGGGAAGAAAGGGTCTCTGTCAGTGACATCGCCTTCTGAAATGCGGCCACTAGGCGGGGGCTGATAGGAGTATGCTTTGCGTAGCGATACACGGCAAGAGGAATCGTGACTTCGTGATACCCTGATATGGAGTGGGCATCGTGTACATGTGCCTTCACTGCGAGGTAGGTCGAGATTTGCGAGACCTGACATCAAACTAGATTTTCCTGCAGACTGGTCGCCAACAAGCACAAGCTCGGGAAGCGGGACATCGTGGTCAACGCCGAGTTGCTGGAGCTCGCCGAGAGTGTCGTTGCACGCCTTGAGCTTCTTTCCGATGTCCTGGAAGGAGGTTTGAAAGAAGCTCCCATCCGTGGGGACATTAGTTGGGCTTTCAGCGGCTGCGTTGGGACGCATCCTGAGTTCCCTTAGAAGAGGTTCGGGTTCAGTGATGCGTTCACTTGGTGTTGCTTGTGAAATTTTGTCAGTATGTGCGTTTGAAAGAGAAGATGAAAGAGGCACTCACGGGCATCCGATCTATGATGATAGAAGGCCTGATCTGGCGGAATATAGCTGGTACTGCCACCGTAACTAGAGGGAGCAGGAGGAGCAGAGTGAATGGCGAAGTTGACCGTTCCAGAATCTTGCATAGAAGTATTATCCTCAGGGTCTGGTTTGACACGAGGCCCGCGGCGTCTTGATGAGTGTGACATTCTTGTGGATGAGAGACTGTGGCTGGCGCGCGAAGACATTATTACTGCTGCAGTGACAGCGGCACTGGCAAGGTCCCGCAAACGAATTGAATGAGTGATGCCTTAGAACTCCTGAAATTGGCCTATTGTTTTTCTGCTTCACAGTAGGTAGACTGCAAAGCTGGAGCCTGGTTGGTCCGTGAGCACGTAAAACTGGCTGGAAAGAAAAACAGGGGGTATCGCAAAGCAGTTACAAGTAAAAAAAGAATTGAATAAGAAAAGATTCAGCGTAATTCACTGAAAAGAAGGAAGTATCACAGATGTAGATATGCAGAGTACAGAATAGGAGATGTTAAGCTGAAGTTTCATGAGACGTAGCTCGCAGATTGGCGGTTGGCAGCCTGGGCTCCAATGCTTGCTTGTTTCTAGTGGCACTACCGTTGCTCTGGGGCAACACGCTGCCCCGATAATTCATGATAGAGCGCCACGGTTCTGAGAGTAATTGAAAGAGCGCAACATTTCTGAGTGCATCTAAAAATCTCTTTACAGTTATTAGATAGAGTCCAATATAAGTTTCTGACATTCTTGATACTAATTAGTCTCTATTGAGAAGCTGGTGCTGCGACTATCGTCCCCTGTCTTAACAGCAGTTATTGCTGCATAGAGTGGATGAGATGTAGCCAGGAACAGCAGATAAAAAAGGAGGCTGGGACAGGGCTGCAGGCGATAACCTAGAGATAACGCGTTAGTGTTCTTCCCCCTGAGCGGCAGTTGAGTGAAGCCTTCTCCGCAATTAGACATATCTTGGTCAGTGCGCTCCAATCAAACAATTTTATTGTCTTATGGCGGTTTGCTTATTGACTCCGTCTTGAGACGTAACCTGCCTCGAAACGATAGAGCCTCCAGTGGATGAACAGTTCCCTAGGAAGAAGCGGGTAGTGGGTCTGTCACACAACGTCCCGTCCCCACATTCAATCATCTAACATAGGGCATCTTATTCCCGTCCGAAACCTCACTCCGACATCCAATCCAGATGACCTCTATTGTTCAAAACTCGAACAAATGGACAATGAGATCAATGTGCGATCGACTCGATCCCGAGCTCGCAAGCGTGAAAAGATATCCAATGTGTCAGTTCATAGCTTCTTCCATACCTACCTTGTCAATTAATTGACGCTGAGCAGCTGTATCGCCTGCCGCAACAGCAAGACTCGCTGTTCGGGGCGCCATCCTTGTGAATGATGCATTAGACGTAAGGAAACCTGCGTCTTTGAAGAGAAAGAAAAGAAAGCCGCAATTCCTATAGAGTATGTGATTGGTCCAGGCAGATGAACTTTACTAAGATTGATGGACTTAGTTACCTTGACCAATTACACGCTCGTATCGAGTCACTTGAGGCTCAATCACGCTCCGTCCGAGGTCTAGACTCGAACACTGAGGCCCTCTCATCGGGTTCAGTGCAGCTCAGTGCACGATATTCATCCAGAAATCCCCCACAAAGCCCCTTAGGCGAAACCAGGACGCCGTCTGTATGTATCACATCGCGAATGTTTCCTGTTCCTTGACTAAGTCTTGAAAAGAGATCGGAGTCCAGTTCCCTTACAAATACCCTTGTCACTTCCGAGCCACAGGTCAAGGTTCATCGCTATGGACACGCGGGTGAGTCTGCCGTTTCCTACCTTGAAGTGATCGACATGCTTACTGTATTAGCGTACCTTGGGCACAGCTCAACTCTCAGCTTCAGTCGCAATGTCCGCAACCTTCTTCAACAGTCATCCCCAATCGCAGATCCTGGGAGCGTATCTATGGAACGACAGGACATATCTTATACACAAACACTGCCGCCGATAGCTCTCGATCTGTCAAGCATCGCCTTCCCGAAGCTCTCTTACGCTGAATACTTGACCAACACGGTGATTGTGCACATCGGCTCTCTTTACTCCACTTTTGATGCAAATATATTTCTCCAAAAACTGAGGAGATTTACGATGACCGCGATAAAGATTTGGAAATAGATGCAAGCCTATGCCACATTCAGATGCTACTTATACTAGCATTCGGCAAGTCGATACAGTCCAGGCACTCTGAGATGGGCCCCTCAGGAATGAACTATTTCACACTTGCCATTGAAGCTATGCCAGATATCAGAAGGCTCTACGAGGATCCTTTGTTGTCAATTGAGGTTCTATGTCTGGCTGCTTTGTTCATGCATGCAACCGATATCCTACAGGAGGCCTATGTCACGGTCAGTTTGTGCACCTTCAGTGTTCGTCCAACTAACTGGTCCGTAGATCGGTCAAGCCCTGCGGATTTCCGTCACCAAAGTTCTGAACAAAAGGTTTCCGGAAGCCTTGAGATCCTCCAACTTTGAGTACCAAAGACGTCTCTGGTTGACAGTCTACTGCATCGACAGGAAGTGCGCGGCCATGCTAGGCAGTCCGTCTGTCATGAGAGACGAAGACATATCAATTCCGTTCCCAGAAATAAATCCAGGAGATGAGTCGCAAAACGCATTAGTTGTTCGCGCGATCCTTTTTTCTCATCTCGGCAAGATCCTTGATGGTGCGATTCATGACCTATACTGTGTGAATGTTAGCTCATCTAGACGTTCACAGCCATCTATGGAGTACACGATCAACAGAGGAATTTCCTTCTTGAAGTGAAGTCAATAAAACTTTCTCGTATTGCGGAAACCTACGTTATCTTACGCCAACATCTACCGCTAGATGTGCAGCAACCAAGCCAACCAGTTTCTCGCGAGTCTGCCACACTCCATCTTCTGCTCCACAAGGTATGTTTCCCATCAAGGCTATTCGAATCCAAACTAATTGGGTTCCAGTGTGTGATTTTGACTGTTAGGCCTGTTCTCTTCTCACTTCTCAGGCCTCTTCTAGCATCAAATGCTCCGATACCCTATGCTCGTCACTCTTCGTCGCCGTTCGAGTCGGTGTTGAAGATGTGCATCGAGTCTGCTGTCCAAATCCTCAAGATCATGTCAATTCTGAAGCAACAGATGATATGTGGCGAGTTCGACAGCACCTTCTGTAACTGTATGTTGTTGACTTGAGTCCAGATATCTTCTTGCCATATGATATCGATGCACTCTTTTCAGCGGCCTTCGCCTTGATCCTAATCGATATCATCCGGCCAGCAAATGAGCTGCTTTGAGACTTGCCCCAGGTTATGAACCTCCTTGGCGAGTTTGTATCACGGCGTGTAGCTCCAGCGCAAGCCTATAGATCCGATCTCGTGCAAATTCTAGAGCCACATACTAAATTACGAGGGAATAATAGTCGCCAGCATCAGGACACTGGGAACATGTTCAATGTAAGCCTTGTTCCTGGTCTGGACGAATATGCTATAACCCACCCACGGCAGTTAGGTATATCGCCTGACCCATTATGGTCAAACATACGAGATGGAAATGAAGTTGGAGATCCCGCGCACCCTAACACAATCCTTTCAGTGATTGATGATTTGAATGTAGAAGGTTTCGATATATCAGACACTGATATGCTTGATAATGCGTGGGTGTGGGATATGGACGATATGTCGGCAACATCTGAACTAAATGCTCAATACTATGGTAGTCGCGCATTCTGTCGAGATAGCCTGATCTAACTACATTTTCACAAATCTGTGACAGCTTGTGATGGCCGTCATATTTAGCTCCGACTTACACCGGAATCCTGTTCCGTAGATAGTGCGGAGCGGGATTCCGAGGCTTATTCTCGAGCAATATTTAAAAAAGTGACTTCTTGGAAGGGCAAGCTTAAAATTCAACTTCTTTTTCAACATTATGACGCTGACTTCCCGTTGTATTGCTCCGGTCCTGTCCATCCTACGGCCAGCAGCGCATACGCCCCAAATCAAGATACACCCAAGAACTATCAATTACGGACATATCGCGCATTCTCAGCCTCGATTCGATCTTATGCAGCTATGGAGCAGGTGTTCTCTTCCAAGGCAGTCGCACGTTCGTATTATCTTCTCTCTGTCTTTGAACCAAATGTTGATCAGAAGTGCCAGCTATTGGGCCATACACCCAAGCTATCAAAGCCAACGGCATGGTCTTCCTTTCAGGCCAGATCCCCGTCGACTCACAGGCTAGGCTCATAGAAGGAACCATTGCTGAGAAGAAGCATAAGATGTGTCAGAACGCAAAGGCTGTTTGTTATAGAGGAAGCAGGTTCCAGCCTTGATAAGGCTGTTCGGGTAACGGTGTGTTGCACATTTGATATTCCAAGTCTTTTGCTGATGATGATGTAAGTTTACTTTCAGAACATGGATGATATGAAGGACATGAACGAGGTCTACGCCGAGTACGTTCCACACAAGCCTGCTAGAAGTGCATGCGAATCCCCGAGACTTCCTGCTGGCGCGAGCAAGGAGATGGACATCATCGCGTTGCAATAGACTTACCAATACTCAATAGTATTGGATATTTCCAAACATTCTTATATGAACTCCTGATTGGTTCTCACCAAGTTGTTAAATGGACATTTGCTGTTGCTCTGTTTGATCATCGCCGTTCAAAGTTCCACAAACCATATCTGATAATCTATAAATACTTGACCGACCTCACACAATAAAACCATCTCTTAGACTACAGAAGTCTGTCAACAGTATTAAGCGAACAGTTTCCATCGCTTTATGATATTCTGAGTGATACTCTGGGTTCGGGGGCATGACCTATCAAGGTAGATTTTCACTAGAATGCATTCCACCTGGCGTTTTCCTTCTTGCTATGCAGTATATAGCTCTTGCATGCTTCGTTATCGATATCCAAAAGTGAAATTTTGAAGTAGCATGTCGCTGTGGTCCTTTCGTAACCAAGTCAAGAATTCGTTCATTGGAGTGTTGAGGAGTGTCATATTCGACCTCTTTTGAGTGTCTAGCCAGATAGGTTGGGCTTTGGCTGGCTTGCGCTTCCAGACCAATCACATAAGAGGGTTCGCCAAGTAGAATAGAGTTCCTGGGTCCGTATCTGGCGTGTTTTGATGGCCACGCTTTTGGGTTCCCGCCTTTGATAGATGCAACAAGTATGCCGCATCTCAAGAGCTTCAAATGTTGGAAACAGAAGAAGCTAGAGAGAGCTTACAAAGCGGTCTGATCGCGTTACCTTCTGAATGAACGGTGCTCTTCTGGATCTTTCTTTCTTCCCTTTGAGTAGGCACAAAGAAATGAGAGGAGATTGCAGTTCCCTTCTTTGTCCCACTCAAAAGGGACTGATATCTGCATCCTGCATTAAAAGTCCACCCCATCGAGGAAAGAGAAAAGGAAAGCATGAGCATGTCGAAAACGAGGGGCAAAGCGTTCGGCCATAGCAAGTTATCGCCGAAGACTCGAGGAAACAGTATTTGCAAGGTAAGGTATGAAGTGCTAATAAGCTTGGCCAGGTTCTTCGATTGCATCTACTATTAGTAAGTAACATCGATTCACGCTAGGGCCACTATGTCAGATCTGACACAAGTCACACGCAACGAGCCGAGACAAATCATAATCCCAATTCATCCGCCCATCTTATTTAAGGTATGTCTCCATCCAGCCATCTTGAAGTATTCGCTTAGCGGCGTAGCGGATAAGATAAGTAGGGCCTCAGACCCTGTAATAAGTTGCAACAGAGTGTTGTTAGTGCTGACCAGAGGCCAGGATGTTTCGTCTTTCTTTCAGGCCTGGTGTCTGCAAATCATTCCATGATCCAATATTTAAATGATTGAGCCTCCGCCTCGATTTATTTGTCATAAGGCTGAAGATAATTACCAACCCAACAGCAATATTGGTGATGGCTTCGAACACGCCCAAGACGCCATCTTCTGGCGCCTCGCCTGGGAGCCTTCATCAGCCTGCTAACCCCGCAACTACCGGGCGGCAAGTAAGCCACGCAACAATTCCCCACGACCGACCCGTGGCCCTCATGACTTCAGGCGCTCCTCTGCTAAATCCACGTAGTTGCGTTACTTGTCGCAGGCGTAGAGTCCGATGTGACAAGACGATGCCCTGCAGCAACTGTCGGCGAGCTCAGTGCGATTGCGTCTACCCTGCTCCGGGCCGCGCATCACGCCAGACGCGGCTTGCGCCTAAAGGTCCGGCTGCTGGGCATAGTGAGCGTGAGATCGATCTCTTGGATCGATTGCGGAAGCTCGAGGGGCTTGTTCGCGAGATAACTGGTCAAGGAACAGCTAGTGAGAATGACATGGAAGTGAGCAATGGAGAATCACCCCTAGCTTCAGAAAAGAGCAAGAGTGCAAAGGATGTGGTTCAAGCGGCCACTGAGAAGGTCAAGAGAGAGTCTGAGAGCACCGATTTCTCAACGGTCAACCAACAGCTTGGCCGTTTAGTACTCCATGATGGAGACTCCACGCCGCGATACGTCAATAGTGGCTTCTTCGTGAAGCTCAACGATGAGGTACGATCTCCTTGACAATCTTGAGCATCATCTGACGCGGACAGCTCGCTGAAATTCGCAACGAGATGGAGAATATGAACGAAGAAGACGCCGAGTTTGAAGAGGATACGACTCCTGAGCAGTCCCCTCCACAGAACTTGGGTATTGAGCATAATCACCACAGCTTCCTTTTTGGCTACAGCTCTGCCGATGTTGATCTTACAGGCCTTCATCCGTTGCCCGCGCAAGGCTCTTTCCTCTGGCAGATCTATCTCGAAAATATTGAACCTCTTGTCAAGGTGTTGCACATCCCGACCATGAGTAGACTCATGACTCAAGTGAGGCGCGGAGAGCATGATCTGCGTCCTGGAGATGAAGCGCTTGTGTTTGCCATTTATTATTCAGCTGTGGCTTCGATGGAGACACAAGAGGTGAGCTCTCACTTACACACGATACGGGCGTCGTCTCACATAATCTAGGTCGAAGCAAATCTCGGCGCGTCTCAATCTCACTTCATTTCTCAATTTCGTTTCGCTCTTGAACAAGCTTTAGCCAAGTCTAATCTTCTCAACACCACCAACATGGCTATGCTGCAAGCATTTGTTATCTATCTCACCGTAGTCAAATGTCACGATGATAGCAAATTCGCTTGGACACTTACCAGTCTCTGCGTCCGAATGGCTCAAGCCCTTGGTCTCTACCGCGATGGTCAGCAGCTTGGCCTCTCGCCATTTGAGGTTGAGATGCGCCGTCGTCTTTGGTGGGCCATTGTGTCTCTTGACGTCCGTTCTGCTGAGGAAATGGGGTCTGATCTGATCATAGGCGACAAGACCTTTGACACTCAACTGCCATCAAACATAAACGACGCCGATATTGACCCATCGTTCACCGAGACACCAACTCCTCGCCAGGGCCGCACTGACTCCGCCTTTTGCCTCTCACGTTACGAGATCACCGCCCTATCTCGAGGTTTATTCGCGGCCATAGCGCAAATGCGTCCTGTTGATCCTGAAGAGGTCGAGAAGAGCCTCGAAGAGCGCGAGCGCATGCTTGTTGAAGTCTACGAACGCATGGAGGATAAGTTCCTGAAACATCTTATGAGGGAAGATGATTCTATTTTCTGGGTTGCTTCTCTTGTTTCTAGAATCATGATGGCAAAGGTTGGCCTCATCATATACCAGCCCGTGCTCTTCCCCAGGACAGGCCCGGAGGTATCATACGCGATCCGAAGCCGGTTATGGCAGTCTTGTATAGAGATCGTTGAGTATAGCCACATTCTCAATATTGACCCCGGCTGCAGGCAATGGCGTTGGCTGTTCAAGTCCTACCGTCAATGGCACGCAATCGCATGCATGCTGCTGGAACTCTCGAAACGGCCTTGGGGTGTCACCTCGGAGCGAGCCTGGGAAGCTGCCCAAATTCTCGACTATGATCACCCAATCGATGGCAGCAACAACACAAATCATACAGCTGCATGGATGCCTATTAAGAGGCTATTTACAAAGGCTAAACGACATCGTGAATCGGAGCTTGTCCGGTTACGCGCTGATCCCGAGGCAGCGAGACGTCTCGATCGCGAGGAGAGCATCAAACCTGTACTGGAACGTATTGGTCCTGCGCCCGGAATGGAGACCCGCATGTCAGAACTCCGAGCCCGATGGCGGAAGATATTTCGGCCGGGAGACTTCTCTGATGATACCGAGTATCAGAGCATTTTACCCAGCGCAGATCAACCTGCGTCCCTTTCGCAATCCCAGCAACAGGCCCAACAGCCACTCGACCAAATGAGTGTTTTTAACCCTAATACCTGGCAAAATCTTCACTCTGGCAATCCGAACATTGCTATATACTACGAAGGGGTTGATTCTGGAGCGCAGAACATGGGTGGTCTTTTCCCAGGAGATAGTAGCCTTGGAAGTCTTTCAAGCATTGCATCGCCCGCCATATCAGGGACTACATCTACACATAGGAACGACAACGATCCCCAAGCACATGGAGATGCTAGCCTATCCCCATGGCCAGGTTCAGATATGTTTCAGCACACGCATGATCTAGGTGCTCTCGGTGATATCGATGAGCTTTTCCAAAACAGAGCCGGGCCCAATCCTGATCTCGACCTAAACATGGACCCTGGCGAAGTTGATGATATTGATTGGCGGACCTGGGATGAGGCTTTAAGGACTCTGAGTAGGCCTGCAATGGATCAAATGGGTGTGGGTGCCGGCAGTTGGGGTGGCATGTGAGCGTAGTGAGCTGATAACGTTGCTCAGACATATTAAACTCTTTGATCCCAGAAGGTATATCCTGTCAGGCTTCCACGGTGACTTTGTTATGAGCCATGCTTCCTTTGACAACTCACTATTCGAGATAGGCTTTTGATTGCAGAACTATATCTATAGCATTTTGCCACTTTTGGCTTGCAGTGAGTGAATCGTGGCTCCTCATCCATCTATCTGTCTTTGTGGTACAAGAAACTTCCAAGTCACGCGGTTTGTATGAAATATTAACTCTAGTTTCTTTTGATAATTTCATAATAAAACCATGCTAAAGTTGGTCTGATGAAAAATGCTTCATACCTGAGGCTAGCAACATTTTTTTTTATTTTGTATAATCTTGTGATAAGACTTATCTATTTTCCTTATAGTCTTTGAAAACTTAAGAGCTATATAAAATCCACGAAGGTTATTTGCACATTTTGAAATCAATACCATTATGTGTTCTTCATCTGGTTGGTCAACTTCGATCAAACTTCAATGACGATGCACTATAAGTTACATTACTTCTGTGACCGAGTGCACATGTGGTTCTTGAGGAACTATCAGTCCATAATTTCATGCTCACTTTGAGCTTAACTGCGTGCATTTCACAGGAATAACTTTCATATTTAGGCAAGTAACTTTCGGGAAGCCTCAATAAACAGCAATACTGTGGTTTATGAGAACGAACCTTTGTGTGGGAAATTTTCAAAGTTACATGAACGAAAAGTTTAACAGGATATTCTTCCTTACTTAAGGGGCATTACATCCCACCTTCGACCTTTATACACTTCTACCTCTTTACTCTTCAAGAACATTTCTCTCCCTCCAGTCCAAGAGGAAACCACATCTTTGATCTCAACATGAGCCGCTTCAATATGAAGGGCTCCAAGCTATGCTTGAAGAGCTATGATAACAACGGTGTTGTCAATAATGTCTTCTTCGTACAAAAGGATGTGCCATGTCCAAACCTGCTGGGAAAGCTGCAACAGCTTGGGGCCGTTGAGGCGATAACTCCCGACATGGCCGAGGTACAAATCTCCAAGTACTTCTTGCACATCTTCTTGGTAGTTCTTTTCAACTACTTCATGATCAGAAAGCAGCTCAACCCGAAATCGAACGGTGATGCCAAGAACCAGGGGTCTGGCGATTCTACCACCAAGTTCAAGCCGCTGGCATGGATTCAGCGCAGTGAATGGAACCGAGCTCATGCCGTCATGTTTTCGAGCTGGATGGTGATCCTTCAGTTCAGCTTCGCCCACGATGCCCTCAGACTAGCAAGTGTTCTGACTTACCAAGCATATTTGGCGGATTTGGAATGGAAAGAGCCCTACGTCTTGAGCTTAATCATTGCCGCCATCCGCATTCAGCTTTTCACATTCGGTACTCTTGGCAGCCTATTCCCAATGTACCATGCCATGGAGGCGCAAAAGCAATACATACGTGCTCTCATAAACCTTGAACTTTCACCCGAGCAGAAAATCAAGGATGAGAGTTTGGTGTCTCAAGAACTTCCAGCCTCTGTCCTTCGCCAGACTGCCCCTTACCTGGAGACAAACCGGGAGAGTCCCTATGAACGTGAGAAGCGTGCCATGGAGACTGCTCCTGAAAGGCGTACCCCAATGCCTGCCTTTCCTCTCCTCCCTCCCAGAAGCGACCACACCCACTCAATGACAACTGCTCAACATCCCACCTCTGAAGCTGGTCAGCAGGGTTCTCAAACAGATCCTCGCCCTTCACGCAATCCCTCGGCAGGAAACGCGCCGCCGTCCTATGCAGATTCCCCCACGAACGGCTTAGACGACGTTACCCGCCAAGCATCTTTTGATGCTTTAATCAGGCGGCTAAATTCTCCCGCTGTGTCTCGTCAACGTCAACGAAGCTTCAATAGGAGGCCTGCTTCCAGCTCCACAGGAAGGGTGCGAGAAGGACAAGCATCGGAGGAAAATGCGACAAAGTCCTCAGATTCTCCAGGTCAACCTGAAGACTGGGAATATGTCCACCACGAAGAAGGAAAGTGAAGTTCCTAGAAGGGAAGTATAGGAATGGTTTGAAGGTTTTCCATACCTAGGTAGATAGAGAGATATGGGAAAACAGAGAAATTCAATGCTCGCACCTAGCTATCTTATACTGTCGTACATGCATGAGGATCATCAACGCAAGGCTCCAAGCTTGTGTAAGTCGCTAGACAAGCCCCGTTGGCTCAGTGGTAAAGCGTATCACTAGTAATGATAAGATCACTGGTTCGATTCCAGTACGGGGCAAGCGAATTTATCTTTTGCTGATCCTTCATTTTGTTACGTGTTCAAGCATCTTCAATGTTATGTATGTAAATGAGACTTTTTTGGTGTTGAGGTGAAAATTCCCTTTTTGGGCGCAATATCCAACGGGAGGTAAAGCTTAAAGCAAGAGCTTCAGTGGCCCTTCCTCACCTCCACGACGACGATCCATTTTTGCATGTGACAGAGCTCGTCCTTCCAATTGGTAACTTGGCTATTAATTGTCTCTCGCATCTATCCACCTAACTAGATGGGCTAGAAGCCTGGTATGGTATTGCGAAGTGGGTTATTTGGATGCATTTTATGTACAATGCTAAGATCATCAAGGTTGCAGGGCGCCAGCTCAGAAGTGTAGGTTCAAATAAAGCTGTGCGAAGTAGTAATGAGTGAGATTTATATGTGCATGGCGTAAATAAGGGTGCTATCATGCATAATGTTGGCTGAAGGTAATCGCCAATAAGACATTCCACCATTCAAGGTGTACTTTTGCAGGCTGAAGCTCTCTGCCCAGAAAGGCCCTCTCTATCCACATGCCCTTGTTGCCATCGCTGTCGCCATCATATATTTTCACCTGTATCGTTTTCGCAGTTGAACTTCCAGACTACCTATTCTCGTAATATTTATCGTATTTACTTGGTAGGTGCCTTGGGTTCACCAGACGCGTCGAGGACAGGCTTGCCCCCTCGGTAGAACCACCAGAACCCACCGCCAATAGCGAGGGCACCGGCGACGAGAATTTTGTTACTAAGAATAAAATATTAATACAGCTCATCCTTGTCGCAATTCGTGTATCCATACTGGTTCTGGTCCTGTTTGGGCGGCTTCGCCTGGTACGGCTCGGAATCACGGAGGATGCTCGAAGTGCGGAGCCCTCGTTGGGCTGCAGGGAGAGGTCGAAGGAGGACAGCAGAGCGAGCGACACGAGGGACGAGAGGAGACATTTTGACAGTCAATGAGTATATGATCAGCAATTGACAAGATTGATAGTCGGTAATGAATCCGCAGATCTGAAGGAGGTGTTGACAACGGAGCTAAGGTAAGTATCAAGGAGGAAAACGCCTCCACTCGCGTCGGGAACTCGTCTCTCTTAAAAGAGGAGGAGGTGAACCGTTACTTGCGGGGAATTTCTTGCCGTCATTGATGAGTGACGAGGCGCGCATGTCTGACATTATCCAGGTCTTTAGCAAAGTCACATTATGGTATTTGGAGAAGCTGTTTGGGGGCATGTAGGCCGTGCTGCGAGCCGCCACAGTACAGACGAGGGACTTGTCGAGTACACAAAGGAACCCCGGATTTTCCCCAGACGGCAGTCCGGTAGGTAGCATCTCCAGGGATGGGTACCCCTGACTTAGGCATCTTTGGCTTTTGACTGGATGAAGGTAGCCGTTGTGTCTTGAGATGGCGGGCAAGTGCGGAGAGGGAGGCTTGGAATCGGCTGATGAGTGTTGCATTGGTTTATTGATGGAGGGGCTTTTGCATGTTGTCTCAATTGACCTGTTCACCGCCTCAGCCACCCTATTGTGTGATTGCTGTTTTCGCATTCTCAAAGTGATATGTCTTCAACATTGATTCTATTCACACATACAGTTCGCAAGAGGTTAAGAATGGGCCCATTTTCTATTCTGATCCATCAATATCCACCCTCTAGCAGGGGTCTATCTTCGGCAGCTAAAAGTCGACCCACTCGGTTTGAAGATCTCAAGATGAGGTTTAAAATGTTGGTTCACGATGCAAACAAAGATTGACACGATTGAAAAAGTTGAAGAGAACATTATCGATTGAGCTTTTTTACTATCGGCCCGATAGTTATTAGCCAAGTTAAAGATATAAATATTGCTTATCGAGGGGCTATCGATCCCACTCAGTCAACAATAAGGAACGGAACGGTTCGTATCCATTCCCGCTTCTTGGCAACCTGCAGACATCACGCAACTCCTTCAATAACTCAAGTTGCAAGTCCCCTGCAAGAAGCAGCATTTGCATACATTGTGACCTCGGAAATTCTCCTGGGGGCATCTCTACCCGATGATTGCCGCGGCAAGATCCGTTGTCTACCATGTGCAAAGTCATGCCAGGCCTGGTTCAATGTTCAACACTTAAGCAACCAATCGGCTCGCTTCTGTAGTATCACTATAAGTGAAATATCTATTACTTGGAATTTCCATTTCTCCTTCTAGTGCCTTCCTGTTCCTGGTCAGCTATCGTTCCATTTGGTTCTCCTCTATGTCTCC
Organism: Fusarium mundagurra; assembly: GCA_013396205.1. Lineage (NCBI taxonomy): Eukaryota > Fungi > Ascomycota > Sordariomycetes > Hypocreales > Nectriaceae > Fusarium > Fusarium mundagurra. The sequence goes on from JAAOAN010000198.1 coordinate 106,194, forward strand.
GAGGCAGAGCACTACCATTTGCATACTTTCAATCACTTTGAATTTCGAACGTCCTAGTCAATGCATCCTTCCATTGAATGAGATATCTCACGATGGTGGGTTTCAATGGAACTGCCTGATACGAAAGATAAACCGAATACGTGTGCTTGTTGGTGGTGACTAGCATCTGAAGCCGTGAATTGGTTTCTAGCTTACCTACCTACCTGAGGTACATATTATATGAATCCTCCATGAATGTCAGTGGCTCATAGAGTTAGACAAGATGTTTCATTTATTCATTGCAAATAACAATGATAGCAAGTATTATTCGTATCCATCATACTCTTGAATCTGACACATAAGTCGCCGAGCTCGACGAATTGTACATCTTACCAACACTAAAGGGTAATAGCCCTGGAGTTAAAGATCACCATTCTCGCGCATCTGTACATACAATTGAAAGGTCTGGCCGTGCAATGTCGATATTTTCGATATTTTCGTCTGCTTACATCAAACGTGGCTTGATTGGGCTGCAACGATCTGACCAGATGGATAACCTTTTGATCGTACTCACAATCGCGTACACTTGGGTTCTGAAACAGTTGAGTAAACGACACCAAGCCGTATTACCAAACGTCACTAAACCACATCTCAAGCCTCCGTCCGGCCAAAGTCGCTTCTCATCTCTCCCCAGGTACTTAATACAGGGTAAGCCCCTCACTCAGATGAACCCCTATTCCCACGTGCATTACCCACCCCCACCTAACCTCACCGTTCCCGCCCATCAACAGTTTCCCTTTTTGGTCACCGCCTTCAATTCTCCAAAGTGTCCCCTCCACTCACTCCCCCCAGCAAAACACGGAGATCAAGCTCAACTTCACCTCCCTCTACGAGCTTCTTCTCCCTCTATTCTCTCCAATTCCCGCGCTTCTTCACAACACAGCAACCATGTCTCTCCACGTCCCCATGGCCCATCGCACCAAGGACCAGGGCGCCACAAAGGCCGTCATCCTGGTATAGCTTCACCCTCTCCACCCCTCTGTAAACTTGCTGTTCTAACAGAGTACTTGTTCTAGGTTGGTGGTCCTTCTCGCGGCACTCGTTTCCGCCCTCTCTCCCTCGACGTGCCCAAGCCTCTATTCGAAGTCGCTGGCCATCCCATCATCTGGCACTGCCTCTCCTCCATCGCTCGCGTCCCCAACAAGCAGATCCAGGAGGTCTACATCATCGGCTACTACGACGAATCTGTCTTCCGCGACTTCATCAAGGACTCCGCCAAGGAATTCCCTGCCATCACTATCAAGTACCTCCGCGAGTATGAGGCTCTTGGAACAGCTGGCGGTCTCTACCACTTCCGTGATGCTATCCTCAAGGGTCGCCCCGAGCGTCTCTTTGTTCTCAACGCCGATGTTTGCTGTTCGTTCCCTCTCGACGAGATGCTTAAGCTTTTCAACGATAAGGATGCTGAGGCTGTCATTCTCGGAACACGCGTGAGCGACGAGGCCGCGACAAACTTCGGTTGCATTGTCTCCGATTCTCACACCCGCCGTGTTCTGCATTACGTCGAGAAGCCCGAGTCGCGAATCAGCAACCTGATCAACTGTGGTGTCTACCTTTTCTCCACCGAGGCAATCTTCCCCTCTATCCGCTCCGCCATCAAGCGCCGCCTCGACCGACCCTCTCGTCTCGTCTCCTACCCCTCCTCCGATAACCTCGAAAACAGCTTCGTCCTTCCCGACGACGACGATGATGACGAAGAGAAGAAGAGCGAAGTTATTCGCCTGGAGCAGGATATCCTCTCTGACATGGCCGACAACAAGCAGTTCTACGTTTACGAGACCAAGGACTTCTGGCGCCAGATCAAGACCGCTGGCTCTGCTGTCCCTGCCAACGCTCTCTACCTCCAAAAGGCTGCGCAATCTGACCACAGCGAAGAGCTTGCCACTCCTAGCGCAAACATCGTCCCTCCTGTCTTCATTCACCCTACAGCCGAAGTGCACCCTACTGCTAAGCTCGGCCCCAATGTGAGCATTGGCCCCCGTGCTCATATTGGCGCTGGCGCCCGTGTCAAGGAGAGTATCGTGCTCGAGGACTGCGAGATCAAGCACGACGCTTGCGTTCTCTACTCCATCATTGGCTGGGGTAGCCGCGTTGGCGCCTGGGCTCGAGTTGAGGGTACCCCTACCCCTGTTGGCAGCCACTCGACCAGCATCATCAAGAATGGTGTCAAGGTCCAGAGCATTACCATCCTTGGCAAGGACTGCGGTGTCGGCGATGAGGTCCGCGTGCAGAACTGTGTTTGCTTGCCCTACAAGGAGTTGAAGAGGGTAAGTTCCCAACTCAAATTATTCGATGAGCACCGCTAATAGAGTTACAGGATGTCACCAACGAAGTCATTATGTAAACGAAGCTCGTTTCTACAATCTAGACTAGTGCAAAAAGTTTGCGTTTGATCTTCTTTGAAAGAGGCGCCATATATCCTTAAAAGTTGAGGCCATGAAAGCGTAATGGAGGGTGTATATAGGAGTGATATCCGAGGAACAAAACTGCTTCCCATCAGGTCACATCAGAGGAATGACTATTCAGTAAAGCAAGTAAACAGCGATAATGGACTTGTATTCTTGTCCAAGCCTCTCCACCATATTTTCCACTTGGAAGCTGTGATTTTTGGGAAACATCATTCCCGTCCTTTCTAGTCTTGATCTAAGATTCACGTTTCTATAATCAGGGGTATACTGTCATACCGCACCTCCTCAGAAGTGGGTGTTTTTCCTATCGCCAACCATACCCACCGGGGTACGCAGAAAGTGATAACTACTGCAGGCCGGCTATGCAAGCTGTTCTATCTATCCAAGAAATGTACCAATGAGATCCTGGCTATATATATTGTTACTGCTAGGATGCGTGATTCATGTCTTCGTTCGACTTCATAATGATGAAATCCCGAATACGAATTTTTGTATTCGAGTGTATAAGGTGGTGTGATCGATATATATATCGAAAAGATCAATCGTCTCTCTTAAAGTTGGATCGACTCGGCGTTCTGGGCAGTAGTGGTGTGCTTGGTCGACTCGTGGTCAAACCCATAGGACTATCCATGGGATTGACAGTCAGTCGGTTTGCCAAATTACGAGGGGTTTGTAAACTCTCAATAGCCGGCTTCTCGAAGCTATGGATCTGGATTGGTGGAGGACGACGGATAGCCCTATCTGAACCATTGTAGATCCAAGTAGAGAGGAGAACCAGGAACGTGCCAATGACAAACTGCAGGCTATGTTAATATCTATGCGATATGGTCACGGTAAGGGAACTTACTGTTGCCGACACCTCGAACTGGAACAACATCATGCTGATCAAAAAGCTGATGACAATGCTGATGCTCGTGGCAAAGTTCTTGACAATATTATCCGTATCCCGAATTACAACGCTCGCCAGCATGCCACCGGCAGCTTGGAGCACAACGGCACTCCACACAACCCAATTGTAGCCCTCAAAAAAGCCGTGCTCGCTGATTCCCTCACCGTCCTGCCAAATTACACCACCGAGGCCGGCAGCAAAGATGGAGTAAAAGCTTAGCTGAACGTTTCGGATCCAAACACTGGCTTGAGTGGGACTCTCTTTGAGTAACTTTTCGAAATAGACACCTGTCAAGCCGGATACGGTAGCAGCGACAAGGACAGAGACCAAACCAACCGAGTAATTCATAAGAGGATCCAGTGGCGGCAAATCATGGTCAATGCCTTGATAGGTAGCAGATCGCTTAGCCAGATGTCCAGCCTGGCTGTTGTCCATGGGTACGTGTCCAAGTTCATGGAGCGAGCGAGGGAAGAAATGGTCCGTCATGTGGCGGAGAGGAATGCTGGATGAGCTCGAAGAGGAGCCGGCTTGAGGGAGTGACACAACACATACGCCCAGCGTCAAGATGATGAGGGCAAGCCAGCGCTTGGGTCCCAAGTGCCGTCGCAACAGTACAACACTGAACAGTGCTGTGATGAGAATCTTTGAAAAAAAGTCAGAACGTACTCTAACAGGGCTTACTTTGCCAAGACAAATATGACTTGGTGGTGAGACATACTTTGAGCTGATACAGCACTTGAAAGTGCACCGCATCCAAGTTACCCACAGCGACATACTGCAGCATATTCTGCAAGGTATAGAAAGCAGCTGTCAATGCAAGTTTCCACCCATCACCTGCAAAGACAGAGTTATATATTTGCTCGAAAAGGACTGTTGCGGGTGTCGTAGGAGCCAAGGTCTTTGAGGTATCGTAGATGGCTAAGGATAGGGAAACGGCGAGCTTAATGATCTCGTTCAGAAAGACGGCGGTCGAAGTAAAGTAGCGGTGATCGCCACTCGGAGGCATAACGCGAGAGTAGTGCATGATCTGAAGGCAATGTTAGCTGAGCCTAGGATGATGTGTTGCGACAAAAACCTACCAAGATAAGGGCTGAGTTTTGAAAAGTCAACTGGAATAGCAGGTCAGTACCAGAATCAGGGACTTTATGTATTACCAAACAGCATAGCAAGAAACCAGGTGTGAAGATCGTACCGTTGTTAAAGCCCACTGCTTCTTGTTCAGACCGAGGAAGCCACCCTGGCTAGCAGGCGGCGCCTTTGGGAAGGCCTCCAGTATCGCCATTGTAAAGTCGAAAGGAGAGCTGAGTTCGTCTTTGTGATGTAAAGGAGTGTGATATAAAGAGAAATTGGCCAGTAGGAAGAGAGCAATGCGCCCTGAAACCGCGATGGGGGCTTTGCGACACTGGCTGGGAAGACGATGCGACGATGGGCGAAATTCGAATTCTTTACGATGGCTCGGGCGCCAGCCAACCACGTCCACCGATTTTTCTGGGTTCTTTTTCGTTTGTTAAAGTAGAATGGTGCAATATCGAGTATTCGGATCGCGTGTCAATATTGTAAATGTTTCTGTTGCAGATCCAAGGGCCCCTCCGCGATCGCAATCGTGCACTGCCAAGGCTCGGGAGCCAATGCCTTGGGCAATATCGTCCTTCCAGTCGACGTCGGATATCCGTGCTCGCTATTCGTACTTCTCAAATGCCAGAGAATACCTACCTAGGTAATCGTAAAGAGCTTTTACATATGGAAGAAATGAAAGAGAAGAAGGACAAAAGGGGAGGAAAGAGGCGGGGAGCACCTTCAAAAAAAGGAAGTCTCCGTTCTTTACAGAATAGGATAAGGCAGGTAGGCAGGAAGGAAGGATACAGTGACCCTGGGGTAGTGCAAAGAAAGGAAGCACCACAGCCGTCCAGCCTACAATGGAAGGAACTGTGAACTGTGAACCGTGAACCCCTGGCCTTACTTCCTGTTGGTTTTTGTCATGAAAATAGGACCCAGACCTATGCCCAGCCAGGTAAGGCAGGAAGGCATGTGGCAGTCGGTGCATCTTCCTCCCCACTGGTCAAGCTACCTAGTACCTACCTACCTTAGATATGGATGGGTGGGCGGGAATCTGACAGGGCAGGAATCAGGGGCAGGTGCATCTTTGGAAGTGTTTTCAGCAGGGCAGGGAATGAGAACTTCATGTTTGAGAGACGGGATTGGTTGAGTTTTCAATGCATTTTACTTCGCAATAAGAGCAGTAATTAATTAATTTTCAATAAATCGTTAATAAACCTTTATAATTTTCAACGTTGCAGTCATTAACTCTAATAACCCCTGCTTAAGTTGCCCCGGCCCCTTTATTATCCCTGCCCACTAGGAAGCAGCCCGTGCCTTTTTATTCATGCCAGGAACCAAGAGGGAAAAAAAGCTTTGCAACCAGGCGGATACCGGTAGATTTAACCGAAAATCTTGTCTGGGACTTTGAGTGTAAAATGCACAAATCGTCTGTCTCTTACCCTCATTTCATAGCAAGCGACAAATCAATCCACAGGCTGTGGAAGAACAAGGCGCATCCCTGTTTAGTTCTTAGCATGACCAGAGAGTATCAAAACCGTGAATCATCGGTACGAGAAGGCCGAAGGTTGTAACAAGCTACTCAAGTACTCAACCTCTAGTACAGCTACTAAACGAGGCGATACGGAGTATGCTCAAATACTATGTGGTCAATCACCTTCCAATTTCAACATAAATCTCCAAGCCCAAATCAATCTCACCTCGGATCTCGAACTAAATTCGTCGTTCCCCTCCCCGGCTCCGATCCCACCGGCGCCGATCGTCATCCAAACCCCACAGACTCCGCAGCTCTCCTCATCAAACACGTCCAAGCACAAAAAGCCCAACCTGCTATGTATGTTTTGTTTCGTACGTCATTTGCTTCCAGGGAATTACATCCTTTACTAAGATGATATGTTTCGACGTCGACAATCCTCAGCTTCACACATGCTGTATTCCTTAATGGCGTCATTTATCTGACCAAACTTGCCTGCTTCTGCACTGCTTAGTGACGTACATGGTGTGTCTTCCAGATATCATATATGCAGCACCACCAGCCACGTAGGAAGACATCCATCCGTCCATCCATGATTTTTTACGTCAAAACCGCACCTCAGACGCTGTACGACTGTACCCATGTGTGTGACATCTGCCACCACCCGACGCAGGCGCCTTTTTCTTGGGTCCAGCCAAAACGTCTTCCTCTGTCTCAGATGTGACCAAAGGCCCCCCCCCCGTAATACATTATACAGCATTTACATTCACCGCTCTGATGGTGTGGTTTCTCACTCACTCATGCGCAAACAATCTCATCTGAAAAGCAAACCTCATCTTTTCTTTGTGCTGCCTCGGCCCGCGAGGCGGTGAGCCCAATTGTCTGTACATGTCGTACCCTGATCCTAAGTTGTCCGTTCAATCATTTTGCAAACAACTAAAATCTGTTTCCCACCCATATCCTGCAAATCCTGGAAATCCAACTATCATGTGTCCCCAAAACCAAAAAAAGCTACATCCTTCAGCTTCATCCGCCACGTCCTTCCCCATCCACGTATTGCCTGATATCAAGTGCGGGTTCTCGGACTGTTCGCTCACGTCTGGTGTTATTGACTCCCAATTTTCGCGAAACGATTTCTTTTCCTCTTCAGCATCACTCTTGTGCTTGACACTGTTGCCTGAGTCAGTGATTTCATAGTCCGCGATGTGTTGATCACCATCTGGAATAGCTCCAACTCCGGTTGGCTGGATGGTAAGCTGAGTGCGAAGTTGCATGTTCTTAGTGCCAAAGTTCCAGACACTCTCCCGAGGCAGGAACATACTCGCGCTCAAGCTGTGCACCGGGACGTCGTCGATCCGGCGATACTGAAAGTCGCCCGCGCTGTCGAGGTGGTGGAAGAAGGCAGCGTGATGAGGGCTGCGGAAGAAAGCTAGGGATCCAATGTCAAATGTTGGATAAAGACTGCTGCCGTAAACTTCACTTAGCCAAGTCGCAAAGGACCCACCAATCCGAGATGCCCCCTCCCCTTCATTCTTGGTATTTCTGTCGTGAGCCGTCTCATCCTGTGACCTATTAGTGTCCGAGCTGCGTTGACCACCAGGGCGGCTCTCCTAAACGACCCGCGACCTCAGTTTGTCACTGCCCTCGTCTACCGATCCTTCACAGCTGTCATCCGATGAGCTTGACTGAATAGCGAGACCTGCGCCGTTTTCAATAAGCCATGTGATATCAGCCTCTTCATGAAGGAGCTCTGGGTGCTTGTCAATGAAAGACTTGACGCGAGAGAGTTGATACAAGTTGGCTTGGCCAAGGACAGCTCGGTTGAAACCATAGGCAATACCGTTGTCTCGCATGTAACGGAAGACATCGAAAGGAATGTCTTGGCTCAAAGAAGCCTGCTTGTGTCAGCTCCTGATCAGCTTTCGATGCATCGCTGTGGCTGTTTCGAGAACCACTTACGCCTGGCTCGACTCTCCAGAACCATTCATAGTTGTGGAGACGCCGCTCGTTAGCAAAGGGAGCCGAGCTCCATCGCTTCATCTGGCGGATGTCGGCGATGGGCTTATAGGTCTTTGGGTTGCCTTCAGAGTCGATTCCGTTTGAGTCCGAAAGTTGAGAGGGATCAGTCCAATCAGGCATGTTCCAGTTCTCCTCAGGAATAACTTCGAAGAAACAAGTAGCATTGGTAGCGCTGGAAGTGAGCTCCTTGAACCTATTTGGAAGATCCTGGACGCTAAAGAAAACCCAGTCGTACAAGTGGCGGTTGTTGAACTTGTCCTCGATCTGTTGAATACTGTAGAGTATAGCACTGATATCATCTTCTTGGACGAGGGTCACCAAGGCTGCCTTGAGGGGGGCATCAGAAGAAGAGGGCAAGGCTGAGCCACACACGAAAAGGGTGAAGTGAAGAAGGGTAAGGGCCCCTGCCCACCAAGGAGTGAAGCGACGGGCTTTTGCCATGATGAAGGTGGAGATAAGGTTCAACGTTCAGGGGAAGAATTGACAAATGCCTTAAACGAAGAAAGGACCGGAAGGGTTAACGGCCGTAAAGATGAAGGCTATTGAGTACCTTAGGTAGATGAAGTGCAGGGTGGAGAGGAAGAGGGTTTGAGAAAGGAGTATGAGAAAGAAAGGAGTGTAAAGGCACCTTAGGTGCTGAGCACGAAAACGTTCTAGACGTGCTAAAGAGAAGAGATTGTGCTTGTGTTTGTGATTGCTTTCGATTCCAGGTTCGAAGTAGAATAACGAATCAAAGGATGAAGAATAAGAAGAATGAAGTAAGAGAAGAGAGAAGACAAACCGGGGGGCATTTGTACCTACTAATAATCCTCCACCCTGCAGTTATTGTATCCTCAGGCGAGAAGAACCAAGGAGATGCAGGTTGGCAGGTGATTCAATGTGGAGGCGGACATGGACGTGGCAGCTGCGAGCAGGTGCAGTATCTTACCTCATCGACACACTAAACACCAGCTTGATAAGAAGAGAAGCAGTTGCCCAGAGGCTCTGGAGTGACCGGAAGAAAAGATCCGGACCGGGGAAGCCCAGGAACAACAACATACCGGTGTTGGCGATGCACCCATTTGCCCACTCACGATAACATCATCTTGTTTCCTTACCTCCACCCAACGCCACTCCTCACCAAACATGGCATGTGATCATGAGCCGCAGCAATCTCAGTCGGTGGTGTTACAGAGGGAGCGATGAAAGATAACGGTGTGTCGAGAATCACTTTGCTCACCCACATTAACCATTTGTCATGAACTTCACCAATCAATACACTCTCAGGATGGTACTGCATGATTGTGTTTGCATGCCCTCATTAACCAGGCGTTCTTTCGTATCAACGAGCACCAACAGTAGTCTATCGCCTGCCTGTACCCCAAATTCGCATCGCTGGATCATCAGATCCCCGGTAGATAAGCCTCAACGCCATATTTGCCCGTTAAACAAAAAATAGTGCCCACCGTCCTCGCCCCTGTCACCACATAGGAACGACGTGTATTACGATAATGATACATCCTTAAAACCATGCCTTTTATTTAAGCCTCCACATCCATTTGTTCAACGTCCACTGAGCCATCCTCTAAGCTTATGTCGAGAATTCTTGCGTATTGAAGCGTCAATCGCTGAAGCTCGCGGTATTTTCCTGTTTGCTGTTAGTTTATACAATTTTTGCCATAGTGACATCAATAACAACAACTTACCAAGAATCATAACTACACCTGTGAGCAGCTCCTTTCGATCCCATCCACAGATGTCGCCTTCTTTGCTGAACCACCCATGGCCGTCCTCTTCCTCATCTTCTTCTTTGTCTTCGAGTATGCCACCAAGAAGACTGTTGAGGAGCTCTTCGACCTTGACCCTTGCTCCCTCGGCGCCCAAGCGCTTCGCATACATGAAGAGATATAGTCGAAATTCTTCCCGTGCCTCAAGTTGCAGAGCACCAGCAATTCTTGTTTCCAAATGGGCAATGCTGACACTGCTTTCAAGATTTTCTGACTCCTTCCGCTGGACGACCATCTTAATGATGCGCTGTAAGGAATATGATCTACCTTTCAACAAAAATTCATTCGTTGTATGTCGCTCGAGGAAAGGTATGATGCCTGACGATACAGTGGCTTTGGAAGACTTCTTATCCTGTCTGTCCTTAGAATCCGGACCAACAGCTGTAGATTGCAAAGCAGAAATAGAAGAATCGTTCGAGTTCCAGTACTGTGAACCTACTGCCCACCAAGCTTCACTCAGGCGTTGCCATGTATACATCTCGCGAGCATAGCAGTAGCCATCACCATTGGTAAGTGTTACAATGATGTGGCCGGTACTGTTCAGATGGGCAGAAGTAATACCGGGGCCAGGCGTCGCGCTGTGTTGGTTAAGCGATGTTGTGGCAATATCCAGAATTGGTCCAAGTGACACCGGAGGATTGGGAGCAGATTGGGTTTTCATATCCCAAACGTGGGCAAGGCCGACAGCTGTAATGCACAGCAGCCAGTGATCTCGAGCTTCTAGAATAACAGGCTGCGACTCAAGTATGATAGGGGTGAGAAGTCTTCTTCCAGCAGAAGTCCAGGTATGCACAGATCCATCTTCGCAAGCCACGGACCAAAAGTGTTTCGTCGCTGTTACTAGAATGACATCTCTGGGAAGCCACTCTTCCCAAATAAGGGCGCCCCTTTTGCTGACTATGACATGCGAAGGATGGCCCCGGGTGGTATCATTCTTCGCTTCCAGAATTATGTTCTCTGGGGTCTTTGTTGCTTCTTCTAAGGAGCTCTCGCCCTGTAAAACTCCTCTGTCCAGCGGCCGAAGGATATGTGACCTGATCTTCGGTACGGCTAATCTGACTTGAGCGAAGGACATAGACACATTCATGACTGCGGGCCTGAGGAACTCCGGTGTGGGAACAACGCCATTCTGAACAGGTACGAGAGCTGCTGGCTCGACTCCATTAGGGCCATCAGTGACGATAGGTGTAGGACCCGTTGCAACACGCTTGGCAACCGGCTCCTCTTCATCTTCGTCTTCACCCAGGTTGATTTGCCTCTTGTTACCAAGCAACATGGCGGCAATACCTCCCTTGGGCAGACCATCATAAGGCTTGCTCATGTCAACTATTGTCTGCGGTGTATCATTTTGCGTGTTCTTGTTGGTGCTCGTTGTTCCAACCAACTGAGTTTGAGGCAATGAAGACGTGCCTGTCCCTGATGATGACACCAACAAAGGTGCAACTCGCTTCTTGCCATCTTTGCCGACAGTGACCCGCGATTTCAATTCCTTGACACGTTCGGCTGTCTTGTCAGCTGCCTCTTCCGGCTGCTTCTCTGGTTCGTTTTCTGGCTCAGCTTGGCCATTTGTCGATGGCTTTGCCGAAGTGCCATTGGGTTTAGGGCCATTAGCGATAGGTGTTGACTCCTTGGTTGACTCAGAAAAGTCTCCCATGAGTGCACCCATCCTCGACTCTACAGCCCGCGACTCTCCCTCTTTACTCTGGTTTTCCAGAATGAGGCCATCGACGTCCTCGGCTATACCCATTCCTTTCCGAGACGCGCCATATTTCTGAAGTGCCTTGACGTTCTCCTCTGGTTGCGCTACCCAGCCGAGCTCTCCCTCCTCGAAATTTACAACCACAATGCTACCGTCTAGACTTGACGCAAAGATGGTCTGTCCATCCGGAGTCCACGCTAGATCAGATATCGACTTGCCTGCCAAGTCTTGACACACGACCACAGGCCTGGACGTGTTTGTGTTCCATATACTCAAAGTCTTGTCCTGGCCAGCTGATGCTATCACTGTCACGAGCGACGTCGCAGCCCCATCGGCTGCACTCGCATCTGGCTTTGATGTGTGGAACAGACGAGGGGAGAACATGCACACTTCCGTTGGGGCTTCATGACCGATAAGATTGATTTCACTATCCCATCTCGTCCGCTCAATGATAGCAACAGAACTCACGGGGCCGTTTACAGCGTTGGCAGCTGCAATGTGATTACCATCAGGGGACCACGAACATCGTCGAAAATAGGTAGTTAGGGGCGAACTCTTGAATGGTGAGCTAATGGTCGTTTCAAGAACAAAGTTGTTGACCATGTCGTGCTGTGTCGCATTAGGCGCAGGCGAAGTGAATCGAAAGATTTTGATCGTTCGGTCGTCGCTTGCGGTTGCAAAGAATTTGTTCGCAGGATCGAAGGTGATACCCTTGACATGACTTTGGTGTGCAGGCAGAGTCTTCAGCTTCTCGAATGTATGACCAGACCAGACGACGACCTTAGAATCAAGGCCAACAGAAACCAATATCGAAGAATCGTACGACCAGGCGAGATCCTGAACATCATTATCGTGACCAATTAAACGTTTGTATGTCTTCCAGTTCTCGACAGGAGGAGGCTCGTTGGTGCCGAAGGTAGCAGCTGGTGGTCCTTTATCCAGGTGGTATACGCAAATAATTTTGTCGTCCGCTCCACTGGCAAGATAACGCCCATTAGGCGAAAAGCGAACCGAGTGGATTGTTCCAAGATGATGGCTCATGTGGCAGAGCTGGCGCGGCTTGTTGTACTTTGGCGTGTCGGCATTGTAGATACTTTCGGTCGACCAAACGCGGACGTGTCCATCGCCGCCAGCAGTCGCCAGTCGTTTTCCATCCGGGGAGACATGACAGCTGTAGACCTCGAAATCCTTTTGCTCGCCGCTATGGCTTAGCCATGAAGGCTTGATCATACGCATTATGGAAAGTCGAGTGGCATGCCCGGGAAGGAATCGCGTTTGAGTCGAGGGCTACCCTGTGAATAAACTAAAGGTTGCAGATACTCGTCGTGATAAATTCGAATGCGATGCGATCAATTCAGCGGTGGAAATAATTGACGTTGTTTGAAGATGGTGATGAGGATGGAGTTTGGCTTAAATTGGGGTTAACGCGATGTCGCGTTTTTTGGGCCTAGGCCAGTCAGTCAATCAAAGATGCAGGGTCAGCTATTCCTCGCCCGTCACAATGGAACCTGACTGCACCCCAGGAGGCGTTGGACGAAATTAGGGATTTCGTCACAGGGCATTCTTCTTTTCGGGCAAGCTTCCTAGCAAATGCCGTGCAGCTTAATGATTGGTTGTTGCGGAGTAACTTTGATGCGTCGACTCTCCCTGCACTTCCTCGTCGTGTAAGTCAACTATTCCTCACCGAGCCCTCTTTGTTTAACATATTTTAATGGCACAATGCTACGATAAGACCAATCAGTCAATCATGTTCTTACTTTCAAAACAGGCTGAAAGATGGGTTACCAACATGTTGGACCTACCACCACATCCTAAATCACGAGACTCTCGAGTGCTTCTCCGCGACTCACAAGCTTTTGGATGCTGAGGTGTAGATCTCAACCAATCTTCACCCCTGGCATTATGTCAAAAGGTTGGATGCAAGGATCGCCCTACCACTCCCGCTACCTCTAAATCACACGTTCTGGACCGGTCAGACACTTTTTGAGAGACAAGTGTCACTCTGTTCATTGCCCAGTCGGAGCCAAGGGTTTTTGAATGGCTTTGTGTTGCTACCATGATTGAGGTTGCCGAATGCTTAGTTTACGAATAGAACCATGATCACCTTATCGTGCTTGTTAAGGGTTGGGCTGTTCTGTGCTGGCTACCTAGTGGCCGAACTACTCGACAACAGAGTTTTATACAGAGAAGCTTGTTCGGCGGGAGACCTTACAACAGGCACATGTAAAAAGATAGTTCATTCACAGCCTCAAATTCCTAAACCTTGACCGCCCTTCGGTGAGCGAGTCAAGATTACTTTTCTGTCCCGTCCCTTCTCCTTACATGACCGACGCACTAACTTTCTTTACGGCCATGTTCTTTGACTCGCGAATATATAAGAGTGAACACCACGAATTGTTCTTGCTTCCTCAACTCACCTCATATTGTTCATTATGGAGCTGTCTGCTATAAATCGTAGCCCATTAGGGGTTCCGGCCTCTTCGGGCTGCTCAACAGCCTCTTTGCTCTCGTCCCTGAGAAACTATCGTCACATCCAGGTCGATAAGCATTTTGACCGTCGAGAAAAGACCCCTGCGATCCTTGCATCCCTGGAGCCCATCATGTCGATACCGCAGTCCATATGTGTCGGTATCGAGTTGGAATTTATGGTTGCACTGCAGATCCCGAACTCCGACGCCGTGACTGGTGAGACTCGATGGATCTGTCCTACAACACCGGAGGCTTTTCTGGGCCTCGTGATGGGAGACTACAAAGACATCGAACCGTCTTGTATTCACAAGGTATGCGAATCGATCGCCAGCAGCGGGGTCTCTGTCTCGTGTAGCCTCATACCTCCTTCGCCATCCAGCCCTGCCCAGATCCCTGGCACTACAATTCTTCCGCTCACAGATAATAGCGGACACATTCGAGCTTGGAATAATGAGTCTGTTAGCGGACCAGTGTCCAAGACTGATTTTTGGTTCATTGTTCCGGAGCGTCACATTACCAGAGACTGCGTCAGTAAGTCCGGAATGACACCTTCAAATAAGTACGATTGGTGTGGAACTGAACTCAACAGCCCTATCCTCACTCATCCTGAAGAGTTCAGTCAGGAGCTACCTAGCCTCAGAAAGTGCCTTGCGGCAGTGCAGGGCGACATGGTAGTTGGACTCAATTCTGGCTGTGGACTACACCTTCACGTCAACGACGCCGGCAGCATGCAGCTAGAGACGGCGCTGCGCCTTGCATCTTTAGTCTGGCTGCTGGAAGATTCTCTGCTGTACCGTCTGTGCCATCCTTTCCGCTCGACTTCTCCTTACTCTGCGCGTATCAGCGTTGAATCTCGAATCGCCATGGAAAGGGGGGAACCAACAGTGTATGGCGAGGGTGCAGCTCTTGTTGAAGCACTTGGAGAGGTCATGCGACAGCTACACTGGCGCAAGAAAGTTGACAGAGGTCTGCTGGAAGCTATGAAACGCCTGTGGTCGGAAAACAGCCTGGTTAGCTTGGGCATCGCACTCCGAAAATTCGATGAGGGATCCCTTCACACAACTACCCGGTGTGCGCTGGTTGTCTCTAAGTACGACACTATCGAGTTCCGGTACCCCGAGTCCACGTTTGACGTCGACTTTATCGCCGGCTGGGCTGACTTGGTGCGACACTTGTACGCGGTTGCGATGAGGCCTCAGGCGGAATTCCATCGAATCCTCTGTCGTGTATATGAACTTGTGACTCGTGACCAAATGCCTGGATGGTCAGCCATGTTGGGGGCGATTGGTTTCCAGGGCGATGTCAGTCGCTGGCACCCACATATCAACGAGTACGGCGATACTCTGAGCAACCTTGACAAGCAGGGTATCCTTCCAAATATTGGGCAGTAAATGGGGCGCTTTTAAAGGAGTATTATTGTATAAAGGGAGCATGGTGGTCTTTGGGTGCATGATAATTGGTTGTTGGGATAGACTGGTTGATTTGGTCGCGACTTGGCTAAAGGGAAAAAGCAAAGTCCTACACTGTCTTGGTCAAAAGGGCGGAGCATGTAGTCGGGAGTCTGGATGGTGAAAAGGGTAAACCTGTAGATTTGGCTATCTGGGTAAATCGATTGAAATTGGCTTTATATAAAATAGCCTTGCTTGTGATGGCCGCTTCATTGTTGACTTATCTTGTATTCTTACGCATTTGTTGGTGAAGTGTCGTTTTGTAACTCACCACGCCCTCCCCCTTCAGGCTCCAGCTTCCTCTGAACCTCCATCAGCGCCCTAGCCTCATCTGTGCCGTTCTTCTCGACATAGCCCATCAACTCAGCATCCATATCTCGCACAGCATCAGCCATGGCTTTCCAGCCATGCCAATCGACAACGTTGCGAGCAGCCATGTTCCAGGCGCTCGCAGCGGCGCAGACAATGTTCATCTCGTACTCGAGGATGCGTCGATAAAGTGTTAGAAGAGTCTGATGGACTTGCGGCTGTTGACGTTGGAACTCTGGTAGGGATGTCCAGGATAATGGATGGAGGGCGCGATGGAGGGTCATGTAGTGAGGAATGGTGTGTGTAATATGCACAAACCCTTGGCGAATATCTTCATGTCGGAGAAGGGGTTCTAGTAGAAGCTATTGATTATATTAGTCTTGTTGTTCAACGAGTTGAGTCAGTCGGAGCCTACTGGTGTAAGTGAGCAGAAGCCCGCCCAAGCGACAGCGGCGCTGGGCTGGTCATCGAGTAATGAAGCTATAGTGGACCTCGTGTGAATCAGATTTTCTCTTGCTTCAACATCTCCTGAGTCTGTTTGTGATGTCTCCTTGACTTCGCGGTTTAAACCAGACTTTGCGATCATCATCATAAGTTCCGCTCTCCTCTCACTTTCTGTTGGCAGTCCATTCCCATTGCCGTTATGTCCCGGCCTCAAAGTATCAGGAAGTGCATGAGAAATAATGCTCTCATACGCGAGCACAAGGCCCGATGACGTGCCGTCTCTCTTGAGGGCATCGTATGCTGCGTTCCAGAGTTCAAGGTCATGCACGCGCTCCTCCTCCTCTGAGGCTGATCCGCGACGACTCTGGCGTTGACTATGTTTGCCGATGTGTGGAATAGGACATGATGAGGATTCGCGAGATGGATTTGCCGATGATGAGGGAGATGCTGAGGAAGCTTCGGGGGATGGGGGATGTGAATGGCGGCGAATTTTGCCGACGAGCCGCTTTACTTTGCTTGTTGCGTTATGGGGAGCTGAAGGTGGTGAAGCGGTTTTCATGATGACGGTGATGGCTGAGGACTTAGGATATGAAGAGAAGAGCAATGAAGAGAAGACTGGGCGATGGAGTTTACAATGGATAGAAATTACACAACATGGAAAATGATCAAGGTCCCTTACGGCATTTTCTTCTTCCAGCTGATCTGACAATGTTAGTTAATGCCAACCCATTGATAGGCCATGACGATGATATCAGGAACTGGCAATGGTCCCAAAACTGGGGACCGATAATACTCCTAGCTAGGACTAGACGGGACAAGAAGAGTTCATCGGGGCTCGGGAATCGAGTCAAGCGACGAGCTGAGAGTTACATCGAGTAAAAAAAAAAGTAAAAGAAAGGGTCTCACTCACCCTCAGCCGAGTTCCGACGATCATCTGAGCCATTCCATCATCGTGGTATGTAACGGCCCTTTTTCTTGGAGGGGTCACCTGAACCGAGCAGTCCATGATACAGGTTTCTGGAGTGATCATTTTGACGTGGAGCCAAGACGGAGCCAAGATGATGACCCCAGCAGTTGATGGGAGATGAGATGGATGCTGGCGGGCTTAATAAAGAGGGTCGATTCGATGAACGAGCAACAGTCTGAAGAACCGTCATATTTGAGTATTGCATCGGCCGAGACAGTGACGTCTGGGAATAACGAGGTCATTTCCAACTTACATCAGCTTAATCAACCCTTATGCCGTGGGAATTGGTAACCATGAACCAAGACCAAAGACTTTTCAACTGGCCAAGACTTTTTCATGGCTGCCTTGAGACAGAGATCCACGACATATGAAGTCATATTGAGAGTACATACAAACATCACCCAACGAATAAACCAACGAATTGCTCTGTCACTGGCCAATGCCCCTCGCGTCATCATCTCCAAGACCGGGGTTGATGAACCGCTGGGAGTGGGGGGTTCTCTAAGTTCTCAATCCACTGGAGCGTCACTCTTCCCCACTGTCGGCCCGGGGGAGTTACTGAGAGACAAGAAACTCGATAGTTTCTATCACGAGATATTGCAAGGAAGGCTATTTAAGTTTGCAAGGAGATAAATCCTACTGTAACGGTATAGGGACAGATATTCAAGTTTGGCGGCAGTTGTCGCCAGGTTTTTTATCACGTGAAATTGGTATTGATCAACGACCTTTGATCTTGAGGTTGGAGACTGAGAGTGCTGATCTGGACTCGATGCGAGGCTGCAAATGATGCGCATGGGAGAAAGCCAAGGCACACAAGATAGAGCGTTTCAAAGAGAAAGACAATTTCTAGTTTGTTTCGAGGACTTCAAGAGAGACATAGCGATCGATACGGAGTAGTCAAAGCGTATATAATGTCGCTCTGGTCCTGCGCTCAGTCAGTCTTGTTGGTAGCGAATTAAACTCCAAGAATACAAGATCATATGGTTTGATCATCACATATGATTCCTTATATATATAGACGCTCGTTTCACTCTCCCGAATTTCTTTCCAATCACACGTTTTCCTGTACCTATACGCGTTGATCTCGGCATGAATATGGCACTTTGCTCGAAACATCGTCCCCATCAAAAAACGGAAACACAAACACCAAATCCTCCGGTAGGATTATCACAATTAAACAAACACAGCCCGTCACCCTGTTTCACTCGTAACGACTCAATATATTTAAAAGCAAAACAGCGCTAATTTTTCCGAGTCTAATCAACCTGTTCCCAAAATGTCGCTCAAAATAAGCCATCCTCTCTGCATATTGTGATCCTTGATTCATGCTCATCCACTCTACTTGAAACACTACCATCTCCGCCTGTGATCGCATCTAAACATCCCACTTTCCCACCTGAATTGGGTATAATTCTTTCCCTCTTCCCCGTTAACTAACTGCTGTTGAACGTCCTTCCCAACCTCCTCGTTGCAGTGCAGCGCAGCGTATCTCTTTCTCAGTCACTCGTTAACATAGGTGTTGATCACCTGTTGGTCCGTTACTCTTCACCACGATCCGTTCTTTTCCTCGACAAACTTTCCCTACTTTCTTTCCGCCCGCTAAATCAACTTTCGAGATGCATTTCATCAACCTTGTCGCCGTCTTCATCGCCCTTGCAGCCGCAGCGCCCACGGCCACTCCCACCAAAGACAACATGATCGCCGTCTCAACCACAGCACCCAGCGCTTACGAAGATCCATATACCTACTGGGCCGCTGGAAACCACTCCTTCAGTACATGCGACAAGAAGACTTACCGCGCGCACCAGGCCCCCAAGAGTACCAAGCGGGCCAATTATAGAGACTGCGCAGCGCTTCTCTCAACCTTTGGTACTCGTAACGGCACTTTCAGCATCCCCGCTGCTTCCGACGACAAGCGCGAGTACGATGTGGGAGATGGGCTTGTCAACATCGTCAAATCAGGATCGTGCGCCTTTGCTGTGCGTGCTGACAAGGGATTAAAATTCGGCGATGACGATGTGGTTTGGATTATGCAGAAGGCTGTTCTGGAGTACTCTGCTGGAACGGACATGGCAGCTCGTGGATCTGTCAAGTGTGCTGCTGACGAGGTTGGGAAGAAAGGAGGTCTTTACTGGCAGGTTCATGGTATTGAGTCTGATGGTTATTAGCTGGTGCCTCGATGGTCTTGATGATCATCTGTTCAGTCTATGGACCTGGGGGAGTTTTCTGACCTGAAGGATTTATTGGAGGATCGGTTCTGGAACTGTCCTGACGACGGGATGCGATTTTTATGTGCGATACCCAGGTGTTCACAGAGGATTTGGCAAGTAAAGATATAGCCACAATGAGTACATATTTCTTCTCTTCACGTCTCTAAACGGACGCATCATTCGATAATGGTACATGTCAAGATCAAGGAAGGTCAATACCATGGTGCTATTATCCCTGTTCACAGAGTCGCATGATCTGGAGCATCACAGTCTACCTCATCAGCTTTGGCAGTTCCCGTATCCTCACATTTCTAAGATGATTAGTTGATGGAGTACCACCGAGAAATATCTGTCACAGTAGCCGATTAAAAGTCATTAGAAACCGGCCCTGGTGGTTGGGGATAACATCGTCATCTTCATTGAGGATTGCATATGTCCCTTGCATCACTTGCATCAAAGCCAGTAGTTACAGAACTTCCAGCATACACCTTACTTATAGATTCCAAATGTCTCTTGCACTATTTTCTTTGTGTAGATAGTCTCATCGAAAGAGGTTCTGGTTCTAGCTCCAGCTTCTGCCCCTATATCCTATCGTTACCATACACCACCACGGCTCAACGACCTATTTCACTAACGTAACGACAACACCAGCTCCAACAGACCGGGGTTTCCGACTTCTTCAGATTTTTAAAGGCAAAGAATGCACCTCAAGAAGCCACTCAGCTCTCTCCTAATCTTATCCCCAGCGCTCTTATTGATACGAGATGATCGTATTCACAACATCTTCTACTTATCGTGAACCACCTATTAACTAGAAACTCAAGAGAAAGAACTTTTTTATACGTAGGCGACCTGGATGATATAGATGAGCGAGCTACTGTTGCGGCCGGCCTTTTCACAGCGCTTAGCATCATAGATGATTCGAAAGAAAGATCACTTTGGGAACATAAGAACAAATCATGACATTAATCATCGGACTCATTCCTAAATGGTCAACTCTGACCGCTGTACTTAACGAAACTATGATATCATATTCCCGACTTCGTAGTCAATCATGCAAGTGTCTCTGATATGTGTAGCAAAGCAAAGGGTATAATCCCGAACTCCAAAATCTCAATCTCAAGTGCTCTCAGTGGTGGATTTGTATACAATAGCACTCTGCTAATCGTTTAGTCGATAAAGATGAGTCAAAAGCTCGGCGGTGATCAACCATAGTACTCATCAAAGATTGGAATGTTAGGATGCCTAGCCAGAGTTCGATCCATACGACGTAGCTTCTTGGCTTGGGCGTCCAGTTCTATTTGGCGATCAACGCAAAAGGCGGCAATTCCCTTAGAGGTCGTATTTGCCGCTTCCGCGCCCTTGAACGCGAGATCAACACGTCTCTTGCAGTCTTCGACTTCTATACGAATTGCGCGGGAAGCGGCATCTCCTGCGTGGGCAACCAGACGATCGATCTGTTTCAGCATGTCTTCAGTCCAGGGTTTGTGCCTACGGACACGCTCTGAGATGTGGCTAATCTCACGTTTATAATCATTAATGACTTGTCCAATGCGGTCTCTCTCAGCGAGAGCTGCGTTTCGCCGTTGTGTTCGGGGCGACAATGGTATGGCGGGTGAGGCGTCGGGAAGGGGCTTGACGCTGCCTTTGTCTCTGAAAGTGTTAAGCAGCGTGTTCATCTCGGTGACATCTTCCATGATGTTTCGAAGCATTCGGTTGACGGCATCCATCTTGGAATAAATCCACGCGGTCTTTGTAATAACAGTAGGGGAGGGCGGATCATCCTTATAAGGGTCAGGGCTGTTTGATATTATGCCTTTCTTCCTCTCGATTTCTCTAACTCTTCGGAAGTGCGCCTTCACATCAGAGCGGCTGAAGTTGGTAGGGCGTTTTACTGCAAAGGGTTCCAGATAAGAGTAGTCGGCAACTCTTGTGGGTTCTGGGACGAAGACTCCTTCGTCATGAAGCTTTTGTATGGCTTTGGGAGATACTTTGACGTATGCAGCGCCAGGGGGTTTGTTTGATGGTCGGGGTCGAAGGTGAGGTGAAGTATGCCCAGGTGATGATCGGGCGGAAGAAGCGGACGACCCAGTAGAAGGTGTAGGTACTCGAAAGCAGCGACCAGGTCTGTCGGGAGTAGAAAGAACTTCTTTCTCAGGGGACTGGTATGAGACCTCTTCAAGGACTTCCTGAGGGCTGTACACGAAAAAGTAATAGTGTAGCTGCCACATGGCAACAGCGCCGAGCAGGGTGAGGCAGACGGCGAATGAGTATGTCGACATGTTGAAGAGGAAGACAGTCCAAAAGCAGACGAAGTTGAAGATGGTAGTCAGGATGAAAAAGATGGTGCGGACAAGAAAGAACTGGGAGTATACCCCGAGATCCCAGATCTCGTAAAGAGCCCACAAAGGGTCGTCATAGGCATCAATAATCACCTCGTAAACAGCTTTTCCGATACGGTACATTAAGTGAGAGGACCAGGCAGTGATGAAGGCTCCCCAGAGCATGTGAGAAACAGAAGGGCTTGCCTCGTAGTGGCCAAGGATCCAATCGTTGTGCTTGGAGTACTGAGGAGGACTGCGAAGCATCATACAGAACCACTCCAGAATGATACTGAAAATAGAAATCTGAAATCTGATTGTGAAGGCAATGAAGTGAAATGGGTTCGGACACTCCTTGATGAGGCGCTCGAAACCGGTTTCGGGGTAAGGGCGGTAGTTGGGGAACTGCTTCGGGTCATAAGTGAGACGAGAGCGACGCCAGAACATGGTGACTGAGTTTTGTTGATATCAGTGATTACTTGAGAGTTTTGTGGTAGAAATGGTGAAGTTAGTGAAGGGATGCAGTTGATGAAGTGCAGTGGTTCATTAAAGACTGTTTTTAAGTGAAGGGAAAGATGAGCAACGATGGGGAATCGGAGCAGAAGAGTTGAAGAAATGAAAATTAAATGAATCTCTGCCTGTTTTGAAGTGTTGGTGTAAATTCACTGCCCAGCAACCGCCTGGTGGGAAGTGCTCTGACAGCTGCACAGCAGTGCCAGCCAAGCTGCCACTGCTGGGAAGTGAGGGTATTCACAGTTGACAGTGTCAACAAACCTGGCCGTTTCAACATCATAAGTGACCGGCTCCAGATAAATGAAGTAGTGAATCCTACATCAGAGGGTGTATAAAAACAGTTCCATGAAAATAACCGCAAGTGACTCGAGTCTGGACGTCTCAAAGTAGTTGCTGGCTTGTGCCAGGAAAGCAGGAGAAACTCATGTATTCCGCCTCCAGGCTCCGAACATGATAATCAGACCGCTCCTTTACTTTTGCAGTTGTTTGTACACTTGATACTGTGTTTTGTTGTTTGGGCATGGCTACCTAGTTGAGAACTTTGCAAACATCCATCACTGTGACACTCAAATACTCCCACAGATTGCTATTGCTTTAGAGATAGTACTACCATGAACGAATCAGATACCTCTATATTCAAAGTACTCTAACTTGGCCGTTCTCTGGCCATCCAGAGACTTTACATTGCGACAGTGTTGAGCATGTTATATTATACCATTTGTTCATGCCAGCAGTCTCGCCAACTCAACTCCCTGGTTGACTTCTCGAGCAGAAAGAAATCATCAAGTCCCTTACAACAAAATCATGTGCATATTCTTGCACGCCGTGAGTTGTTGCTCGGAGAAGCTCTTCAGAGATCCAGTCCTGAGCGATTAGGCGGCTTTGGGGTAGCCAAGGCACATGATGATTTCCTCGATGTAACTTACATGAGAGAGAAGAATGATATAAAATTATAGCCAAGAGCCAAGAACTCCGTCTTTTGAAGAGTCTTTGGTGTCAATTCCAGGGTCTTTGTGATACTTGCTGTCAATATTGAGTTCCTCGTGCAGGAGGTTAGCAAAGTCTATTGTAGAGACTCCATCATTCAAATCATTATAGGTACTAAGTTTGCAAGCTAAAGGACCCATCAACATCAATGCCAACACTTTGGTCAAGCATCATTTTGATCCATGGGAAGAAGGTCCTTGCCATTATCTTAATTTGGCTCCCAAGACCCAAGATCTACCTCTCAACATAGCCATATAAGCACTTCGAGAGATAGCTTTTGCCCGAACTCTTCATTCCCTAAAGGGACTTGCCTTGTATTCGTTAGTTCTTTCTTGGCAATGTCTAGATGCTCTAATAAGACCGTTGGTCGCCAGCTTTGCTACGATGTCCAAAAAAGAAAAAAGTCGCTTCTCAATATCATCAACATCGCAAAGGCATTTTTGATAGAGATGCGTGCATTAGTCTCCCCTCTAACGAGCCCAAGCAAATTCTCTTATTTCCAGCTCGTTTAGCATAAGGCTTTTAACTGAATCCTCGGTTGCACAGAACCATGCCGCCGCCCGCGAATTTCGGGGCCAAAGAACGCGGCGGTTTTTGGTATGGCGCACACTAATTACCAGATTATGGGGTCTTGGATCGACAAGGCAGCTGCTAGCACGGGTCTATGGAAGATAGAGGAGGATCATGTTACCTAAATTAGACGGGTAGATCAGACATTGGGCAGAGATGGTTCGCACGGATGGTATGGTGGTGTTTGCTTTGACTTGCATGAACAGCTAAGAGAAACAATGTTTATGCCGTTATGCCGAACATGTCATGAACGTCCATGGGTATGTGATACACCCTGGTTAGGGCTGAGGTTTGGAGATGGGAATAGAATCTGGGCAAAATTGAGTTTGCAAAATTCAACCACGTTGAAATTACCCATTCAAGGGACCTGTGCCTGATTTATGCTGTTGGTCATAGTCCATCCAAGCTTTGTCTGATCTTAATTGGCTCTCAGGGACAACATCGAAAGAGCGACACCAGTCTTGAAAGAGATGACAATAGAGTCGATTGCCTTTTGGTCGGTATTGTTCAGATCGCCAAGCCTTTCCATTCCATGAGCAGACCCTCGATGTATTTTGTTTACTGATCTTAGGTGAGAGTTTGTCCAGGGAGAAAGAGACTTCAGCCACAATCCTTATACTCGTTCATCCAGTGACCGGAAAACATCTTTGAATAGACGTCACACTCCAAGCCCAATGCACAGGCCTTGTTGCTGAATTCCATGACAGCTTTGATGATTGCTTAATCTTGACTAGGAGCCTCATCTACCCGCTGCCGCAGCTGTCGCCCTCGGACTGGGGGATTTACGAGCTACCCGAGAGGCGATTCCTCTTCGGGGTAGAAGTTGCGCGGAGGATAATGGTTGGAATGTAGCCGCGCCTTTTAACTTCGACAGAAGATACAGAGAACGTGCTACGTATGCAATGCCCAGGCAGAGTCTCATTCTGGACGTTTCTTCCTTCTCGGCGGAAGCGCACTTAAGGTATATGCCGTCAGATGAGGCATGGAAAAAGTATGAGTCTGGGGAGACCGAAGAAAGAGAGAAGGTTTCATGGATTGTCACTGTTTCGAGTGACGGCTCAGGTACTTCCGTCACCGGAGGATTGCGTGGAACCGCGGAGCCGTCGTGTGGGTTAGCCTCCGGTCCCCATCGCGGACCGAAGTGGAGGATTTGACTACGGACAGAGTGCGGGCGAAAAGTCATGGTAGCTCGTTTGAGGTGCGGTAGTGGAAGGCCATTCGACACTCTGATATCGTCTTGTGGGATACGAGCAAGCCTCGATCGAATACGCCTGTAAAGAAACAGTTATTGGTAGTTCAGTGGGATAAGAAAAGCGGTGGACTCGTAAACACAGACGCCTCGTGCTGTGGATTTCAACAGTATTGTTGGTTGAGGTTTTATTAGTGCAACTGATCTGATCTGATATCAAGATACAAGCTATGACTGGCGCGAAATAATAGTAGCTAGGGATAGCTTCAAAGGGTCGGGTCTAGTCTGGGAGTCGAGACTCGGCACAAGCTGGGGATTTGCAGATCGCATTATGGTTTAAGCAAAGCGGGAGTGCCCAGAAGTGGTGAGTGAATTCTGAATAGGCACTTGAAAGCCTCAACGCGAGTTTGATGAGTCAAGTGCCACATGGTCGATGGTGTACTTATGGAGGACAAAGTTACGCCTCAATGGCTCTCGCCGTGGTAGAGCGATGTTACAGTTTCAAAGCCTTGGCGTTGGCGGTTCATTGATTGATTGCGTGGACACTGAACATTGAGAAAGTTACTCGACAGGATAGGGCCTAGTTTGCGATGTCGGGAAAAAGGCAGATTGTCGTTCTCGTTCCGGGTTCCTGGGACACGGCAAATGTTACCAATTGTTGGCGTTTCATCGCTCCCTCTCCTCTCTTCTCTCTCCTGGCTCAGGCTCGTCACAAAGTACTTGTCCCTTGCTTTTGGGGTCTCGCCTCGTCTCGACTCCTCCCCTCCCTTGTCCCATTTATGCCTCCGGAACAGAAGCCGACCTATCAGGAGCAATCCTAAGGGTGCCCCAACCGTGCGAGATGCCTAGGGTGCAGTAAGTAGTATTGGCTGGCGTGACCTGTCCATCTGTGTCCGTGCCTCCTTTTGACGGGCCGACCAGGTACATCCATCCATCTAAACTCATCCTTAGGCCAGGACTGCTCGTTCGCACAGGCGGGATCGTACTGCAGCGGAGACTAGGAACTGACGGATACTCACACTAATGACGGGACGGAGTCGGAATCACGGAACGCTCACAATAATCCTGATGTTGCTGCACCTAACAGAAAATAGCGTCTTATTGTCTCTGCTCGCGATAACCAATTAGGCATCCAAGACCGTAATGGCTGCACCAAACAGTGGTTTCAATCAGAACAGTATCCGTTCGGTCACTCGGCTTCCGAGGAGAATTGGGGAAAATTCATGACGAGCAGCAACGCCTCGCGTTTTACAATGGAAAGCTTCACAATAGAAAGGCGAGACAATACAAGAGAAGAGAGCGGTGATTCGAGCGAGTACCGCATTCCTCTGGCAAAGAGCTAACCCGTAACCCGGCAAAACGGGACATTGCCGGGCTTGTAAGATGTTGGGTTAGGGTTCGGCGAACTTACATGCCGATTAGGGACCGTCTGACAACCACGTCAATTCAAATGAACAAACGTTGACAAGTCCTGAGAAAGCAAGAAAACTTCTGACGTTTACTCAGGGTGCCAAAATAATCTAGTCCAGAGTCATAACGAGAAAATACTAGGCTTACCTAAGTCTTCTTGTCACGTAGGTAAGAGGTCTTAAGTTTTTGTTGCCTCCACTTGACAAGACAACTCGTTTCAAACAGTTCAAGGGCTGAGCGGGAGCTGGGGAAAAGCAAATAGCCTCTATTCCAAATTTACTTACTGTATCCGTATGTACGGTTTGGCTTTGGCGCCCCTCCAGCCGGCTAATGTTGAACCGTCTGTTCGTAACCGTACTGTATCGTCTCGAAACCAATAGAATTGTCGACTGATCATCACGAAGCATCCTCGTGAACAACCCCCAAACTCGGGATGAGACAAACCAGAAATCAGATGCATCGGAAAGACAACGAAAGACAAAACGAGACAAGGATCAAAACTCGCTACCATACCTAGGTTCAGGTAAACCCGCTGATGCCTCACTCTACTGGGGTCTTCTGCTCTGGTGACTGGTGCGCCTTCCTCGCTTCTCTTCTTGGCAGACCAGACTTTTGGGAAAGGCAGGGGAAAATCAGTGGGTGATCATTTTAGCAGACGTCCGTCGGTAATGTGCTCTGGGCCTCGTACCTACAACCTAGGTACTCACCCACCTACACCGACACCGTTGCGACTAAATTAGCCATTGCAAGCGCAGGCTGGGCGCCTCCAGGTCATGTCTCCAGCAGCTTCTCAATGATGACACGGATCCGCTCTGGCGTTTTTTTGTTTTTTTTTGGTAAATGGAATTACGGTCCTGCACTAGAGGTACCTACAGCTGATGGCTGAGGCTGCATGGAGTAGGCCAGCCCAGCCCAGCCCAGCCTAAAACAACAACTTAAACCGGGCTGAAAGGAGTAGATTTTACGAGCCAAGGGGTCGGAAGAGAAAAAGCAAGCAGCCAGAAACAATGATATTAAAAGCATCCTCTATTCCCCCGTTTCTCAAACGAGCTGATCTCTCTTTTCCACGATCCAACCAATCCGCGAAGTCCCGAAACCGAGAATACAAATTACCACCTATTACAGTACCTTACAGTACAAGCACGGGCTTTGCTCTGGGCTACCTCACCTCTGCCACCAAAATAGCCGCGGATCCTCATCACATTCACATTTACCTACACCCCCCGGTCCCCGGCTAGTCAGCGCAACACAACAAAAGACAAACAAAAAGGACCAGGTACAAGGCCCAGGGTGTCATTCACTTCGATCCAATCCAATTCTTCATATATCCATCTGCCAGCACCCCTACCACTTCAACTTTTCCCATCTTGCTCTTCCCATCGAGACACTCTGCTTTCGAGGTGCATCTCCCAAGAGCAGTACTAAATCCAAAAGCTTCGACGAGCTGGTCTCTTGAAACGCCTAACAAGCTTGGGTTGTGTTTGTGCTCTCACCTTGCATACATACGCCCATGCATAAACATCCTTTAATAGCAACAATCTGACACGCATACTGTCTTGTTTGCTTCCCCGTCGACCAACAACCCATTCCTACCCCTCCAGCTCATCATCCGACCTGGCTCAGCCATATATATATACCAATACAGCACCTCGACAACGTTTACTATACCTCCCTACGTTAGTCAACATCAACTCACAACGCTGCAACGATGCTCCGAGGAACCACTTCCAACGTCCCCAAGGTCCCACTCTTTGGTGTACCCAAGAGACGCAAGCAGAAGCAGCAACAAGAACAGGAGCAAAAGGACCAAGAAGAGAAGCTTCGCCTACAGGCTCTCGAGGAAGCTGAATTCGCAACCAAGGCGGAAACTTCAGACTTCCTCCTCTACTACCTTGAGCGATCCCCCTTCAGAGACCAATCCGATCAGATCTCCATTGCCTGGGAGAACCTACCTAGCCTAGGCGAGCTCGAGTCCTTTGCCAGGCTCGACAAGACTGCTGGCACACAAGCCTGCCGTCGCTTATTCAAGGCCGTCGTCATCTGGGACGATCTTGGTCTTGATCTCTGGGAGACACTTAACAGTACCTTCCACCCCGAAAGCGACGAGGAGGACAGCGATGATGATCTCCTTGACGAAATTTCAGAAGAACCCGTTGGCTGGGATCACGCGAGCCCTCGAAGATCCCGATCTCGCGCCAGTTCCAGGACATCTACCTCTGAGACACATAATTCTGAACGCTCTCGCCAAGTCTCCTCGGAGCGACAAGATCAGCGTGAGCATAGCCGCGACTCGCGCAAGACAGCTTCCACAAGAGACCAGAGTGTCAACGGAAGATTACCTCCCCGGAGACCTATGGGTCTTCAGGGCGGTATGATCAGCGAGTACTACGACAGCCCCTCGCGGTATCGTGTTCCCAAGATTGTGCGCGTCCTATAAGCGCTTACACATTATCACTCTACGACTATTTTTTTTGTCTTTGACATTACACTGCTTTTTTTTAAAGCCGGGGTCAAGTTCGCAGCAACCGCCATACTGCCACATAATGGTTTCTTATGTTTTCTGAGTATTAGCATGGCGTTATGGACATGTATGCAATGGCACCGGACAATTACGGATTACGGGATACCACCAATATCACAGCTGAGGGATAACAGCTACCATATTATTACTATAGTACAGCAACGAACAATCTACCAAATAATTTTGATACACACCTTACATGGCCATGCAATTCTTGAGTGATCGACATGAAAATTTTGGATGGCTCCTCTTGATGCAACCTACAAAGTTTGGAGGTCTACATACAGGTTACAACAACCATAAAACACTACCAAGGAAAACACCTTGTCTTGAAGCTAGATCGTCGCTATTCTGACATCACCCAAGATCCGTCGTCGCAACATCGAGATATGATCGGATTGAAGGGAAAAGCCGACGTCATGGTGGAGGGAAAATTAACTGCCGCGGTCTTAAGAGCCGGAGAACCTGGAAAGCTACGTACCCGGCCAACAAGACAAGACCTGGCCAGACTCATGTTCGGGTAACTCTATTGACACTGCAAAACAAGTTCTTCACCACATCAGTTGATCGCCTTCTATTCCATCACCCGTTCGCCAAATGATCATCATACTCACAGTATGCGCTGTCGTGTCGCCTGCTCTCGTCGCTGACTCGTCTCATGTCGTGAGTGATTCCCAATGGAATCCTTGGCATCGTCTTGGTTACTGAGCCTGGAGGTCATTTCAGGAGAGCCAATGGTTCGAGGTGCGCTTCAGTCACTATCCGTGTGGCGCGGGGGCTAGCTCAATCAGGAGTATGCATCCACCGGCTGGGATCCAGGCTGGATGGGTAAAGTCCTTATTCCCAATTCAGGTACCGCTTTGACCTCCACTCCATGGCACCAGTTGAGACGAACGAGTGCTTTGGTCATCGAAACACCCTTTGGAAATAACATGTGAGACCTGAATCAACTATGAAACATTGAGATCTTGATTAAAGGATAATTCCATCTCCATCTGGTTTTGGTTTCAGTATATAACTTTGTGAGACTCAACCTCTTTATTCAAGGGACATTAAATTGTTTGTCTGTTGCTCTGGTCGAACAAAAAGCATGCAGCCCAACGGCGCTAAGAAAAGCCCACGTCTTGTGATGATTGAGTCGACCTCTCCTCTTCTGCACGCACCCTCAACTATGAAACGCTTCGTCTATAAACTCTCATCACCTGTCTCACCTGAGTAGTTTTCCTCTTTAAGCATGGGATAACTCTTTTCTTTGCTTATGTAGATGCAGGACCTGACTCATTACACTCTCGGGTGGTGGGATGCGGCTGATGGTGTGCTGTACAAGCTAGACAATTTATCTCAGCTAGGCTCAGGGGTCCTGGCCCAATTTGTATCTAGACTCGAGAGGCGCTGTTTGAGGCTTCTCACCAGGAGAATAGGGAATTTTACAGGATAGTCGGGATGCTGACAAGATGAAGGGCTCCTTTTCGAGGCGGAATGTTCCGGCTGCATTGTGCGCAGCTGAGTGTGAGGATCTTTGTTTCGTTGTTTTCTGTGCTTTTTGGTGTTTTTATTATAGTGTTGGTCTATACAATGAAGCACTTACACGGCCTCTCGTGGATCGGCCTGTTGGGCTTGGCTGTCCTGACTACCGCAAAAGACGTCTCTTACGTGACCGACCTCGAGATCTTTACCTACTTGGTACGGCACCTGGGAAGAGCATCAGTGCAATACTGACTGTTTAGGCGCCATGTGTTTCCAGCGCAATCTCATACAATGTCGGCATCCAGACATACTCGACCATGTGCGGCGACTCAGAAACCGAATTGCAGAAATGCATCTGCTCGACTCGAATGGACGAAGTTGCCTCATCGATCTCGACCGATATAGAATACAGCTGCGGCTCCAGCGCGACGGAGGATCTGTCAAGTGCGTCTAAACTGATGCAGAAGTACTGCAACCAGGAGGAACACATCACTTTCTTTTCGCCGACCAAGAATATCGTCGAGGCATATATAACAGATCTTCCTGAGTTGGCATATCTTCCGCCTTGCGTGCAGTCGGGATTATCTTACGCCGTGGTCAATATTGTATGAAAGCTTCCAGAGTCCAGTGATGGGGGCTTGGCCTGACTAACATGAATATAGGGATCGTCAAGGTGCCCTGAAGCCGCCGAACTGAATGCGCCGTGTGTCTGTAACAAGAAAGATGTTGTTCAAGATATTACTTCAAGACTCAAGAGTGCCGTGAAATACTCATGTTCTAACAACGGAGACGTCACTTCGGCCCAGAACTTCTACAGCGAATTCTGTCAGATGAACGACGGCACAACGTCTTTTGCACCCCCGAAAGGGCCTCCTGGAGATAGTGAGTCTCAAATCATATCTCATGGAATCATTCTAATGTTGATACTGTCAGTGTCATACTACATCACAGCCATGCCGCGTTTCAAGTCTCTCGACAAATGTGCCCAGTCCGGGATAGCTTCTGCAGTTATGGAGGTGAGTCTCAATGTTTCGATATGTGACCCTGTCTCTAATGATGATACAGCAAAGCTCCTGGCTATGTGGAGACGGTCCTCAAGAGCTGGCTTCATGCATCTGCATAAAATCAGGGATGTCAAAGATCATCTCTAGCAGTTTGACTGAGCAAGTCAAGGACTACTGCGATAGCACTCACATTGCCAACGTCACATCCGCCATCGATGTATTTCGGTACTATTGCAGCGCCGCTGAGAGTTTGGTTGTTGCTACGGTCAGTCAATCAATCTTCCAGTCGTATCCGACTGCTAGTTCAGGAGCTGGCCCGAGGACAACGGTCCCAGGAATGACTGGTCCAGCTGGCGCAACTGCAACTTCTAGTTCTAACACTGCGAAAGAGTCTGACCCTGGCCATGAGAATAAGGAGGAGGATGAATCGAAGACAAGTATCGCACCGATCGCTGGAGGAGTTGCTGGCGCTGTTGTGGTGGTCGCTCTTGGCGCGGGACTATTCCTCTGTATTCGAAGAAAGCGTCAACGTCAAGTCAAGGGTGAAGAACTCTCTAACAACGCTGATGGGCCTCCAGAATATACTGGACATCCAGAGCTCATGGGCAATAGTGCTTATATCAAGGGTCACACTGCACCACCGATTGTTTCCGAATTGTCATCGACCACTTCTTTCAAACCGGAACTAGGCGGAGGGCAGGGCATTTCAGAGCTCCCCCCTAACCATGCACCCACGGCTGAGCTTCAAGCTCACCTTGCCAAGTCTAACTGGGGGCATTCACCGGCACAATCAGACTATGTGTCGCCGGTGAGTGCTGCGTCAGCATATTCTGGCCTTCACGGAATGGGTTTTCAGTCAGGGCCTGTGGAGGCTTATGAGCTGGATTCGAATATACGAAGTCGATAGAAGGACATTTATCTCCTCTATTCTTACAATGGTTTCAAAAACTGGTGTTATGGTTGCTTTTTGGTAATAGGAGTAATTCAATCACGGCTTGTTGATGGATACCAGACAGACTTGTAGTTTTAAAGTTGTTAGGACCCTTGAATTATATCTGATCTAGCATCTTCTCCATTATCTTTGTATGGTAACACGAATTGTAACACAGATCTTGCTGCGTTTCTGATTTGAGTGAAAGAGGTAGGAGACTTCTGAATATATGCCCATGGGCCGTAAGCGCATTCGATCATTCAACACAGGGTGGTTGCACTTTACAAGATTAGTCCACAGTTTCCTTTATGAGTACCTACTTAGGTGAGTAGAGCAGAGATGCATTAGTAAGTGCCTTACCTTAGTACCTACACTGCCTTATGTTCACAAAATTTAAACAGCGTGTGATTGAGGCTCGGAGTGTAGGGTAAGCATGTGGAGGCCGGAAAAACTGGGGGCCGTACAAACGCAGCTTCTACCTGCAGCTGGCCCGTGCACGTTGCTTCCCTGGTAGCAAACGTTGGCGTGTTGCATCTCAGCTTTGGAGCTCCAAATTTCCTAGTCACTCCAACAACAAAGGCTCCATTTCCTTTGTCGGAGAATTTCATCAACGTCTCACCCTCATTTGTTGATCTGATAGACACATATCGAAGCGACAACCGACGTGGACTTGGGTTTCTTTTTTAATCTGGCTTTCCCCCTCGAGCGCGTGGCTGCGGTAATGACGAGTATCGCGCTATTGACCTGATTCGACCTCGACCATGGCGGCCGCAGACGTGGACATTGGCTACGTCGCAGGCCACCTCGGCCTCGACCAACCCGTTATCGCGTCTCTAACGACAGAACCGACCGTTGAGCTCGTCAACATAGTTCTGCAGGCTGTTGCAGCCAAAGCGCACGAGTTTGACACCCTCTATGCTGAAAAGCTCCAGACCGACATTGAACTAGAGAACGCGGTGCGCAGCTCTGAAACGCGATCGCAAACTTTCAAAGCTACTGCGGACAAGGCGCTCAAAGATGTCGAAGAGGCTAGACAGCAGCTCAAGGACGAAGGTATGTTTTAACAGACTGTGCGAAACCAAGTCAGATGGTTGTTGACATCCGCTTGCCCCACAGAAACGAAGCGACAATCTCTCGAGAACGAACTTCAAGTTTTCAAATCTAAGAAATCGGATTATGATGCCGAGATCAAGGCCCTCAATGACAAGATTGAGACCCTTCAATCTTCGAACCGAACCAACTTGAGCATTATTGAATCCAACAACAAGCGCGATCAGACTATCACTGAAGAACTCACGAAGCAGCACCAGCGAAATGTCGAGCTTTCTCGCGAGATCACTGCACTGCAACAATCGGAGCAGAACGCACGGGGCCAGCTCAATAGCGCCAAGTACCGAGAAGAATCCTTACAACAACAGCTCGATCTTGCCCGAAAGAACAGCGAATGGCTAGAGAATGAACTCAAGACAAAGAGCGAGGAGGGCCTCAAGTACCGAAAGGAAAAGGGCGCCCGTATTGCCGAGCTCCAGCGACAAAATGAAGACATTCAATCTCAGGTTGACTCTCTCAAGAGAACAGAGCAACAGCTCCGCGATCGACTGGATGCCATGCAAGCCAAGGCGGATGAAGCTTTGGTGAAGGTCCAGAACCAGGAAGGAACTTTTGCGCAGACAATCGAGAGCTATAAGCATGAGCTTGAGGCTCAGAAACGGTTGGTAGAGATGTCGAACCAGCTGAGCAAGAAACACCAAGAACGAGTGCAAGATCTTGAACGCGAAAAGGAGCGACTTCGCGATAACTACGAGGACGAGCTCCGACGCGTTCGAACCGAGCTTGAGCAAGAGCGCCAGACTACGAGTGAAATGGAGGAACGCATTAACCAACTTCAGTCCGAAATTGACGAGCTTCAGGCTCGTATGGAGCAGCACGCACCACCACCCGAGTCTGCACCAGAAACTCCCCGTGCCAACGGCTCCTTGATGCGACCTTCCTCTCCATTCACACCGTCTATGCGACCCAAGGGTGCGATAACTACCACCCAGGCCCTTGACCAGCTGTACCAAGTTAAGGGTCAACTTGCTACTGAAAAGCGTCGCAACGCTCAGCTCTCCGAGGAGCTCGACAATATGATGACTGCTCTAGAAGCAAAGGCCCCCGAGATCCAAGATCTTCAAACTGAAGCTGAACAGCTTCGTGAAGAGATTACTCGAATGTCAGAGTTGTCTCAAAACAGCTTTGAAGAACGAGACAAGGCAAAACGAGCAGCAAGAAAAGCAGAGAGCGCACTCGCAACTTCGCAATCTGAAACAAATATTCTGCGCACTCAACTTCGAGATCTTGGTACTCAAATAAACATGTTGTTATTCCAGATCCACGCCATGGAGAAGGGTACAGACCAACTCACTGATGAAGAGACTTTCCGACTTCAACAACTACAGAAAGGAGAGATTTCAGAGGAGGCGCTGTCAGATATGTCCGACACTCACCAATTCATTACGCAGAAGCTGGTGGTGTTCAAGGATATTGATTCTCTGCGGGCCAAGAACGAAGACCTTCTTCGCATTACTCGGGAGCTTGCCAATCAACTCGAAAGCGAGGAAGCACTCGCAGAGAAGCACCAGGCCAAGCAAGACCACGACATGGTTGAGAAGCTTCAGCAGGAACTTAGTCACATGACCGATGAGGCAAGATCTATCAAGAAGACGATGGAGAGCTTCAAGACAGAGCGTGATATGTTCCGAAGGCTGTTGCAGCAACGGGGTGTCCACGGTGACGAAGCATCTATGATGCGTAATTCCATTGCTGGTGGCGAGCGATTGCCCCTGGCCAGCATTGAGGCAACTGAGCAAACCGAGGCTCTAAACGAGGCACTGCGCAAGCTTCAGTCTGAATACGACAACTACCGCGAGGCGCAGGACGGAGTTCGTAAGGATTTGCGCGATCAGATAGATGCTCTCTCAGCCGAACGAAACAGTCTACAGACCGACAAGGTTAAACTTCACGCCGAAGCCCGCCTTGAGTCTGAGAGACGTGAAATGTTACACACCAACTTCGTGGCACTTCAAAGTGAGAACCATGAACTTCAAAAGCGAGCACAGACCTTATCTGAGACTGCTGCTAAGCAAGATATTCGGACGCAACAGGTTGCTGAAGAACTCATTGAAGCCAGAGGTTTGCTTGATAGCGTTCGTAATGAGACTGCGAACCTGAAGGCAGAGAAGAAGCTTTGGAAGGACATTCAGGATAGACTAAGCAAGGACAACGAGAACCTTATCGAGGAAAAGAATCGACTCAACAATTTGTTAGCAACCCAGCAGTCGATCGAGAATGAGCGCAACATGGCTGATTCGGAAGCCCGACGCAAAGCGCAGGCCAAGATTGAAAGCCTCGAGCAGGAACTGAGCGACGCCCAGAGAAAGCTCACTTATGAAGCAGAGGAGACCAAAAAGTTGCAACTTAGGAAGGAGTTCGAGTCAAAGGAGTCACAGAAGCGAATTGACGAACTCATGGCAAGCCTGAGCCAGATTCGTGAGGAGCATGTCGCTGTTAAGACCAGCAGAGATCACCTTCAGGCTCGCGTTGATGAGCTGACGGTTGAGCTACGAAACGCTGAAGAACGAGCTGGAAGACTCCAACCCCGACCTACGCCCCGACCTGGAACTATTGAGGTCAGCGAGCAACAACAGCAACTCGAAAATGAGATCCAGGATCTCAACGTCGAGATCTCCGACCTGAAGCGAAATTTGGACATGGCCAATACATATCTCGAGAACGCGAAGACCCAGGCTGAGCAGTTCAAAGAGCTCAGCCAGGCTAACGAAGAAGCGCTTGAGGATCTACGGGGATCACAAGAACAATACAGACAAGAGATGGAGGCTATCATCGAGGAAAAGGATGCGAAAATCAAGGAGCTTAGCCAGCGTGCAGAGGACTTATCGGCGGAGTTGTCTCGCTCTAACACCGAGCTGTCTAGCCTACGTGACTCCCAGGGTGAGGTTGCACGACGATATGAGGATGAGAAGTCCATATTACAAGAGGAGGTGAACCGACTGAAAGAGGAGAGCGCAAGGCACTTGGAGGCAACTCGCTTCCATCAGCAAGATCTACGCGCTCAAGCTGAAATCGCCTCCAAGGCCCAGCAAGACTACGAGCAGGAACTAGTGAAGCATGCCGAGGCTGCTAAGCTTGTTCAGCAACTACGAACTGACTACAATACACTCAAGAGCGAGGCCGCATCGCTCAAGTCAGAAGCGGACTCCGCAAAGGTTACCCTTGCTCAAAGCGAAAGCTCTTGGGAGGAACGTCGACAGCAGCTGGAGCAGGAGATGGCAGAACTCAAGACTCGAAGAGAAGATGTCAACTCCCAGAACAAGATTCTTCACCAACAACTAGAAGCCCTGTCTACACAAGTTGCCGCTCTTCAACAGAAGCGAAGTGACGGAGAAGAGGAGGACGAAAGAATGTCGCCAGTTCCCATGGGAGACGCTAGTGAAGGTCTCCGGGAACTCAACACTTACCTTCGAAGAGAGAAGGAGATTCTCGAGGTTCAGTATGATCTCAAGGCTCAGGAGGCCAAGCGACTTCAGCAACAACTTGAGTATACCCAGTCACAGCTAGACGAGGCACGTCTCAAGCTTGATCAAGAACGCACACAGGCTGCCCAGAGTGGTCGCACTTCAATGACGCACCAGGACCTCATGGAGAAGCTCAATGAGCTCAATATCTATCGCGAAAGCAGTATGACATTGCGCAACGAGAATCAGCAACTTAAGGACCAGATCGGCGAGAAAAACAAGAAGATTGAAGAGATGGAGGCCCGTATCCAACCCCTGGAGGCTGAAATCGACACGCTCAAGACTCAGAAGTCTTTCCTCGAGGATGAAATCAAGCAAATCCAGGAGGATCGCGACAGATGGCAGAAGCGCACTGAGGGCATTCTGACCAAGTATGGACGAGTCGACCCCGCTGAGATGGAGCAGCTTAAGGAGAAGATCACCGAGTTGGAAACTGAACGTGATGCTTTGAAGCAAGGTGAGGAGCCCCTGAAGGCCAAGATCACCGAACTCGAAACCTCCATGGAAAGTGAGCGAAACAACTGGAGTACCACGCGTGCCAAGATTGTTGAGCAGGCCAAGGAACGATCAAGGAAACTTACCGGAGAGAAGAACGAGGCCATCCAGCGTGCCAACCAACTGCAAGAGAGCTTGGACAAAGCTACAAGTGAGCTCGAAGGTACCAAGAAGGAGGCGGAGGAATCGAGAAACCAGAAGTCTGAGCTTGAACAACAAATACAAAATTTCCAGAAGGAGGTCGAGCAACTGCGACAACAGGCTCAGACTGCCAACTCTACCCCTACTCCTGCCCAACCTGCCCAACCTGCTGAAGCCTCCGTATCTTCCGACGTTGTTACTCAGCTTGAGCAACAGCTTGCTGATGCTCGCAAAGAGCTTGAGGCCATCAATGGGCAGAAGCAAGGTGCAGAGCAACAGCTCGAATCTCTCCGCAATGAGTTGCAGACTGCTATTTCTGAGCGTGATGAGGCGACAAAGAAGCTCCAAGAGGCCACTGCCAATGCTTCTGCTCAAACTACCGATCAGACCCCTGCGGAGCCCGTAGCTACCGATTCCACAGAGCAGCCAGCTTCAAGTATCTCCGACGAAGAGAAGAAGGCTTTGGAAGAGAGAGTTGCCGCTGCCGAGGCTAAGGCTGCAGAGTTTGAACAGAAGGCCAATGAGGTTGAGACAAGGATTCAAACCACTATCAAAGAACGTTCGGACAGGATGCGGGATACTCTGAACGCCAAGCTGAGGGAGAGTCGAAGCAAGATGGAAGAGGAATACAAGAAGAAGGATGAGGATCTCAAGCTCAAGTTCGAGCAAGAAAAGCAGATCTGGCTCGCCGAGAACCCCACAGCCAGAACCGCTGATGTCACCAAGACTGAGCCAGCAGATCAACCCCCTTCAACACCGGCCAAAGCAGAAGCCCCTGCTGTGCCCGCAACACCTTCATCCGTTGGACCAACCGATCTGTCTCAGCTCGATGATACTGGCATTCGACAATTCTTGGCGACTAACCCCACAGTTAAGAATATTGTTGCCGCCAACATCAAGAAGAAGCTTGAGATAGAAAGCTCCAAACTCAAAGCGGAGCTGGAATCAACACTCAAAACCGAGTATGAACCCAAGATTGCCGCAGCTAGGGATCAAGCCCAGCTCATGGAGTCCAAGAAGTCAACTCTACGCATTAACATGGCTGAGAACAAGCTGAGAGCAGCCAATGCCAAGATTAGTGTAGTCGAGAAGGCTGTTTCCGAAACTCCTCAGAAGCCTGTGGTTGAGGTTTGGGAAGTGGCCAAGGTTGCTGTGGCTCCCCCGGCAACTCCGGCTGTGGCAAAGCCTACTCCGGCCAGACAGGGTTCGGTTGCGGGTGTGCCTCCATCACCATCCCCTGCAACACCTGCAGCTGGTGCTAAGGCTGCTCAGGGGACGCCAGCTGCAACTTCGGCGGGACAACAACAAACAGGCTCAGACTCTAAGCCAGCGCAGGCGGCAGCGGCAGCCCCAGCTACCAGTGGAATTCCCGGTCCCAAGACGAGCAATCCGTTCGCTGTTCCAGCTGACACTGCAACAACGGCTGCACCAAACCCATTTGCTACTAAGAATGAAAATGGTGTAACACCCGCTGCTAAGCCAGGCCAGCAACAGACGCAGGCACCCCAACAGCAGGGACAGCAGCAGGGCCAACAACAAGGCCAACAGCCAGTCCGATCTGGCATCCCTATGCCTCGTGGTGGCGGACGCGGAAGGGGTGGAGCTTATGTGCCTCCTGGCCAACGCGCAGCCAGTGGACCTCAAGAGGGTGGACATGGTAACGCTGGCCGTGGAGGGCGAGGAGGCCGTGGTGGTGGACGCGGTGGTATGAACCCCAGTGCCAACGATTTCCAGCCTGGCAACAAGCGGCCACGAGGAGATTCGGAAGTTGGTGGGGGAGCCAAGCGAGCACGCGGAGCGCATTAGTAGAGCACCGGGGTTGGGATATTTGAAATGTACAACATGAAAAAGGCATGTAATCATTGTGTTTTGGTCATTAAAGGGGATGAGAGAATGGATGACGGTTCATTTGGGAGTGTTACAACAGCATTATTATGTCTCATATACTTATTGGGTTCCTAAATGGAAAAAGAAATACATTTCCTTAGTTTACAATCTTAAGTCTGACGTTAGAATATAGGCGATTGATTGACTGCCATGATAATAATTATGAGAATACTCCTAGTAATGACTTAATTCAACGTAAGCTTAAAGTGAGATTAGAGTATTATCGTAGTATACGGCCGACCTCGCGTCGTAGGATCGTCTTGCAAATCCGCTTATCTCATCTCATTGTTGTAACCGTGGAAGTCAGAAGTATAAGTATCACTCGAGAGAACCAAAGAAATCTTTAGCAACTGAAGTTCTGTTGTTGGTGGGGTATCGGCGGATCGGCACCAGCTTTTGCCGATAACGATAAGCTCAGAAAAAGTTCGGAGGAAAACAAAAAATTGGGGACCTTCCTACAGACTTCGAGATCAAACTCGACAACAGAAACCACGTTCAGCCGATTCACCAACGGAAAGAAACGGCGAAAAGCGAAACAGATACCGCCTTGAAAAGAGGCGACTCGGATTTATTCAATGGTTCCCCCTTCGAAGAAGCGCAAGCTTCCGACTGCGACCGGTCCCGCCTCGAAACGATCAAAGAACATCTCCAAGAAGAAATCCGGTGGAAAAGAATTGCGCCGAGCCGTCGACGCTACAGCCCTCGCCTGGTCATCGGTAGGCGAGGACTTTGGGGGACTCGAGGTTATCGAGGGCGTGGACGTGGTCAAGGATGGTAGCAAAGTGCAATTCCTCGTGGCCAGCGACAAGAGCAACATAATCGATCCTCAACAAGAAGTTCTCGATGGGGACGAATCTTTTGAAGGGTTTGGCGACGACCCTGTGGAGGTCGGGGATATCGATTCCGGCGAAGCTGGCAGTGGTCAAGGTGGCTTGGAGAGCGAGAAGCCTCAAGGGAAGAATAAGGGCAAGGCTGGACAAGGGAAAGCAGAACAAGAAAAGACCAAGAAGAACAAAAACAAAGACAAATTGGATGGGAAGAACAGTGGCGCCGAAAAAGAAGACGAGCAGCTGGACAAGGCCTCGAAAGTCGTACAAAAGTCCTCTACACGCGGGGGCAACACGTTCGGCGCGTTGGCCGATGCGAACGACTACGCAGACCAAGAAGACGTCGACATGGCGGCCTGGGTTCCTCTGAACTTATCACCTCAGATTCTCTCAGCCATCGCGAAACTCAAGTTTACCAAGCCAACTTTGATTCAGGAGAAGACGATCCCCGAGATTCTGGCTGGCGATGACGTTATTGGCAAGGCACAGACAGGTTCAGGAAAGACATTGGCTTTCGGCATTCCAATGGTCGAGCGCTGGCTGGAGCTGCAAGAGCAGGGTGTCAAGAGAACTGGCCCTATGGCTGTGGTACTTTCTCCTACACGAGAATTGGCTAAGCAATTGGGTGATCATCTCAAGGCACTCTGTGACGGTCTTCCCAGCGCGCCGTACGTGTGTGTTGTGACAGGTGGTCTCAGTATTCAGAAGCAGCAGCGACAATTGGAGAAGGCTGATTTTGTTATCGGCACACCGGGTCGCTTATGGGAAGTTCTTAGTGGTGACAGGGCTTTGCAAAGCAAATTCGCCAAGATCAAGTTTCTTGTTGTCGACGAAGCCGATCGACTTTTTAAAGTTGGTCAATTCAAGGAGGCAGAGGATATTATTGGTGCTCTAGATGGAAAAAGCCCGGGTGACGATGCAGAGAGCTCAGATGAGGACGAGGAGGAAGATGAAGAGGACGATGAGCGTAGTGCACGGCAGACATTGGTCTTCTCAGCTACTTTCGACAAGGACCTTCAGACCAAATTGGCTGGAAAGGGCAAATCTACAGGAAACGATGAGGAGAAGATGGCTTATCTGATGAAATGCTTGAAATTCAGGGGTGAGCCTAAATTCATCGATGTCAACCCCGTAAGCCAGATGGCTCAGGGGCTGAAGGAAGGACTTATTGAGTGTGGTGCTATGGAAAAGGTGAGTTTTCAGGATAAGCCAGACATACACAGCATGCTAATCTTGTACAGGATCTTTATCTCTACACCGTTCTCCTTCTCAACCCTGGCCGCCGCACTCTCGTCTTCACTAACTCTATCTCTGCGGTTCGCCGTCTAACACCCCTTCTCTCGAATCTCAACCTCACAGCCCTACCTCTGCACTCTCAGATGGCACAAAAGGCGCGCCTTCGTTCACTTGAACGTTTCACTGCTGCTCGCAATTCTATTCTCATTGCCACCGATGTTGCCGCCCGTGGTCTCGATATCAAGCAGGTTGACCAAGTTCTGCACTACCATGTCCCCCGATCTGCGGATACTTACATCCACCGATCTGGTCGTACAGCTCGTGGCGAGTCTAGTGGCGTGAGTGTGATTCTGTGCTCACCTGACGAAGTCCTTCCTACACGACGTCTTGCAAGCAAAGTTCACGCCGAGCGTAGCTCGGGTGCCAAAAGAGAGCACTTTATCCAGACTCTTCTTATTGATCGAAAGATGGCATCACGTCTCAAACCCCGCGTGGACCTGGCTAAAAAGATCGCCGATACTGTCCTAGCCAAGGAAAAGGCTCACAGCGATGATACATGGCTGCGAAATGCAGCTGATGAACTTGGAGTAGAATACGACTCTGAAGATCTCGAGGCTGTCAACGCAAGCGGTGGCAAGGGTGGTCGAGGTGGTGGACGAAGGAGAAAGGAGCAGGCAGCCAAGAGCCTGTCCAAGGCCGAAATGGGTGCTTTGAAGGCCCAACTGAGAGAGGAGTTGAGCAGGCGAGTGAACCTGGGTGTTAGCGAGAGGTATATCACGGGTGGAAGAGTGGACGTTGGTGCTCTTTTGAGAGAAGGGAAGAACGGGGGTATTTTCCTGGGAAATACAGATGGACTGGGGTTTGACTTGTAGTTATAGAGCGTGTTTGAGCCTGAGCCTATGAGAGGCAACAATGGCTAAGTTATACTGCATCTGTCGAATAACAA
This sequence comes from Fusarium mundagurra, assembly GCA_013396205.1. NCBI lineage: Eukaryota > Fungi > Ascomycota > Sordariomycetes > Hypocreales > Nectriaceae > Fusarium > Fusarium mundagurra. Next base: position 148,410 of record JAAOAN010000198.1, read on the forward strand.
AAGTTTTGTTCAGACTATTGAGCTGTTTACATGTTTCAGCCAGTATAGCCCCTGGACCTAAAAAGACAAGCTATTAGTATTTATGCATCTGAGAAGCTAACTGATGTTTGTTTTCTCTTTCGGGAGTGAATAGTAGACACTGCTCACAGAATTGGTCGTCCTACGTTGAGCCTCGCAACCGCGGGAAACTTTGAGTTGGCCGCGGATTTCGACTGTGGGGATACCAGGTGATAGACAGACTGTCATGCATACGTGCCTGAACAAGTCACAAAAGTGCGGAGTAGACAAAGCAGAGCTGGTATTGGATTTAGCATTTATTATCGATGAGAGAGCACATTTTTGTAAGACTGGATGTGGTAATGATCTATGACATCCTCGTGGGTGAGTACACAGCAGATTATACACTGTGAATACAGTTTCATGGGAGATGGTAAGTCAGGGTATCTATAGTTCAGTGTACACTCAGGAGAATTGGAGTAGATCCCGAACTACGTCCAGAGAGTCGAGATCCACAACATCATCTACAGCCCCGTTTCGCAGTTGGGACTGACACATCCCCGCGGGAAACTTCAGATCAACAATCAACAGATAACGAGTGCAGAGCACCCAGACATAGATTTCCCCCATGACATGTGGGGTATCAAAGATATATAAACTGCATAAATATAAAAAGATCCTAATAGTCCATGAAAGTACTCTCCTACCTCACTCACCTTCAAACACAGCGTCACAGCTCAAAATGCCTTCCCTAACAACCCCCGAATCCCCATTCACCCCCAAAGTCCAAGCCAAGTTGCTTGCCAGCCGGGAGAGAGCCTCTCGCGACTTTCGCTCAGATGTCGTTACTGTCCCCGTCGAGGAGATGATGACATCTATTCTCGAGGCTTCGGTAAACGACGATATCTACGATCCTGAAGGCGACCCCTCTGTCAAGGCTCTCGAGGCTCGACTTGTCGAGTTGACGGGCATGGAGGCTGCTCTATGGGCTGTTTCTGGTACTCAGGGGAACCAAATTTGCCTGAGAACGCATCTTACTCAGCCTCCGCATAGTGTGCTGCTGGATCACAGGGCGCATGTGCATTGTTGGGAGAGTGGTGCTCTACCGGTGATTTCGCAGGCGAGTGTCACGACGGTCCATGCAAAGAACGGAGTGCATCTGACGTTGGAGGATGTTAAGAAGAACATCATCGCTGATGGGAACAGTATGTTGATATACCCTAAAATATGAAACGCAGCTAACTTGATAGTTCACTTCCCACCTACGAGGGTCGTATCTCTGGAGAATACCCTCTCCGGCACTATTCTACCCCTTGCTGAAGCCCTGGCCATCTCAAACTATGTCCGTTCATTCCCTGTACCGGAAGGCCAGAAGCCAATTGCCATGCATCTTGACGGAGCTCGTGTCTTTGACGGCGTCATCGGAGAAGGTGTTGATCTCAAGGCCTACGCAGCTTGCTTTGACAGTATATCTATCTGTCTAGCCAAAGGCATCGGTGCTCCAATGGGCAGCGTCATCCTCGGCAAAAAGCCTTTTATTGAGCGTGCCAAGTGGTTCAGGAAAATGCTGGGAGGAGGAACTCGACAGCCGGGTATGATGGCCGCTGCAGCTCTATCTGCGCTTGAGTACAGCATCCCAAGGTTTCCGTCTGTGCACGCCATGACGAAGAATGCTGCTGCGAGACTCGAAGCAGTGGGATACAAGTTCACACTTCCTGTTCAGACCAACATGATTCTGCTGGACTTGGAAGCAGCAGATATTCCACCCGCGGCATTCGTTGAGTATTGCGCAAAGGAGAACGTTTCGGTCTTCCCCATGGCCAGGCTCGTTTTTCATCATCAGACGTCTGAGGTGGCTGTTGATAAGTTGGTGACGGCGTTGACGAGGTTGATGGAGGACAAGCGCAACGGCGTGACTCTGAATGACGTGGAGGCCCACGGAGGGTACAGCTAGATTTTGCAATAGCTGACTCAATCATGTTGATTTCTTTCGTCGGATTTCGATGCATGCGTCCAGGGGAGGAATGATCGTGGCGCCCATCCACTGGGGCTTTGGCCGTTTCTCGAGTGTTTTAATGTCGTAGTTGAGAAGGAATGCAGCCATGATGAGCTTGAGCTCATGAGCAACAAAGAACCTGCCAGGACTTTGTAATGTTAGCATTAAGATTCTCATATATATCTCCAGAAGACTTACCAGGCATGTCGACCGTGTCCAAACGCGAAGTGAGCATCACTAGTTGTCACCATTCCCAATCCTCTTATCCTCTTAGCCTCTTCCTCATTTTCTTGCTTCTCCTCAGCCGACTTCGCCTCCCACTCTTCACGGACTCGTGAGTATCGCCAGGGATCATAGCTCATGGCGTCCTCATAAATCTCTTCATCGTGGTGCGTTCCTTGCAAGTTGACCGTCACGAATGCCCCGCGCGGCAAAGTCCATCCGTAGTCAGGGTGATGCAGACCTTCTGGTGCAATAACTTGTCGTTCGATGAGATTAGCGGCAAAGTTACTTACACGCTGAGATTCGCGGATGGATGAGTCGACGCGTACGAGAGAAGAAAGGGCCTGTTTCGTCCAGTGGCCTTCAGAGGGCTTGTGTTCAAGGATCTCGTTGCGCAGTGTTTCAAGAACAGATGGTGGAGAAGACAGAAAATCCAACATCCAAGATTGGCCTGTCAAGACGGTTGTGTGGATAGCAGCAAAGTTGATTGGTAAGAGCCGTTTAGAGATGACAACGGGATTAAGCTCAAAGGGCTTCTTCTCTGCCATCGCAAGACGAATATCCCAAGTTATGAAGTCCTCTGGAGGCGTGTAGCTCTTCATCTCAGGGTCGCCAGCCTCCTGACGCTGCATATCTTTCAAGCGCTGTTCAATGATCGGCAGTAAGACACGAGATGCTTTGCGCCAATGGAGATAGTTTGGTATGGTGATCAAACGGCCAATGATCGGATGGAGGACTTGCGGGAATCCATGGAGCAAGAAGCTGTTCATTACGACGTTGTCAGTGAAGCTCACCATCGGCTTCAAAATGTCAGGATTTTGACATGCTGGGTTGCCAACGAGAAGACGGTTTGTAACGCGCGGGACGATCGCAAGCCAAAGATCCCAGAGATTGACCTTTGTATAGCCTTCACCGTCGACGTTTTTGGGGTCTTTCTCAGCAGCTGCTTTCATCATGGTCTCTAGTGCATGCTCAACAGCACCGTTGACTTCGTCTTCAACCGCTGGTATCGCTGATGACAGGTTACGGGCGAGATACTTGTGCATGACGCGATTCGCAAAAGGCTCCGCGGCGAGATCTTTTCCGAGGAAGTTATACTCTGTGTAGAGGATCTTGTCGTGTGCGTGGGATGCTGAGAGGATTCGATCGGGCTGGTCCATCATCCAGGCGACTTGTGAACGGGGAAGGATGACGTCTGGAGGTCGCGATATAGGAGATGGGGCAATAAATGGAAGGCCATTCTTGCCATACTATTTCTCTTAGAAAATGGATAGTGGTAGCATGGGTTCGAGGGGTTACCTTTTCGTAGCCTTCGCCAATCCAGGCTTGGTGTTGAGTGAAGTAGGCGAGGCTATTCCTGATTCTAGAGAACCATTTTTCTGAGCTGTGCCCAAGAACGGGAATTTCAGAAGGATAACGCGGTTGAGTGAGCAAATCGACAATGAACGATACGAGCAAGAAGAGAGAGCCGCAGAGAAAGACGCGAGTGAAGGTGACTTCGGTCAATATGTCGCCCAGGACAGTCATGATGATACTTCTCCAGAGAAGATCCGATCAATTAATTAACAAGAGTATTTACACAATAAACAAAAGGAAGAGAAAGAAGAGGGCACTCCCAGGCTACCTAAGTACCTAGATAAAACCATCTCTCCCTAGCCAAGCGCCACTTCTTATCAACGCAGCTGAAGAGCTAATGGTAATGCTATCATGTTGATAAGTCAATTGTCATTCCGAGGTACTTCCCCATGAAGCTACTGCAGCAGTTAAGTCCGTGTTTTTTCCTTGGAATGCATCATGTTAGTTTGAGACATGTCTTGTCCGTCTCAGGCTCAGGGATGGATGACGCGAAGAATTGGGTGATTGGTTGGTATATGCGCTAAGCTTTCGATTTACAGGGGAGGGTCCCGGCCCCGGGGGGCACTATTCTATTTTAGCATGGGAATCTCATGATCCAATGCTACGGCAAATCTCTTATCCTTAACTCAAACATTATGTTCAGACGATAGACTCTCCATGGTATCAAGTCTCTTTCTCCCCGATCCTCCAATCTTGACCAGCTCAAGTCCATTCGTGATACTTCTCTCCCCCCTGATCAGGAGCCCGATCTCGCCAGGATGGAACCAATTCATCCATACCAAGACCAGCAGCATCAGCATACCATCAAACACAAATACCCAAACCTCGCTGCGCATCAAGTGTCCATCATTTCCTTCGATGAACTCTACCACCCTGAACAAACTCCTCACCCAGATCAGAATACCTGTGACGTAGAGTGTCGTGAGATATGTCTGCCACCTTACGCGAGATTCCAAGGATTTCCGGGTGGGGTCTCGATGCATTCGAATGTGGAATACCGCGCTTACGAGGATGAAACAACCGAAGAAGAAGAGCTGAACGAAAAGGCCCCCAACGATGATTTTTTCGCCCATTTTGCTGAGATCTGCAATGGCCATGAGACCACCACCTGAAAAGTCAGTCTTTCATGAATCATGCACAACAAGACAAGTGCCATCCATACCTGATGATTGAAGCATAAACGATGCAACATCTCCAAATACAAAGATCTTGGTGAGCCACTTCCGTCTGATCAACGAGTGGTGTTCTCCCTCCGTCAAGAGGATGATTCTTCCCAAGATCATATAAATCGACGCTGCAAAGAGCGCCGGCGCAATGAGAATCAAGACACTCTGCATGATGTAGGGTCCCATCGTCCAGCATCCCGGCTCTTCATTGGTGTTTAAAACCCGTCCGATATATCCGATAACCTCGCCTGGGCACCCTTGGTTAGTTGGGTGTCCCTGTTCCAATTGGAATGTGGGCAAAACGTACAGACTCCGCCCAAAACTAATGGGATTAAATACCACGTTTTTGTTCGCCAGAGTTGAAAGACATGAAGGAGCGTCGTTATCGCGAAGAGAACTACAAACACAATGTTTGCCTCTTTTGACGGTACAAATCGATAGAATGCCCAAACGGCATCCTTGTAGTTGGGGTTGCAGTCCATTTTAACCACTCGACTAGTGTTTCCGATGTACAGTCAAAGTTTAGATTAGGTTTGAAAGACAAAATAAGAAGGGTTAGGAAAGGATAGAAAAAGAATAGTCTAGGTAGGTAGTCAATACAAAGAAACAAGACCTGCTAAGAACCACTCAGCCGCTGAACAATGTTTATTTCGTACCATCAAAGGAAACAGGACGTCTACTTTATAACATGTGTTCTTACCATCTAATTTACTCCCTTCGCACAGCCATGGCCATCCTCGTACATCTGATAGATCTCCGAACACTTTGCGAGTACTCGCAAATACCCATTTCCTGTCCCAATGAAGCTCAAGTCTCATCATACTTTGCTTCACATTGGTCAATCTACCACTAAAGGGAGCCTCAACGTCCCGATGACAAGGATGCCGACATACTCTCCTCTCCTAAAACAACCCTAGCGGCTCCGAGTACGCGTATAGAAGGCTGTTTCCGCGTATTCGTCATTTGCCTCGCTCTATATTGTCCCGAGTCCATGTGAAAAGAGTGTCTCTAAGCTGGTCTTCTCCTGTCTCTCATTTTTCTCTTCGCTTTGACGTTTGTTCGTGATCCGAACCCGCGGGTTTACAAACCAATCATACCATGTCTTCCCGAAGAACTCATACCAAATCTCGGACAGGCTGTATAAACTGTAAGAAGCGTAAAGTCAAGGTTCGTAAACTAACAACGCCCTTTCCGAGCACGAGATTTAAGCTTCTCCATATCCGTTCTCCGTGTCTAACCAAAGTAGTGTGATGAGGCTCGACCATCATGCTTCCACTGTACAAGACATGGCGTAACATGCAGTCTCGCGTCACAACCTTTAACCAATCTAGGTATCTCTTCAATTGAAGGCAGCAGTGACAGTCGTTCATCATATTTTCCCAATTTGAGCCCCTCAGATTCAAACCCAGCTCTAACTCTGAGTTCCTTAGACAGCCATCATCTAGTCAACTCCCCTGATCCCTTTGGCAGCTACAGTCACCCCAGTCCCACACAGCAGATCGCTCCCTTCCCTCCACATGAACTCTGGGCCCGCGATTGTGAGCTTATGCATCACTACTGCACAGTAACCGCGGATACATTGTGTGTTCGGAAAGATCTGGCATACGTCTGGGGCGTCGCCATTCCAAGATTAGGTTATCAAGACCCTTTCGTCATGCATGGAATCCTTGCCATTGCCGCAGCCCACAAGGCCTATCTGGTGCCAGATAATCGCAAGACGTATCTGCCATTGGCTGACTATCATCAAACTCTTGGCTCCGAGGGCTATCGTCGTTACCTCCAACACTATAGCATGACCAGTTGGATGCCTGTTTTTGGCTTTGCATCTCTTGTTGTGCTGCATATGTTGACGCTACCCACCCGGATGAATAACTGTGCACTGGAAGACCCCATCACAAATCTCATCGAACTTGCTGGGTTGCTCAGGGGTATCAAGACAACATTAGAACCAGCAATGGGGCGGATAGTCAAAACAGAATTCGCTCCTGTCGTCTTCGGAATTTGGGGTCTTGACTCTGACGATGAGGCAGAACGGTATCTATGCCCGAGGCTGTGATTCTACCTTGAAAGAAGTTGACCCAACCCATAGTTGTCCCTCTCTCGAGAACTCGTCTCTACCCACAGATACATGGACCGCATTGCAAAGGCTCCGAGCCTTCCAAGAAGCGGATATCCCTGCTAGCGGCCTGCAACATTATGCATCAGCTGTTGAAGGTCTGGAAACCTCTGCAAGACTATTTGCCGCTGCTGGGTTACATGCAGAGGTCGCAGCGGCACATTTTTGGCTATACATTATTGATGACAGTATACTCATCGACTTAGCTGCACAAAGGCCACATGCTCTCCTTCTCTTCGCACATTACCTTGTGCACTGGGCAGTATTTGAGAAAGGCTTCTGGTTCACGAGGGGCTGGTCTCGACAGGTGATGGCCAAGTTAGAAGAGGGCTTAAGCGGCAGGCCAAATTTCTTAGGAATGGTGCAGTGGCCTAAACAGATGGTCGCTGAAGCTGTTGTATAGCCTATGCACAGGTGCCTATAGCACCAGCATAAAGCGCTGTATTCTGTCCGGAATGAAGCATGGTAACCTTTGCTCGAAACATGAGTTGCTTAATTGGAATATTATAGAATGTACCGCCTATCACAGTTCCGGTTCATTGACCGTATACTCGTTGCTCGTAGATATAAGTTGGAGCGAACCCCAAGTACCCTCGTCCATGTAATCAACCATATGCCAATATGCATCTTGGCGACCAATCGAGGCCTCGTCTGGTAATGTCAGGGGCAACGACTCTTCAGTGATTTGGCGCATTTGTCGCCTGTTACTGCCATTTCCACTTACTGAAGCATCGGAAACGGTACGTTTGCGACAGCAAGAAACAGGTGCTGGCGAATCGGATGAGCTATTTGTCAGTGATTCCGGATGTATGTGGTTCTCTGGCAGCACGTCCTTTGCTTGCTCGATGGTAGGAACTACGAGCGACTGCTGCGTAGAGTTTTCAGATGGAGCTTCCAGGTTCTCCTCTGGGCATTCCGCTTCCGAGACAATGCGCCTGTGACGAATACTCGCTTGTGTAACCAACAAGGGGCTCACGAATCGATTGTTTATATTGGCAGGGCGTTTCTGACGTGCACCCTGCGACTCACGGACTGGTGAGCTTGGAACGGAGTCGGATCCGATCGTTGTCTGGCTGCCATGTTGCTGATGTCCGTCATCTGATATGTGTGTGGCAGCAAAATCCTGCATCACCAAATCATGTTCAAATAATTCACCGGAACATGATGGCCCAAACATGCCCCCAATGGTGATCCCTTTCATATATCAGCTAAAGACGCGTAGGTCCATATGCATTACTTACCATTCTTTAGCCACTCAGCGTTATTGACAGTGCATGGCCACACGTCTAGTGGCCGGAAAGCTTCGACGAAGCGGCAGAGTTCTGGTAGCGAAGAATGCCTTGAATATGGAAAGTAAATAGTTCTTGGGAGACTGCACTCGTCACGCTGCTTCTGGTTTTTGGGATTCCTTCTCAATTTCTCCACCAGCATCATGATAACTTCTTCAGCAGAGTGAGCGTTCAAGGTGTTGATATCCCAGTCCAGTGGAATGTTGCGACCGGTGGAGACTATCTTCTCCAAGGCCCCTTCGAGTATATCTGACATGTCGGTTGAAGAGATAGATGAAGAGAGGAACCTTGGGTTCGCGATTAGCATGCCTCTAGCAAAATTGATACGATGTACAAACGTATTGAACAGGTTGGCCAAGCTAGCTTGGTCCAGAAACTCCAACTCAGCTTCTCGTTGAAGGTCAACTCCGCCGCCGCCAACGCCAACTTCGGCCAAGTCCTCTCCTGTAGGCAGGTGCGCAACGATAGGTTGAATAGATATAGTGGTAGGTCTTTGAGCCACTTCGCATAAGTTTCCCTTTTCACAACTGTGTAAGCGGACATTTTCTTCTGACGTTAAGCACCCTGGATGTGGCGTGTTGCCACACATGTGGCCAGTCAGAGCCGGCGACTCTGGAGTAAGATGGATGTCTGTGTCAAATCTCGAGTCAGGGGTGTTTGATTTGAGCGAGCCATAGATCCGGAGTTTGTAATCGTCGACATGAATCTGCTAATATCAGTGAACAGATTTCAGCGTACTGCGAGGCCATCCTAACTGACTTTGGATTTTAAAGCCTTAGACAAGGCGAGCCAGACGTCTTCATATCCGTAAGTCCAGGCTTGTAGGTGGAAGACGGTATCACTAGGGTATTGGGAAACCTTTCGCAACAATTCAGCGATGCCTTGGGCTTTTGTCTGAAAAGGCACATTCTCAGTGAAAGACGTGTCAAGATAGATCTTGTCCAGTGTCTTAATACCAGCCGTATACTCGATGAGGTATGGATTCCGAGAGATAGAATTAACAAACCATGGCTCGCTTCGGATATCTCCAGTGTATAGAATTGATTTATTATCTCCTTCGACCACTTGATTTGGTCAGAAACAGTAAATATTGTTTTTGGGTGTCAACCTACAGAACATCACCGCCCCAGGGCAATGGTTGGCGTCAAAAAGAGTTACCTGGATCTCGCGGCCCGGGCAAAGCTCGATCGATGTAGGCGTTTCCAAAGGCAAGGGTTTCTATTCCCTTCAGTACGAGATCTGACAAATAAAGAGTATACATACCAAGACTTTTCGGAGATGCTTGAAGGTTTGCTGTCTTGATTCTAGCACCCCCTTAGCATAGTTGATGCGACAAGGATATCGTTCAAGACGAAGAAGGATCTCTTTGGAGGCTGCTGAGCAGTAGACACTGGATATAAAATTAATAGAATACTTAACCTAATTTTGGATACGTACAATGGAGATCGCAGGTTTTCAATCCCAGCCAAGTGATCGCTGTGAACATGACTTAGGAAGCAAGCAAGTGGCGGTTGTGCACCGGCTTTGCGCCGAAAGAAGTCAACTGGAATTTTGTAAGAACATGTTTACCATTTCTCGGAGATTAACTGACTTCTGATATCTGGGAATTCAGATACGATGCCGTTAAAGGTCGACATTTGTAACACTTAGACGCGAACAACGGGTTGGCTAAAGTGGAACACTCAGAATAAGGGAGGCGTTCAGGGAACTTGGACGTAATAGGAGCTTCGTATCATTCATCCTCCTGATCGTTCAAATATATGAAATCAGCCTCGAGAATTGTTGACGGGTGTAAGAATCTCATGGTGAAGAGTGTTGAGAAGTTGTGAAAAGAAGAAGGCGAAGGTCAGGGTGAATCACGGAGCAGTCGCACTGTCCGTTCTTTCGTCCCAGTGGCACACTTAACACAGTGCACCCCTAACTGCCTGCTTCGTGCCTGCCTAAAACTAAAACACCACCCGCAACCACATCGCAACCGCATCTCAACCTTCTCCTCCCTCTCACCAGATTCTCATGGTCTGCATGCAGTAATAGGTTTCCACCCACTATTACCTAGGGCTTCCATTATCCATCATCAGCTCGATATACTATAACGTACTCCAGGCGCTGTGTACTTGTCAATAGAAACAAAGGGCTCGGGTAATAGTCCGCTTCCCATAGTTGAGAGGTACATACGACCATAGGTAGTGGAAAATACGGGATCCCGTCTGCTCTCCCATAGTCAAGCCACTAACCGGCGGATTAGTAGTTGGGTCGGTGACGACCAGCGAATCCCCGCTGTTGTATGTTTTTGTATTTTTGTCCTAGAATCTCACCGTACTGTTATCCAGAATCGTACTCACATCATTTACTTTTGGTTTGCGTGGTGGTAAAGTATTGTGGTTATGGCGAGCCTCATACAGGATACCTAAGAAATGACTTGTGAAGCTTTTGTTATCTATCGATACAGGGACCCGGGCTTTCACAAGCGGATTCGTCACTAACACTGCCATCCAAAGTCGAGCCTACACCGTTAGCTATTTCCTCCATACCGCCATGGCTGGTAAACGAGATTCAATATCAAATCAGTTCCCACCCAGCTGAACAGTACGCCGGAAGGAACATACAGGTAACATGTAACCAAAAAAGACTGTCTCTCCAAGTTCTGTGTGTGCGATGATTTGGAACTGAACCCTAAACTTCTTATATGATACTTGTGACATCTGTCTAAACTACAGGCTTAAGACTTTTCTCCATTCATCAATTATCTCATTAGGTTTCATAGACTGAACTGTCCTCTTCGTTAATCGTCATAGTCAATCATTCCGCAACCGCAGTATGCAGTAACAGACCACCATTACCAGCAGTGATATCCAGCTTCACTCCTTGAGCGACGAAATACACATGGCCCTCAGACAGCTCAAACGACTGATCATTTGCCTTGATACTTGCGCTTCCACGTGTAGCAAGCATAATCTTGGGACCACCTTCACCCAATGCCTCACGCTCACCAGATTTCAAGTCAGTCGCAAGCACGTTGAACTCGCTGGTAGGTGGCTTGAAAAGCTGGGTCTTGCCCTCCTTACTTCCAGGATAAATTTCTGGCTGCAGTGTTGTCTGTGACTTGGTCGTGGGCTCCCAGTTAAGCACTGAACAGAACTCATCGACATTGTCTCGCTCGGCCTTGGGGCAGAATCCAGTGTTGAGAACATTGTCAGAACGTGCCATACATTCAATGATATCGCCCTCGATGTAGGCATGAATGCCTCCTGCTGGAATGTAGATGACCTCGCCCGGTTGGAGTAGCATGTAGTTCATACATAACAGTCCGACCAGATTACCAGGATCGTTTGCAGGGAAACTCTTCTCGAGTTTCTTGGCAACCTGTGGAATGGCTGAATTAAGTCCCGTAAAGGCAGAGTCGGGTAGTTCTCGGATTGCCTGAAAAGCCTTCTTGATGTCTTCGTCGGATGATGTTAAAATAGTTTTAACGACCTGCTTCAATCCTTCTTGACTGAGCTTCTCATCCGCGACGGTTGCGCCACCAGCTACAAGGAAGTGTCTCAAAGGCTTCTGGCGTAAGATATCCACGATAGCTTCAACAGGTTTGAAGCCACAAAAAGCCTCAAACTCGGACAATGCGAGTGCGATTTCTGGCTTGTGGTTGCCATCCGTGAATGAGTCTGGGTCCTCCTTGTGCTTCTTACTCGAAAATTCCTTGTTAGGGTGAACCTGTAATGGCAATGCTTTCGCAATAGAGAGAACCTTGGGAAGGTATGGAAGCTTGCTGTGCCCAAACTTCGAAGTGATTTTCTCCCCCAGCAGTTCCTTAGGGAATCGGTCCAGAACGTCTTGGAGATCTTCGCCTGTGCTAGCAACATAGGATGGCAACACGGGGTATGTGCCCATCCACATCTCAGCATATGGCTTGTCCTCGTCAATCTTGAAGTTCTTCTTTCCATCCCCATCCCATCCCGGCGTCTTTTCACAGAGTCGTGCAGATAGAGAGTTGGAGCCTTGTTTGCCCCATGGGTATTGGTTGCAGCCGCAACGGAGCTGATAGAAGGGAGCTGCTGGTGTCGACATTTTGAGATTCAATATAAAGAAGTGTAATTTTTCTTCAGGATGAGTGACAGTGGGCAACTAAATAGTAGCAACTCTCATTGATATATGGCCACTCGCGGCTGATATAATGTTGAGCTCCAACAGCCGAATCCAGCGTCATTTTGTCATCACTATCGTTGACGTCAGGCGACAATGATAATTGAATCAAGGTCATAATGTGGTACAATGCGAAGTTCTCGATAGACCCAGTATAATTACATCACTTGTTGGTCCCTCATTCAGTAGAGATACGTACATCTTCGCAAGAGATTTGGCACGTGAGCCCAGAGAAGATGAAGGCTTTTCCATACTCGATCCCGATCCGGCCGGACGATGGCCTCCGGGTATGACCGCTTCTTTATATGCTTGCGCCGAAAATCCCGGGCTGTTTCATGGACGTCACAGGACTACATCATAGACATCTCAGCGTCCACATATGCTGTACACCCATCTAGGCTATGGTATCTGATAAATCCGACTCTTGTCGAGTCAGCGTCTGTATCGTTATATTGCATATACCATCCTAATGCAACCTTACCCTAGAGACCGAACGCAGGATGGATTTTCTCAAATGCGAACGATTTATTGAGGGGCTTATTTTTATTGATATAAATCACTTTTCAAATAGCCGCCTTGGACTTAAATACGTGTTTCCAGAACGAGGTTTACTCCCGCGACCATCAGTTGACAAACAAATTATGAGGGATGAGACTATGCTATATATTATAAATGAACGTACTTGCTAGGACATAGCCATGAGCACGGGAAATCATTGTAAGAAGAGTAACCGAAAACCCCTTGGTAATATTTAAGATAAAGTCATCTACACCGCGAACCACTCCTGTGTAGAGAACGTGGATAGTATCCAAACCGGCAATGACTATCGTCGGCAGTCATGCTTTTCAGTTTGGAGACCAACAGGTGGATCCGGTGATGTTCAGATCAATCTTGCGATCAAGAAATGCAAGCCGTCGGCTATTTTACTAGAAAAGTGATCAGCCCCGTCGTCAATAGCACCCGACACACTGAGGTACTAGTAGTTTGCGGTGTGACAAGTGAACCCTGGGGCTAGCTTGAGATGGCCTGATATAACTCTGCCCAACTAGAGTTCATGTATCTGACCATCTCGTATGTCGATGTATTTCCACTTCTATTATAACCTCAGGATGTCGATACACAGAGGCAGGACCTCCGACATACCACTTGGTTTATAGACCGCTGGCACGGTTGGTCATATCTTGAGCTCGTGGCGCACGGTTTGGAACAGTTAGAGATGGGGTCGCATAATAGGCCGCGGCGACCCTTTGAGAGGGCTCAAAACCCCCTGCAGAAGCGGGCCGCTCATTGCTACGGATTGGGGCGGGATTCCTTGTTGGTTTTGTGAAGAACTGACCAATGGTAGATAGAACGAGCGTTCCTGGCTGGGGTGAGGCCAGCGTCACTTGCATTAGCCCCGAGTCATCAGACGAGGGTCTTTTTGTATGTGAGTGATATTGAGTTGAGCAAATCGATGATGGCCCAGCTGCAACTTTGATAGTTCGGCAGACCATTAGGATGTTCTCTACCTATCAATGGATGTGAGCCTGAACATGTGACATGCTTCATGCATGGACTACGAAGCAAACATGAATATGTATTTCCCATGTGCTTCTATTGGGTTGTGATTAGATGTGATTGAGACGATCAGGGAGCCCCGACCGCTGACCCCTAGCAAGATACGTGGAATATATTCCATTTTATTGATCAAAGAAAGTGTGATGGTTGGAAGGAAAAAATGCCTTGGCGTACATGATAATGATGAGGCTTCATTTTGGCGTGACTGTCGAACGAATCGCCTTGCAGGCCTGAGTCGAGATCACCGGAAACTATCTGGAAGGTGATATGAAGATTGACGGCCATTGCCCATAGAAACAATCTGGCCAGTCCCATGCATTGACAACTGTGATGCCTAGTGTATTCATCAGCTCGTAGTACGCATTTGACGAAGCTGGGTATCAACAGGCAGCTGTGATTCGCATCTCTCCACGTAAGTAATAACGCGGCCCATGAATGTTATCACGAACCGAACTCAACATTATTATCGGTCTGTGATAGTGTCGGATTAAAGCGAAAAGGACAATATGGCGGCGGCTAATCATTGAGGCTTAGACAAGCCAGGAATAGTCGAGCCACAAGATACGGGACGAGAATTGGTTTACAAGGCACCTTAGCAACGTTACTGGCTATTGATATTGGGCCTAAGATGGCCCATCAGGCGGTTGTTGATGCGGTATGGCACTAAAAGCTCATGTTCTGGGGTGCTTGAGTGGAGATACATGCCGCGATGAGACGGCGACGGGGGTTATCATGAGCCAGTGGTGATGGAAGATGACTATCTGTTGGAGGCTTTGAATACCTTATTGTAGTATGCATGAATTAAGCGTGGGCGTTCCATGCTGTACCTATTGTTACAATTTGTGACGGGAGTTAATGATGTTCCGTCGGCGCAATACAGAAGGTACCTACTAAGTTCTGTAATGTTCGCTGAGGTGAGGTCGGGTGGTCTCCAAAATCAGAAGGTGCTGGGCCAGCTCCAAGTGCTTCTGTCCAAATTTAGCCGCCTCTAGAACTACCTTACTGTACATGCCACGGGTCTAGACTTTTACCCGTCTCATCAGCTACGGCACTCCAGATAGACTGCGGTGTTTATTGCCCTCATCTAAATGTGACAAAACATTGTTCCTGGGCCTACCTCATGTCTTAGGTACCCTTACCGCGCTTCGACGACCCCTGGACCTATTTCGTCACCGCCGTACGCCAACTGGGCCTGACGGACCCCGCTCTCCATTAACCTCAACCTCGACTCAACCTTCGACTCAACTTAAACGAAGACACGTCTCTGTTCGTCCCTCACAATCTCTGTGGGACGATTTACTATCGACTGGTGTGTCTTCTTGCAGCTTTCGCTGACTGATTTCGTCTCGACACCACCCCTCGACGGCCCCTGTCAACAGTGCATCCCAGCTGCATCTCCCTCGAGCTTATGTATTTGACTCTGCGGTCTCTCTAGCTCTTGGCCAGCTTCGTACTGTAACTGTCCCCGCTACCGCCCCCAAACCATCCTCTTACGGCCCGCCTCTTACTCCCGTTCTTACGACGCACTTCGAACCGTATACATAGATCGGGTCGCATTGCAAGCGGCCAGCCGGTTATCGTCCTCAATATCCAGGGACTTGATCTGTCTCTTCCTCAGCCTTGTCATTCCACCCGGCAACTTCCTGCAACCCTTAGCTGCATCTGTGCGACCGCCAACTTGGAGCTCCAGCAGACATCTCCACGCTCAGCTGCATATTGGCCACATACCTTTCTTCTCGCTCACCTCGATCCGTAGTCCTATCCGATCGCGCCATTACCCTATTCGCCCTTTAGCTGTTGCCTGCCATGGCACAGTCTCCCATGATCTCGGTGCCCCTCAAGGCTACCAACGAGATTGACTGGATTGAGCCTTTGAAGGGCTATATCCGCGATACTTATGGCGATGATCCAGAACGCTATGCAGAAGAGTGCGCGACACTGAATCGATTGAGACAAGATGTGCGGGGCGCTGGAAAGGATAGCACTTCTGGACGAGATATGCTTTATCGCTACTATGGGCAGCTTGAGCTTCTTGACCTACGATTTCCTGTTGATGAGCAGCACATCAAGATATCCTTTACATGGTTCGTTTCCCCGAGGTCGAGTTCGACCGAATGGTGCGCTACGCCTTTTGACACCTACTGATTTTCTATAATCAGGTTCGACGCATTCACACACAAATCTACTGCGCAATATTCACTCGCCTTCGAGAAGGCCTCTATCATCTTCAACATCTCTGCTGTTCTCTCCTGTCACGCCGCTGCCCAAGACCGCGCCGAGGAGTCCGCCCTCAAGACTGCCTACCACAATTTTCAGGCTTCAGCTGGCATGTTCACTTACATCAACGAGAACTTCCTCCATGCGCCATCATCCGACCTTAGCAGAGAGACTGTCAAGGCACTAATTCATGTCATGCTCGCGCAGGCTCAGGAAGTATTTCTTGAAAAGCAAATTGCTGATAAGAAAAAGATTGGTTTGCTCGCAAAGTTGGCTGCCCAGGCTGGCTATCTATATGGCCAGGCCCTTGAAGGTGTCCAGGAAAATGTGAACAAGGCTATTTTTGAGAAAGTTTGGCTGTTGATGATACAGGTAGATTCGCCCGTCGCCATCCAACATGGCTCATTCTTGATGTATGTTAGCTAACGGCACCAGATCAAAACGAACCTGCTGAACTCTATGGCACAATACTATCAAGCATTAGCAGATGATGAGGCTAACCAGCATGGTATCGCTGCTGGAAGACTGCAAGTTGCCGAGGCTCAAGCAAAGGAAGCCGAGCGCATTGCTAGGAACTTTCCTAGCTCGGTTCCCATGAGCTCGAACCTGAGTGCCGACTGTGGAGGATTTCTTCAGGAAATTACGAAAAGACATCACTCGACAGTGCAAAATCAGCTGCAAAGTGCTTTGAGGGATAATGACTATGTGTACCATCAAGAAGTGCCCGCCGAGGCGAGCCTGGAAGCCGTCGCCAAGCTGCCAGCCGCGAAGCCAATTCCTGTCAGCGAGCTATATGCTGGTCAAGACATTCAACGTATCACTGGGCCTGACCTTTTCGCTAAAATTGTGCCGTTCGCTGTTACGGAGTCTGCCAGCTTATATGATGAAGAGAAAGCCAAGCTTGTACGAGCTGAGGCAGAACGGGTGGAAACGGCCAATGATGAAATGGCAGCCAGTCTGGACTATTTGAGGCTGCCAGGAGCATTACAAGTGCTCAAGGGTGGATTCGACCAGGATATCCTGCCTGACGAAGACTTCCGGCAGTGGTGCGCTGATGTTTCTGACCAAGAGAACCCGGTAACCTTGTTCGATTCGCTCCGGTCCGAGAAGGATTCCATCCTCATGATTCTGGATAAGAGCACGAAACAACTAGATATGGAGGAAGGTGTATGTGAAAAAATGCGATCCAAGTATGAAAACGACTGGACACAGCAGCCGAGCTCGAGACTCACAACGACATTACGGGGCGACATTCGCCATTACCGTGAGGCTTTGGATGAGGCATCAAGGAGTGACAACCAGCTAGCGGGTAAACTTCGACAGAACGAAATGGATTTTGATGAAATGCGACGGGCGGCTCAGTCAGGAGAAGTCGACCAGCTGTTCCAACGTGCCGTTGCACAAGCGCGAGCAAGGGGAAGTAACGCAACAAGTCCAGCTGGCATCGAGCCGAATCTTTTGGATGACGATTTTGAAGAGGGTCCTAGTGTTGTGGATCAGATTAACAGGGTTGAGGATATTCTCAAGAAACTCAACCTTATCAAGCGAGAACGAAATCAGGTGCTGAAGGATTTGAAGGAAAAGGTGAGTAAAGCCACTAGTATTCGATCAGAAGCCTGACTAACATTGCTAGGCTCACAACGACGATATTTCCCAGATTCTCATATTGAATAAGAAGTCTATATCTAATTATGAGACACAACTTTTTGAGCAAGAGCTGGAAAAGTTCCGGCCTCATCAAAACCGACTTTTGCAAGCCAATCACAAGCAGTCGGCTTTGATGAAGGAGCTCACGAACACGTTCAACAGATTATTGCAGGATAAGCGAGTTCAATCGGAACAGAGCAAATATGAGGCAATCCAGCGGCAGCGATCATCAGTCATCAACCGATATAAGCGCGCATACCAGGAATTCCTGGACCTTGTCGCAGGCTTACAGAGCGCCAAAAATTGGTATACTGAGATGCGCGAGACAGTAGAGAGCTTGGAGAAGAACGTTGACAGCTTTGTCAACAACCGTAGATCCGAGGGCGCGCAGCTACTCAACCAAATTGAGCAGGAGCAGTCATCGAGCAAGAACTCGCAGGCCGAGATGGAGCGAGAGAGACTCAGGGGTCTCATGGACCGAATGTCGATAGACCCTTCCAAGTCATCGCCACAGCCTCCGACGCAAAATCGGCCAACACCCCCCTCGCAGTATCAACAGGGACAGAATCCTCGATATCCACAAACCAATTACCAAGGCCAGTATCAGGCGCCAAACTCACCTCCGGTGCAACAACAGACCCTGGCTCAACAGCAAGCATACCAGAACTTTTCTCCGCCACCAACAACACAATCGTTCGGACCTCCTCCTATCAACACTTTCGTACAGCCGACATATAATCCAAGTCAGTATGGACGCACGCCGGGACCTACGTCGCCTCCTCCGAATCAAACGTCGTTCAACATCGGAGGCTACCGGGGCCCTGCATCACCGCCTCCTAACCAGACAACCTTTGGACAAACTCAATCATTTGGAGGATACGGAGCTTCAGCTACACCGCAGACACAGGGAGGCTACGTGCCACCTGGATTCGTGCCGCCTCCGCCACCTCCTGGGCCACCACCGCTTGGGCCTCAGCAGACATTTCATTATGGAAATCAACCTAACAGCGCGCACCCAAACAGTGCTTATCCACAGAGTGCGCATCCTCAATCAGCAGCCCCTCAGCAACAGCAGCAAAATGATCCCTGGGCAGGCCTGAATGCATGGAAGTAATTAGGAAGTGAGAGCGAGCCTTGGGATTAAGAGACTGGCTGTGTGGGAATCCTCTTCAAACGACATAGCTAAGGGGCTGGGGGTGACATAGTAGTAAACAGACGACTACTGTGCTTGCCGATGAGCTATGAGATACAATTGGCTCTGATGCATTCGTCTGACCTCAAGAGAAGGGATACGGTGATGAAAGGAAAAGCGATTGTGTTCAGACATTGCAGCTATGAGAGCTGAGCAGAAGAATACGATATAGAGAAGAATTACCAAGAATATTTGTTTCATCTTGTAAGGTTATCTGAGCTTAGACTCGCCACACTTTAAACCGAGGTTGTGGTTGCGGTGTAATGAGGCTAAAAAGCCCCCCCCAGGCGCCCCGCATGCCTTTACCCCGATTGCCCGAGCCGTTTAACCCCAACTAAAGTTGGGCGCTAGACTTGATGGTGCATGTTGGGAGTAATACAGGCAATTTTAGAGGCTGTTGCGAGATAATTTATGGAGTATTTCCCCGCAGAGGTCAACTGAGGTTACTGAGCTTGAATCGGGAGGTTGAACTTTCAGACCGGTCATGTCGCCGAACCGACTCGGCTTCGTTCCGCTACCCGTTATTGCCTGACTATCCGGTCTCCGTGTTCGGATTCTCAAGGGATTGTTTTTTATTTTTATTCTTCTTATACTCTCTTCTCATCTTCTCACTTCCATCTTGCTGCTGACTCTTTTGGCCTTTGATTGCTTGACTTTGTCACCCAAGATCTAGACACAATATATCCACATAGGCTATACCCTGTCGATCAAGAGCCTATTTCGTCATTCATCCTCCGGGCAAAAGGCAGCGCTCCTCTTTTTTCCTCAGTTGATACCCGTTTCTTGCAACAAACAACAAACCGAATACTGTCAAAATGGTGTTAAAAGGCGGAGAGGTTGCTGAGCATAACAGCGCAAAGTCGTGCTGGGTTATCGTTCACGTAGGGCCCCAGGAATTGAGTTGCGACTTACCGACTTTTACTGACTTGAATGCGACAGGGTAAAGCATATGATGTGACAGAATTTCTGCCAGGTATGATATGCTCAAAAAGTGAGCATTGGATAAGACTGACGACTTGCAGAACACCCTGGAGGTCAAAAGATCATTCTCAAGTACGCTGTAAGTCTCACCCTCTACTGAACATCACTCATCCACTGACACGTGCCAGGGTAAAGATGCTACCGAAGAATACGAACCAATTCATCCTCCCGACACCCTCGACAAGTATCTTGATGCCTCCAAGCATCTTGGCCCTGTCGATATGGGTACTGTTCAGCAGGAGAAGAAGGAAGTTGACCCCGAGGAAGAGGAACGTCTGCAGCGCATTGAGCAGAAGCCTCTTCTGTCGCAATGCTATAACCTGTTCGACTTTGAGGCTGTCGCTCGACGTGTTATGTCAAAGACTGCATGGGGTTACTATTCCAGCGCTGCTGACGATGAAATTGTAAGTTTTGCTTGCACAACTGCTGAAGAGGTTATCTAAACGAGAATAGACAATGCGAGAGAATCACAGCGCGTTCCATCGCATCTGGTTTCGTCCTCAAATTCTCGTCGACGTGGAAAAGATCGACTTCTCAACCACCATGCTCGGCACAAAAACAGACATCCCCGTTTATGTGACAGCCACAGCCCTCGGTAAACTTGGTAACACAGAGGGTGAAGTCGTCCTCACCCGCGCCGCAGCAAAGCACAACATCATTCAGATGATCCCCACTCTTGCATCCTGCTCCTTCGACGAGATCGTGGACGCAAAGGCAGGCGATCAGATCCAGTGGCTGCAGCTCTATGTCAACAAGGACCGTGCTATCACTAAGAAGATCGTACAACATGCAGAGAAGCGTGGTTGCAAGGGTCTCTTCATTACGGTTGATGCGCCTCAACTGGGACGTCGCGAGAAGGATATGAGATCTAAGTTTACTGATCCTGGTTCCCACGTCCAAGAGGGCACAGACACGGATAACAGCCAAGGTGCTGCGCGCGCTATCTCGACATTCATTGACCCTGCACTGAGCTGGAAGGACATTGCGTGGTTCCAGAGTATTACATCCATGCCTATTATCCTCAAGGGTGTCCAGCGTGTCGAAGATGTCCTCAAGGCTATTGACTACGGCTGCCAGGGCGTTGTTCTCTCCAACCACGGAGGTCGTCAGCTTGAGTTCGCGCGATCCGCCATTGAGGTTCTCGCCGAGACAATGCCCGTTCTTCGCGAGCGTGGTCTTGAGAACAAGATTGAGATTTTCATCGATGGCGGAATCCGTCGTGGAACTGATATCCTCAAGGCTCTCTGCCTGGGTGCTCGTGGCGTTGGTATCGGACGACCTTTCCTGTACGCCATGAGTGCTTATGGTGAGGCCGGTGTCGTACGAGCTATGCAGCTGCTGAAGGATGAGCTGGAAATGAACATGCGCCTCATTGGTGCTAGCACTATCGAGGATTTGCATCCCGGTATGCTTGACCTGCGAAGTCTATTCCAGCATGCTGCTGTGCCATCAGATAACCTTTCAACTACTGTGTATGATCCTTTGTCTGTGCCTGCTCAGAGACCCAAGGCTGGACCCAAGCAGGACACCCCCAAAGCGAAACTCTAGACGAGCTGTGTTTGCTAAGTCTTGTCATTTGTTAATCTTTCGTGGCCTTAGATCTAGGGAGGTTTAGATACACGAGTTCTTTATAGCGTCAGAACTTTTTATAAAATTTAGGATAAATTTGACATCGCTGTGCAACCAATGCTAATTTGACTCAATGCTATTCACATAACCATTACCCTCAACAGTACCCTGCTCTTATAATCCCCTCATAAATTCTTGCAAAGACATTGGTTTTCTCACAGCGTTATTCAATCCTTCATGATACGTCACCCACACCTTGCGCTCCTTTTCGTCCCGCTTAGCTTGCTGCTCGGGAGTAATCTTCGTGATCTCAGCTAGCGGCCGCGCCTCTATGATTCGGCCAAAGAAATCACGCTTGATGAGTGTAGTGTTCTGTAATGATGCTTCGAGTGCATGTTTCTTGGAAGCCATAATCTTTTCTGTACTGAGGTCCTCAGCGTGTCCAAGTGGGTTGCCTGCTTTGAAGCGGGACTGTCGAGCGCGAGCTTCCCGTTCCACTAATGTTCGCTTTAGTTCTTGGTCGAGAACTTGACGAACAGCATAGCGTGTGGGTGCTGCCGAGGGTAGAAGAAGTGATGCAGCTGTTTCGAATGTGGCCAGAACATCAAGATCCCTGTAGTAATGTTAGTTGGGTTCACCTGTTCGAGGTATAGAATAACTTACGGTTCCATGCGATACACATATTGTGGTGTCCGATTGGTGACCGAGTCACTCTCAATTCTTCCCTTCTGCAGCTCGATACCAACTTCGGCGAGAACATCAGCTGCACGTTTGACCATGGCGCGTTCGCTCTCTCTGCGTACGCTGGCCGTGGATCCTTGACTACCACCCACTACAACGGGCTTGACGTCCGGAGAGACAATACGCGCAAGATAGGGGAGGAACTCGGCCGCAACATCTTCAGCGCTGCGGAACGAACGCATCAGTGTGGGTGGGAGCTGTCCCTGCAAAGCCTGGAGCTGAGTCCTATTCTGACGCTCTGCTTCGAAAGCTTGGTAGTCAGCACGGGAACCAGAGAATGGCAGTGGAGGCGCAGAGTTATCCTCCGCATCGGCACCCCAGCGACGATCGTAGCCCATGCTAGGAAGATAGCGCTTGGGAGATGCGAAAAGGTGATGGCATGCTAGGACGGGCTGGCTGAGGTATTGTGCCAATTCCCACTCTTGACTAGCATAAAGCCGCGACTGACATGTGTCGTGAAAGTGCAGCCATTCATAAGCTTGATTAGGCTTGGTAAGGTACAGATCATCGTTGAACTCGCGATTTGGGTATTCGGTAAAGACCTCCGTCATGATATGGCTGATTTCGCCGCTTGTATCAACCATTTGCCGCAGTCTTTCCATGGCATGCTTCTTTTGATACTCGCCGAAACCCAGTTCGGCCTGCGGCTGCTCATGCTGTGTTTTGGATTGAGACAGATCCATAGCTTGCTTTGGAAAGCCGCCACCTTCTTGGAAGAGGCGTGAAACGATGTCCTTGACACCACCTCGACCCAGACCTCGAGCACCACCAGCGCCGCTGGTTAGATCTTGGAGGACATTGCGTTCCAGCCACTGCCGCGTGAGAGAGCCTTTTCCTTTCACATTTGATGCGCGAAATCGTCCCGCTACCCATTCACCAACGACCATGACACCTCGAAGGTCACCCTCCACTGTGCTCTCAGCTCCTCGTCTAGCGTCAATGCCGCTCGTCATACCCCAGGCCGCCTCACACAGCTTTCGTGCAGCGTCTTTCTCGCACGGGATACCTTCCTTCTCAAAAATATTCTTTAGCCTGGTAACCACCGACTCCATAGTGGGCTTGCCAACGTGAATAATTTCTGCCAAATTGGAATGTCGGAGTGGTCGAAGCGCTGGCGCATATACATCATTACAAATGAGAATCAGGGGACGGAGTAGTCGAAAGTCGTCACCCTTCTTCTTCTTTCGCCCGTAATTTTCTGTGGTGGCACCCGACGCATTCTTCTGATCCAGGAGAACAAGATCTATCAGTGCTTTAACAAAGCCACCTTCACCTGACCCTCCTGAACCAGATACGACGCCATCCACTTCATCCACCACGACACATGCTGGTTTAGCCAATTTTGGGGGGCCGTCTCCGTCCTTGCGGTTACTGACAGTTTTGACACTCTCTGTTCCCAAGCTCGTGCGGATACGGTTCTTGACGACATCGCGGCTTCGGTCGTCACTGGCGTTAATTTCCATAACTTCGTAGCCTGCTTGTCTCGCACACACGTGTGCCAACGTTGTCTTTCCCAGTCCCGGAGGTCCTGTGAGCAGCAAGATTTTTCGATGGGGCTTTTCCTCCTCTTCTTGTTGCTGAGCACCTGGTCGTCTGGCTATCACGGGCTTTGACTTTGCTGCTCCCGGAAACACCACAGGATCCCACTTTTTCAACCATCCCAATACCCGTCTGTTGGTATTATCGTTACCACACAGATCCATAAAGTTCCTTGCCCGGTATTTCTCCGTCCATAAGCGAGTTCTCTTGGGCTTTTTGCTGTTCGACAGCTGGGGTTCGACCGATTGAATAGGCACATTAGGCCTTTGCGGCTGCGTTTGTTTCTGACTTTCGATCTCTGCAGATGCAGCGCTCATGAGATTGTGGATATCAACGCCGTAGTAGCTTCGTTTCGCTCGCCCTTCTTTCGTTTTCGATCGAGCTGCGACCATGGACTCGTATGTTGGCGCAGAGTTGGCCTTTCGCTCCTTAATTGTGACAGATTTGCCGTTGCATGTTGTTGCCTTAAAAGAGTGCGCCACAAAATTACTGAAAATCGGAGTGGTAAAGATTGGTCTCTGGCTCAGTCGTGTTGGTTCTTGAGCTTGCACATTGGGAGTGCTTGAGGGTTCTTCCTCATCAACTAGATCAATAGTTGTTGTTTGATTTTGTGCAAAGGTCTCTGAAGGCTTCTCTCGTGGATCCTCGGTCATTAGACGTTTTACCACACGAGTAGAGTCAGTAGATTCGCCATTGCTGTCGGAATCGGAATCGTCATCCTCAACAAGGAATGGGCCTCGAGCTTTCGGTTTAGGAGGGCTATGATCGTGGGGTTTGGCTCGTTTCGCCGGCGGTGGAGAATGAGGGAAAGCGATAGGTGATGACGCTGAAAGCATTGTGAAAGGATTTTAAAGAGTATGAGAAGTGAAATATCCTTACTATTGAAGGATTGCGGAAATAGTGGTGTTGCTGGTGGGACTCATGAATTCCTTTGGAACGTCTCTGAGCTAGGGACGCGTCGTGTTTAATTGAGTCGCGTCCTCCGTGTAAGTCAGTGGGGTCCCACATATTCTCATCTTCCCCAGCTGACATAAGCGAGTGACTTTGAATTGAACCACCACGGCCGGACCCACGAGATAATCCGGTGATCCAGCTGAATTGAGGCCAAAAATTTGGCTCTTACGACAATCACGACGAGCCAGTTCCCAGCACCGTGGGCCTCAATTTGCCAATATGCGTCGGCCTACGAAATATTATAGTCTGACGAGACCGGTATGCTCAAATTTTGACCCCAATTGACCCGGGCTAGCTGTGCCACCCCGCGCGAGGTGAATTTTGCCTTGCTAACCAACACACCATATAGAAACTCAGGCAATCATGGAACAAGTACAATCTGTTTAACATCGCCCGTGCAGCCGGCCGTGAGCCCCAAGTCAACAGTCGAGCAACATTTTTCCAGCAGAAATGGGCAGCCAAATCGAAAACCCGAGGTTATCACGGCGAGCATGTTTCCGAGAAGAAGTGGGTGCGGCTCTTTTCAAGACGTCTTCAATCCGCTGTCGATCTCCCTCCTGAATATCTAGCCGCCAACGATGGTGCCGAGCAGGCGGCTGGTCGTGGCTCAGGTCTGACGACATCCAATGTGACCGCCGAGACCTACTCCAGAGTTCCCAAAGGCAGTACAACAGTCCGGAGTCCTTCTCATCCTGCTCAGCGAGGCCGAGCTTTTGGAAATGTGAATGATATGCTCTCGGAGCATTTCCAGAACATGACACCCTATATGCAAATGACATTCGCGCCATTGGAGCGAAGGTTGGATACCGCCGTCTTCCGTGCCATGTTTGCTAGCAGCGTACGACAAGCCCGTCAATTTATCATTCACGGAGCTGTCAAGGTAAACGGCAAAAAGGTTTGTTTCAATAGAAAACTTCCATCCCGGGTTGCTCTAACATTTGATAGATGGTCCATCCATCATACGCATTGAATCCTGGCGATATGTTCCAAGTTGAGGTTGAGAAGGTTCTATATGGCACTGGAGAGCAAAAGACAGCCGAGTATACAACTATGGAAAGCCGTGAGAAGGAACTGCTCGACCAACAAGAAGAGTCAGTCAGAAAGCATGGACTGAAGAAGCGGTCCAAAGTACTCGAGGCTGTTGCTAAGGAAGGAGAGGAAGCCGAGTCTGCTGATTCAAAGGCTCTTGGAAAACACGCGCGCAAGCGTGTTGAGCGAGAGGTGCAGTTGCACCGTGTCAGAAACCTCCGAACAACCGCCAGAGAGATTCTCAAGGGCGATATGCGAAACCTTTCTGCTAAGCAGAAGAAAGATTTACGACTATTCCGTGACACTGCTCAGCGTTTCCTGTCTCTTCCTGAGGCTCGTGAACTTGACGCACGAGACCTCCTCCATCAGATTCAGGCTCAAATCACAAAGCTTGAGTCTGTTCATACCTTCCGAAAGGCTGACTCAACACTGGCTAAAGGAGCCAATGCTGAGGGTTCAGCTGAAGCATCGGCTGAGGAGTCGGCTGAACCACAAGCCGAGAAATCAGATTCTAAATTGAGTAAGGAGGAACGAGAGGCGAAGAAGTTGCAATTCAAGAACAAAGTCCTTGAAAAGGGTCTGGAGGGCATCACGAATAAGGCAGACCGCGACCGGGCTATGAATATTCTGGCCACTGAGAACTTGACCCATGAAGAGACCCGCCGCCTTATCAACATTCTCAGAAACGACTCCGAGAACCCTATCGATCCCTCTAAACCCTATGTTACTCCCTGGCGTCCTCGCCCATTCATGTCTGCCTTTGCCTTCATCCCTCGCTACCTTGAGGTTAACCCCAACATCTGTGCTGCGGTCTACCTGCGTCACCCTGTCGCAAGAAAGGGTATGGCTGAGGTGCCCACGCCTTTCAGCTATTTGACCAACCAGCTGGCCCACAACTGGTACTTGGGACGAGGTTAATGAAAAGAAATATGTGGATTTTGGAATTGGGAACAAATTTGGGTAGGCGGATGGGATGCCTGTGTAATATACCACCTTCTAGAGTGTACGGTAGATAACCGGATGTACTATGTATCACCACCGTTAAAAGCATTACAAGTCTGGATATCACATTGTTTCCCTGCCGTTGGAAACGGTGCTAAGTGTGCCATTAAGTCCACACATATTGGTACTTCAACGAAATTATGATTTGGATCATTATACAGGGTAGGTAGCTTAGTAGTGATGTCAGCTTTAGGAGTATGTAAAAGGAATGGGTTGCAGGTAATTGATAAGGTTTGGAACGATAACATATAATCTCCGCAACAGGAGAGAACTCTCCGTGCTTCATCTGCTGTGCAACTCGGGTACCGGTACACGGGCGGGCAACTCGGCTGGCAAATGGCTTAAGGAGTCGTCAAGCGGCTATTAGATTACCGATCTCAAGCCACCAATGACGGTGGACCTATAATCTATTGGCGTAGAGGACGGCAGCTTTGACGTTACTGTTGGTGGCTGGATTATACTAGTTTAAAGTTTGGAGGTTATCTTGGACATGCTCTAACAAAGGGATAGTGAGGGGCTTGATACGGCTGCTCTCTGTGCTTTTCTGGTCAACCGGTGTCACCTGAGATATGATAAGAAGGTGACTGATGAGAGAACAAGCGCGTATGTTTTTGGGAACAACTAGTCTGAACGAACAAAGCCAAATCATATGCCTCAAGCTGATAAGGTGCAGCTGAGCCGCCAGTCCACTTGATTGGAGCAGGCATGCAGTACAAGCAAGGCAATACAAAGCCAACTCGTTTCTTCAAGGCGCCACAAGAAGCACGGATGGGGTTATTGGGTACCACGTCCGTGGATAAGAATGCAGCTCAAGTCCCGGCCCAAAAGAGAATCCAGACCTGTTGATTACCGTTCTGTAGCCAATCTGAGGACTCTCCCAAGAGCTTATCAGGACGGCCTACCTAAGTCGCACAGCCGCTATCAGAGACCCTGGGGCCCCGGGCCGCTACTGTACAAAAGGTGAGGAGCCACATCCTTGGCTGGCCGATCCCAAGTGGGGGATTATGCGGGAAAGATGTCGATTATCTTTGTTGAGAATATTATCCCATCCCATGTGATAGACAGCTGGTGTTCTAAACTTTGAGAAATAAGCTATCTCGGCCGTCTTCATTCAGAAGCCGAATATTCAGACCATACCGGAATAGTATCAGACCCAGGTCCAGACAATGTTCGGTTTAGAGTGGCTGGTTGAGGATAGACGACTTACATAACGCCTTTCTCTGAGTCGCCAGAACTCAAGGGGAGGCGGGACCCTCCACGCTGATGCTGGGCTATTGCCTCCACTCAATTCCTTGACCAACGTCAGTTTCACTGTTCCTTCTCCTGCTTAACCTTACCACGCGTGCGCCTACCTCAGGGTCTTTTCCTACATTAGTAAAGTCCCAGAAGAAACATCCATTCGGTGTCGGGAATCGCCTGAAGACTCACCTTAATCAGCCGCGTTCAGAGTCTAGGCCTCAGCTGCAAGAAATCCACCTCACACATTCCCATTCCTCCTCACTCCTCATCCACGATCTTTTTTTACCACCTCAGGTTTCATTGCATCGCCTCCCATCATCACCTCATCTCATATCACCTCACTTTGGTCAGGCACCTCGGGCTGTCTTCGGCCTTGACCCTGGGTAACAAGTCCCGTGGAGTTGGTCAACTCAGCAGAAGCCCTCACCTTGTCCCTACCAGACATGGTTGATTACAAAACCCGCAAAGTCAGGATGGAATAGTTGTTAGGAAGACTATATGCTCAGTCTCCAACTCCTGTTCAACTCTTTTCCAATCTATCACATCTAAACTGCCATCCGCACAAAGACCTCATATTCGCTTAGTTTGAGCCAAAGTGCTGATCACCGTTCAACCTCTAACCAGAATTTCATCCCCCACACTCTAGGTTGTGGGCCTACGAACCAGCACATTCATACAAAACATCGTGTCATATCATCTCACGAAGAGTGCTTATCATCTGAATCTCCTCATATCCTAGCCTCTGTCATTTGTTTGATTTGCGTGCATTTTTATCACCAGATTTCGCTTGCTCAGTTACACCATGGAAGAGCCGGAAACCAAGACCGCGGTGCAGCCGGGTCCATCGACAACTGCCCAAGGGTCAACTCGCAAGAAGCCACGCAGAGGTGCCGACTCTGCCAGTCAGAAGAGGCGATGCGTGAGCACGGCGTGTATAGCGTGCCGTAAACGCAAGTCCAAGTGCGATGGTGCCCTTCCCAGTTGCGCTGCATGCTCCAGCGTATATGGAACTGAGTGTGTTTATGATCCTAACTCAGACCATCGCCGGAAGGGTGTTTATCGCGAAAAGGTCGACAGCATGAAGGCACGCAATTCGACCTTGCAGATTCTAATCGAAGCAATATTGAATGCTGAAGAAGACGACGTGTTGGGCATTGTCCAAAAGATCCGTACCTGCAATAGCCTTGATGCTGTTGCCGAAGATATTATCAAGTTGCAACAGCAGCAGCAGCAGCCACTACAGCCACAACCACAACAACCGACAATTCCGTTGGCTAATGATGATTCTGATGATTATGATCAATCCAATGATAATTATACCACCGACCAACCCGAGCAGGGTGAAAGGGATCTGGCTCGCAAAATGGGTGAGCTCAGACTCGAGAACGGTAACGTTCGCTTCATCGGAGGTACCTCTCATCTCATCTATCTCAGTGATCCGACCCATGAAGGAGAAATGGAGCCAAATTTTGAAGATTACACAACTGGGCAGGATCCTATTACCTCTTGGACTCGCGTCACCCAGGACACTCAACTCATTACTCACCTAATTAACATGTATTTCAACTGGCACTACCCTTACTTTACCACGCTCTCAAAAACACTCTTCTTCCAAGACTTTTTGAGAGGCAAGGCCGGGATAGGAAGAGGTACTGCATACTGTTCATCACTCCTTGTCAACGCTATGCTCGCTTTGGGTTGCCATTTTACAAGTGTAGCCGGCGCCTATGGTACCCCTGGCGATAGCCGGACGAAAGGCGATCACTTTTTTGCTGAGGCAAAACGCTTGATTGTTGAAAACGACGAATACGAAAAACCTCGATTGGTTACCGTTCAAGCATTGGCACTCATGTCAGTGAGAGAAGCCGGTTGTGCTCGCGAAGCCAAGGGGTGGGTTTATAGCGGAATGAGTTTTCGCATGGCAGAAGATATTGGCCTGAACCTAGATGTTGGCCAGCTCGACAAAGAACGAATGAGTGATTATGAGATTGATGCCAGGCGAATTACGTTCTGGGGCTGCTATCTGTTCGACAAATGCTGGTCCAATTACCTCGGCAGGCTGCCTCAGATCCCCAAGAGTTCGTTCAACGTTTCCAAATTCGATGTATTCCCCGACGAAGATGCGGAATCCTGGTCCCCTTATACGGACAGTGGATTCGATCAGTCATTTAAACAACCAGCACGAACACGAGCTATTGCTCTGCAAATGTCAAAGCTTTCCGAGATCAGCAGTGACTTGCTCGCCTTCTTCTACCATCCAAGTCACATTGGCAGGTCCAGTGGGAAGACGGTAGAACTCAAAAAGTTAAGTGAGCTACATCGCCGTCTAGAAGAGTGGCGAAAAGAACTTCCAAAGGAGTTTGAGCCTAAAGATGGTCAGCTACCCAATGTGCTTCTCATGCAGTAAGTAACACAGTACCGGACAGCTAAGCCACAAATGACTGACCCTGAATAGCATGTTCTTCCATCTCCAATACATACATCTCTTCCGACCTTTCCTAAAGTACTCGCCTACTTCTTCGCCTCTTCCGCCACATGTCTCACCCCGCCGTATTTGTACGGCAAATGCTGGAGCAATCTCAAAACTGCTTCGATTGTACAAAAAGCTTTGGAACCTACGCCAGATTTGTAACATCGCAGTGTATATGGTGCACAGCGCATGCACAATCCATTTACTAAATCTCCCCGAGAAAACTGCTCGTCGGGATATCACTCATGGGGTGAAGCACCTTGAAGAAATAGCGGAAGATTGGCTTTGCGCGAGAAGAACCTTGAGTATCCTGAGCGTTCTCGCCCGGAAGTGGAATTGCGAACTCCCTGAGGATGCAGCATTCGTCCTTCATCGGGCCGACGAAAAATACGGAACATACAGCACCTCTGATGTCCCATCACCTCATTCTCAGGCAGGAGCTTCACCCCTTTCTGATGGTGGTCTGGGGATGAAGGCCATGGGTGAATACAGCCCCTTTCCCCCGTATAATCGAGCACAATTGGCTCGACCGATGCAACAACTTCAACAGCAACAGCCGCAGCACCAGCCTCAAAGATCTGTAACAGACGCCATGCTGACAAGCGCCCCGCTGTCGAACACCATCCTTTCTCAACAACAGGGGATTTCTTTGAACAGATCCAACGCAGGATTTGGACCCGAGCCTATGGGTGGATGGGGGTCTGTCCCTGTTACATCATCTGTGCCATCTTATCAGCAGGCATTTGCACCCATCAACCGCAACAGCATGGCAAACGCCGGCACAAGTGTCCCGCCTGTCAGCAATCCTCCAACATCCAACCGGTCTATGAGGATGGATGGGCAAGAATGGTTCTTGAACGACAGTGCAAGGTGGCACCAGAGTTTTGAGGGCTGGCAGATGGCCAACAACGGGCAGGACACTTCTGTGTTCATGTTTGGTGACAGCAACAATCAGGATACCCCTAACAGCAGCACGGAAGGGAACGGCAATTTGCAAGCCGATATAAATGACCAGATAGCAGCGCTTGATGGGCTAGGAGCTTCATTATCCCGTGGTGGATGGCTTCCGGGCTTAGATTAAAGGGGCTGAAAATTCCCGCTACGATACGGATACTGTAAATATGGCTGCATTTGTTTTTAATAGTCACGACTTGGATGAAGAATTTTCAGTTACTAGAAGGGGATCGGAGTTGGTCGTCAAAAGGATACTAGCCAAAACCAGAAGCATAAATTAATCGATGAAGTAGGTGTAGACTTGCGGATTCGTATTGCACTACACGACTGGCCATAATGCGGTGTGACAACTTTTAAGTCGGGATCTCTCTCCTACGGGGAAAGCTTTGGCTATATTATTACGATTGAATAATAAAATGCCCGGCTCAGCTCTCCGTAATTCAGCTAGGCTCACAGACCGCATTTGCCGACCTGAGATTCAGGCGGTTACAGATAAAGTGGTCATATAGACACTGCTATACCGCTGAAAACGAGTTGGAAGGGCTGCCACATCACAAAGATGGTTCAAAACTCAAGCTTCGACGGCGACATAGGAGGTTGTGTAAAGAGGGAGCCACGTGGTATCCGGGAACAAGGGACGATAAAGCACACGCTGCAGTGCGAGTCTCTGGTTGAAGATGGTGTCAAGATGAACTGAAGGGTCAGTTCATGGAGCCTTTGGGCCGGGGAGAGTGCAGAATACATAAAGCAGAGGAGGTACATAACAGGGGTGTATGTGGATGGGACGAGTGTGGGGAAATCGGGCCGGAAGGCCGTTGGACCCTCGGCGCCACAAGCAAGACATTCCGGTGGTGGACGTCATGAGGGGAGGTAGCGATTGGCGAGATTGGCTTTCTGGAAAGTGAGTTACAGCGTAGGAGCTGTGAAGGAACGTAGGAACAATAGGTCAGCAAGTAAGGTACGGTATGATACAGAGTTGGGGGAAGATCACGATGGAGGGCTCAGGCATTGTATGTCAGTACTGTACCGCAAGGTAGGTAGGTATCCATCCAACTCGTGGCCAAGACCCTGGCATGCGGTTCAAATGCTGCTTGGAGTGACTGAATCGCCCGTGGTCGCTTTGGCTTATGCTGGAGCCTGGCATTGCATACATACCACTGAGTCTAATCCGCTCTTCCGTGCAGGCTCTGACAGGGCTCTCGATGATTTGATTGGTGCGCGAATGCGGGCGCAAATGCCGGGTTAACTACAGGCTACCGATGATATAGTCCAGCAACAGAGGTTACACAAGAATTGGTCAGAGACAAGATGCGAAGAGTTTGACAGGAAGATGTCAAAGCTGCAACTTCAAACTTGGAAGTGGAATTGGAATCGGAAAATTTTCAGGAATCGGATATGAGAGAAATTAAATCGAAAGACAAGCTCGCGAGTAATTCCCTTTTGGGGGTTAACAGCCTGACAGCATCCAAGTAAGTTAAGCTCTTGGAGATGAGCCCAACCCAAAGCTAATTAATTGGCCCTCCCCCGGTTGTCCTCGATCTCAGAGATTGGGGGAAGAATACAGTAAAAAGCTAGAGCCCCAAACTTCAAAGAGTCCCCCCCAAGCCAAGTCCACTCCCCATTGCACTAATAACCGTTAAGGAAGGCGCATAGTCAATCAATCACCTGGGGTTCAGTTCACGTAGCACATTGGCTCATCGACATTCAAGCTCGAATCTCAGCAAAAGAACATGAGAACAAGGGGATGAATAAAGTCAATTGTCTCGACCATGAAAATCCGGGGAACTGAGAGCAATAGGAAAGTCCCAAGCATTCTTCATCCACACCCTCCCTCCCGTTCCCGTTCCCTGTCCTGCCCTGCTTCAATCCACTTTGTGGATGCAGATGCAGTGCAAGTCCATGATATGTTCATACGCATACGCATACAGCGCAGCACACATGCTGTAGATACCCTGACGCCTCTAGCAACTTGCGGAACGGATCGTAGGCCCTGGGAACGAAGTTTAGGCCCCTGGGAACGAAGCCCGAAGATCCTTCATCATCCTTCGTCCATCTTACGGGCAGAGCACTTGGCACTTTCAAGTTCTACCACTACAATGCCGTTCTACTCTGCCGTCTCCTTTCCCCCCCTCCCCCAAAAGCTCCAAACCGCCGAGAGAATTTTCGACGTCAAGCCTCGGCTAACCTAAAGTTAGGCCCGGCTTTGTCATGTCTGTGTAAGTGTGTCACTGTCAATGTCCGAGAGCCTCAGATGGGCGGCCACGCGCTCGACGCCACTAGATCCAACGATCCTGGGCTTTCCCCTACAGGGACAGCCATTAGAACAATAGGCAAGCAAGACAAGCTCAATCAATAACATCACTGTTTCCAACAAAGGCAATGAACGGTTTTCTCAGACGTCAGCGCATGCTTCAGGACCTTGGGCGTGCTACAGCTCTTTTCCTAGGTGGGTAGCAATCATATGAGGAAGCTACCGACAGTGGCTTCTCCCCTATACCCTGACCAATTGTTGTCCCGATAGGTAATAAGATGGAGATCCTGGAGATGGCTGCCACCTTTTTGCATCATTGCATCTCTACCCCAGGCGGACGAACTGTTGTTGTTGTTGTCAATTTCCCCAGGTTCGCGGTTAATGTCGATTTTGTTGTGGCGGGTTTAAGACTAAGACTAAGACGAGATGTGACGTGACAAGCAGGACACCACACGGCTAGTTTCGAAGCCGGCCGGTGAAAAGAAAAGAAAAGAACACGTCTCGAACGAACATGACAGACACCCCAGATTGACTGCGACTGTGACATGACACAGTCATTAATTAGTTAGTTAGTTAAGAGAACTCTTTCTCGGAAGATCCAACCGACAAGGACAAGCAATTCGTTCGTTGGTACGTAGGAGTGGCACCCCATGGCACCAAAAATCCTCCACCTCTTACACCACTCCACATCTGTTCATCAACCCACCTTCGGCGGGACCTCGCTCCCAAGCTTGGAGTCTAACTAAGGCTAGATCCTCACTTTCTCCGTACGGAGGAGTAAGCGAACCATTTGGCATGCGGCAACTTCTTGGGGCATGCTGGTCTAGTAAAAGTACTCCCCCGTTTCTGTCGACGGGCCCCGTCCATGCCCAGGTTTTCCTGGTACCGCCCGACATTTCAGTCACGAGCGGTCATGCCTTGGGGTTGGGTTGGGTCGGTTTGGTTTGGTTTGGTTTCTCCAGAAAAGCACAACGCCGGGTTCTCTTGTCCCGTCCCTTTTTTCGTTCGTTACCGTCTGTCTGATCAAAGATTGTCCTTGTCATTGTTGGTCAAGAGCATTCGAAGCTGTCTATCCAATAACTATTGCTTCTTTTTCTGATCTTTGTGATCCCAAATTCTCCGTCTCAAAGTTGAATCTCGACTCTGGGGTTTTTGAGTTTTATAGCACTCACGACTCACTCAACGTCAAACCTCGAGGATCCACTTGTCAGTCACTCAATCTTCTGATCTGACATGACTTGATTATACTTGGACCTCTTTAAAACGAGCCACAAGGTGACCAATCTTGACATGAAGATTCCGTTCTTCTCCTGCCCCTCTAAAACAAAAATCACGAAATCAATTGCATCAAAGACCGAGATCTTGTCGAGCTGTGTTTAAGCACAGAGTCCAAAGAGGAAGAGGAAGAGGTCCAGCTTGACATTGCCGCAAATCTCAACGCATCTGGCAATAAGCTATTTAGCCAGAGTTCACAACGGCAGCTAGACACCTCAAACGACCAGGGTACTGTAAGTGTATGCCTTCACTTTGTCTCATCTCCTGAACCGCCGTCTTTCATCTCCCCAAATCCCTTCACTTTCCCTGTCAAGTGTCATTCCATTTCTTACACCCTGAACCCTCCTCATATATACAGGAAGACGTACTCTCACAACCCTCTTCCGCCAAAACCCTGTGTCCATCACTACCACCTATAATGCAAAGGTGTCAGATGCCTTGTCAATCACTCAGCGGTCCCCGCTCCCCGACAAATTTGCCCCCTAATACCAATACGCGTTGATCTTGGTCTGTTTTGATGCCTCTGCAACCCGCCTGCAGCCGTCATCAGACTCGAACCCCTGTTTACCTACCTCTTACACCTAGCACTTCCCCATAAACTGATTTGAGTTCTGCCTGCAGGAGGGCAAGCTGACCAGGTTTATCAGTGAAGCTGTCCCCGTCTCTCCTCTCCAAGAGAGGGGAATAGCTCACCACATTCTCCGATCCTATCCCAGCTACGGATACTCGAACCCACAATACCCTTACTGCCGCCAGACCCTCCGCAGCGTCTGCGGTTGAGCGCGAGCACCGGCAACATGTTGTCTAATCCACTTCAACGTTTTTCACCTTACCAGAACATCACCTCCTCCAACATCTCACCGGATGGAAACGTCCAGCAAGGCACGATGTCAGGTACAGGACTGGAATCACTCGGCCAAAGCCATCAATATCCAATTCAACCACTCTCGCAAGCCGTCCCCCTCTCAAACGCTCATCTGGAGAGGTCAGGTCCCCAAGTAAAGAGTCGACAACATCCTTATGGAATTCACCCGCGTAACGCCAGCACTTCAGGACCCATCAGGAGAAGAATCAGTCGAGCTTGCGATCAGTGCAATCAACTACGCACGAAATGCGACGGCCAACACCCCTGTGCGCACTGCATTGGTAGGTACTGAGGTCAAGCATTAACGGAGTGTTTCTGACTTCTGTAGAATTCGGCCTGGGCTGTGAGTACATCCGCGAAAGGAAGAAGAGAGGAAAGGCGTCGAGAAAGGAACTGGCCCAGCAAGCTGCTGCTCAGGCGGCGGCGGCTGCCAACGGCCAGGTTCTTGATGAATCTACATCTGAGAATGGCCAATCCGGCAACAAGGGACTCGACTCGTCGAATATGGTACTGGAGCAGCAATCTAATGAACGACACCCGAGCACAAGCAGCAAATCGAGCAGAGATCCCGGCGAAGAT
The DNA here is from genome assembly GCA_013396205.1 of Fusarium mundagurra. Classification (NCBI taxonomy): domain Eukaryota; kingdom Fungi; phylum Ascomycota; class Sordariomycetes; order Hypocreales; family Nectriaceae; genus Fusarium; species Fusarium mundagurra. Next base: position 184,753 of record JAAOAN010000198.1, read on the forward strand.
GTCATGCGACATACTCAAGGTCTGGAAGGCCTCGACCCCCTTGGCAACATAAGCGAGCAACCACATATGGGTCGTTCCTCTCTGGATGGCGAACACATTGAAAATAACGGCGGTCTAGATCTCAATGGCTTCGGAAGTATGGCACACGGCTATGAGACGCAGGGTCTCGAAGGTCCTGTGCTCAACGGTCAGTCATATGCGGCCAACGGACGAGGCAACATGCCTGGTTATGCCGAATTCCCATATTCGATGCAAGCCCAGAGCCCACCCAACTTTGCCAACAACCCCACATTCAGGATGGGAAATAGCCCTCTTGGGTACTCAATGGGGAAGGGAACTTCACCTGGATGGGGTATCTCAATGGCTTCACCGCCAGGTCAATACCAGTCCCAGGTCCCAGCTCCGGCCTTCAATAACTCCAAGTTGCGGTATCCTGTTCTTGAGCCATTGGTTCCATATCTCAACAACCTTATCCCTATCCCGCTGGCTTGTGATTTAATCGACTTATACTTTGCGTCCTCTTCATCGGCCCAGATGCACCCGATGTCACCCTATGTCTTGGGTTTCGTATTCCGAAAACGATATTTCCTTGATCAGACGAGGCCGAGACCATGTCAACCAGCCCTCTTGGCAAGCATGCTTTGGGTTGCTGCACAGACTAGTGACGCTCCTTTCCTCGCCAGCACACCATCAGCTCGTGCCAAGACATGTCAGAAGCTCTTAGAACTTACAGTGTATCTTCTTCGACCACTCATTCATACAGCACCGAGCGATGCGCCAAGCCCCGTTGCTGATGGTGTTGCTCTTGGTGGGTTGGGTGTCGCTATGCCCGGCTCAATTAGCCTCGATGCTACAAGTGGCGAGTCGGGGCCATTTGGTGCCGCAGGTAGTCTTGACGACGTGATAACTTACATTCATTTGGCGGTTGTCGTCTCTGCTAGCGAATACAAAGGCGCAAGCATGAGATGGTGGACCGCTGCTTGGGGTCTTGCTCGTGAGCTGAAGCTGGGTCGCGAGCTTCCCCCTGGACCTTCACCTGCGACTCAAGAGAACATGGACACTGACGCCGCAGATGATGGAGAAGGCGGTATTAGTGGTAGCGGATATGTCGGTGAGGAAGAACGTGAGGAGCGACGCCGAATATGGTGGCTCCTTTACATCGTCGACAGACATTTGGCATTGTGCTACAATCGCCCCCTATTTCTGCTCGATATCGAGTGCCAGGGTCTGTTGCAACCCATGGACGATGCCCGATGGCAGAGCGGCGATTTCAGCGGTCACTCGAATTCAGCCACAGATCCCAATTTACTGGGAACCAGTCCAGACGGGTATGGCGCCGACATGACACAAGCTCATGGTCCTCAATACGAGTGTCGAGGCCACAGTATATTTGGATATTTCCTCCCTCTCATGACAATCTTGGGTGAAATTGTCGACTTGCACCACGCAAAGAACCACCCGCGCTTCGGAACCGGCTTTCGTCAAGGCCACGAGTGGAATGCTCAAACCGCAGAAATTACTCGACATCTAGAAATTTATGAGCAGAGCTTGCAGGCTTTCGAACATAAGAACCTGCCTCGACCGGCGGAGGAAAGAGTCGATGTTCAGAACGAGGGCAACGAGCGCTCAGGGGTTCCTGATGCCAACACGCCATCAGTCCACTCAGTACACACTAACGGATCGAATCGTCTTACCGAGAGCAATATACAGACTCGAATCGTTATTGCATATGGAACCCACGTCATGCACGTCTTGCATATTCTATTGGCTGGAAAATGGGATCCCATCAACTTGCTGGATGATGAGGATTTGTGGATCTCATCGCAGGGATTCATCACATCGACAAGCCATGCTGTTGCTGCGGCTGAAGCGATCAACCAGATTCTTGAATTCGATCCTGGACTCGAATTCATGCCGTTCTTCTTCGGTATATATCTTCTTCAAGGGTCGTTCTTGTTGCTGCTTATTGCGGATAAGCTGCAGTCGGAGGCATCGCCAAGTGTTGCAAAAGCATGCGAGACAATCGTGCGGGCTCACGAAGCATGTGTTGTCACTCTAAGCACAGAATATCAGGTAAGTCCTTCTCTAGGAATCGAGGTCTCAGCGTAAAAACTAACAATGGATAGCGAAAATTCAGCAAAGTTATGCGTAGCGCTCTTGCTCAGGTTCGAGGTCGTGTACCTGAGGATCTGGGAGAGCAGCAACAACGGCGAAGGGAGCTTTTGGCGGTTTATCGATGGACAAAGGACGGAACAGGATTGGCCTTGTGAGCAGGGCTCTGGGTCAAGATAACGGCAAGCAAGCCATAGGGATTGGGAAAAGGGGGTAACGTATTCGCGGCGGCGTATTGGGACACTCTCTTTCGGGTGGATAACGGCCTTGATGGACTCGAGACATGACTTGAGTATGGGAGCGGCACGGTGCTTTTAGATACCATGAAGCGGACAGCGATGTGTTGTCGAAAAGCGAAGTCTTTTGGCATGTGGAAATTCAATTCCTATTAATCTTGTTGAGTTCTTGACGAATCGTGTCTTTCTCGGGATAGTTCGCGATCGATGATGGTAGAATGACTGGTAAAGGAAGAGATTAGAAATGAGATCAATGCTGGTTGTATCATGTATGTGAGTGAGTGAGTGCTGGGTGATGTTCAAACAAAGGGGCGAATGTAAAGTGAAGGGGGGTGGTGAGCAAGTATGTTCAGTAAGACAACGACTTAACGAGCGACCATGTTCATCTCAGTAGACTGGCTTGGATGGACTATTTCGTCCTCTTGGTTGGTCCTAAAGACTTTTTCCTCCTTCTTGTCAATGTCGGTGCATCACCAACGACATTGCTGACGGCCAACGCCAACCGTAACCCCTATTTACTCCCATCAACACAGGACGATCCAGCGCCTTCGAAAATGCATCCCGACGTACCTAGATGGCGTTGCATTGTTCCTATGTCGTTTGTGTACTGATAGTTCAATGAATCGGCGAGTTGTTTTGAGGTGTACCATCGATACGGCCTCTGCCTACGAGACGAACCATGATACGAGTTAGCTGTAGTGAAGCGGAACGATCGATACGACTCCAAAAAAACGCTGACGATGAAGACACAATATAAGACCCCCCGGGTTGGGTTTTGGAAGCTTGGACACTAGTGAATGCCGATAATGGGGCGAGTTGGCGAGTTGGGGGGTAAACCACCAAGACGAACCAAGACTCAACAAAAGAAATGATAAAGAATGACTCACCAAAGATTGTTCTTTTCCATATTTCTACAATGAGAGCAAGAGCTTGCAAATATATAAACAACTATCAGAGTGCCTTCTTGCTGGAATTGTTTTCCTGGCATGTTACGCCTCGTGCACCCTCGCGAGTAACCACGTCATGTGTTTTCTTCACCCAGGCGATTGGCCGTTTATTTCCATGCGTATCAACCTGATGCGGGGGATAGAGGCTCTGCAGTGCCAGGATATGGAACTCCACTCTCGACTTCAACGCATAGGGTCCGCCAGACACTCGATGATATAGCTTCATAGACATGCATCACTTGCAAAATATTATATATTCGATATAGCTACATAGTAGAGCATGCTCAAGATCGCTTGTTTATAGAATGCTGTCAAAAGAGCGTATGGGATATGCTCACGTGGGCTGCCAAACAAAAATGCAGCATATGGCTTCCATTGCATCAGATGGGATATAACCTGTTGCTCTGCCCGTGACGTTTTCTTTTCTTGATCACGTCTTCAGGCGCGTCTGCTACCTCTAAACTGTCTGTCTACGCGTGCCTCCACTGTCATAAGCGGACTATACCTCGCAGTGACCAAGTGCATTAGCTCATAATGCCCCTATGCCACTGCAAGATTTCCACGTAGGGAACTCACTCGCTTGTCTCGACTGCATAGCCCGCTATTTCTACTGACACTGGCAGTTCGAGGTCCGCTTGACTGCGTTTGCTGCTCTGCCTTCCTGGTTGCTCCACCCACTCCGTTCCCCCATCTCTTCCTTTCTCCTCTCTCTTCTCCTCCCATCACAACATCACAACCTCACTCTCACAAACCCAAACTTCTTTTTTTACCACAACACACTTCTGCGGTTTGGATCTTCTTCTTTTGATCTCTCTTCCAATCACGAGCATCTCCTGCTTTATGATTTCATCCCTCTGAACTACATCAGAACACCATTCCGCACTACCACATCTCGCACCCACGACTTGTGCAGCTATTCACTGCCGCATGTCACATCTACACTTAATCACTACACTATACACTGTTCACAGAATCACCTTCACATTGTAAACCATTCTCTATTTATTCCCCACGCGGTTTCGCGTCCCGAAGACACCATGTCTGAAGGACTTCCCTTGAAGCCTCTTCAACCTACACGCCCGTTGACCCAAGTACATCTGTCACCTGGGTCTGCAGAAGAAGCTATTGCATCTCTCCGAGCTTTTGGTACCAGCTTCCCACAGGCTGCTGGATCCCAAGCAGCTCAGACATTAACTACCCTCCAGCTGCCTACTGTACCAGTCACTGAACAGTCTCAACAACCTCACACAGGAGCGGCCCCTACTAGAAAGCCCAGAAGAAGACAGCCTAAGAAAACTCAAGAACAAGCTTCAACTTCTCAATTGTCTCTTCCACAGGGATCCCAAGAGGTTCATCAACCTCAAACCGAAGCACCCCCTTCTCAGAAGGCCAGACAACCAAGAAAGACCCTGAAGCGATCTATCAACAGTGTTGATCCCTCAGCTTCTCAAGAAGGCCCTGCGACCAAGAAGCCCGCTCTGCAAGTGTCTCAGCCTATTCAACCTGAGATCCAAGCACTTCCTTCTGCAGCCGCTCTACAGGCATCTCAGCAGGCTCAACATTCTCAGACCGAAGCACTCCCTTCTCAGAAGGCCAAGCAGCCGAGAAAGTCTTTGAAGCGATCTATCGACAGTGTCGAACCTTCAACTTCCCAGGAAGGCCCTGCTACCAAGAAGCCCGCTTTGGAGGTATCTCAGCCTGATCAACCCCAGATCCAAGCACACCCTTCTACAGTTGCCCTACAGGTATCTCAACCTATTCAACCTGAGGTCCAAGCACCTCCTTCTACTGCCCTACAGGTATCTCAGTCTCCTCATTCTGGGACTCAAGCACCTGCTTCGACAATCGATCTACCACCACGCCAGCCGGCTCAACAACTTCAGTTCCTGGCACCCCGTACTGATCCCACCCCTGGTGGATGGTGGGAGATCCCTGGTTTCTCTGAAGCATTCAAGCAATTCCACAGAGACAGATGCGGACAAGAAGGCACTCTCAGACCGTTAGTTGTGCAGGGAATTATTAACCTGGCTGTCGCCGAACACCGGAGACTCCATGCTGCTGCTGCTACTCGACAAGCTGCTGAAAACCAGGGTGCTGCTAACCCAACTGCGCCCGAACAAGAGACAGATCCAGTATCTGCAGGCGTTCAAGCTCTTGTGAACCTGTCCGGCGGCCCATCTTCTGAGATGGGCGCGGATAATCAACAGACAGCCATTGACCTTCCGATTGACCCCCAGCTTCAGGCGGCGTATGACGCTAGCTCTATGGACCCTCGTGCTCACACAATACACGTCGGGGGTGTTAAGCTGAGCCAAGTTGGCTTGGGTCCCGATCCTGCTCTTCCCAAGGACGACGTTGATGGTCGCTTCAAGATGATTGAGGCCGAGCTCAAGAATCAGATTCAGCCTGAGAGTATTCCCATCCCCCCGCTCTCGAAGATTCCTAAAGCGCCTCCCAAGGATTTTGATGCTAGTCTCTACTTGATGCCGCCCGGAGTCAAAGACGCTCGTCTGGAGGAAGTCCTGAAAGCAAGGAACGATGTTATTCTCAAGGACAAGAAGCAGGTCGAACTTGACCGCAACAACTTAGCTGCAAAGGGAACCCGTGATAGACGGGTAGAAAAAGCGCAAAACCTCAAGGAAATGATTAGAAACTTACAAGTCCAAATGAACTGGTGGCGCCTCAAAGCTGTCTCCCTTGGCGCCAACCCTGGAGAATGGAATGCCATCCCCGAGGGCTTCAAAAAGAAAATGTTTGCTGATATGGATAAAAAATTGTGCCAGGCCGAAAGCGCTCAAGAACAGCACATTAAGGGAATCAAAGGTTCAGAACATTCAGCTCGAAATACAGAAAACGCAGTGAGTTACATACAGTGCTTACGATTCTGCTATCCTAGGAACTTACTAACATGTTGTGTCTAGCGACTGTCGAAACTGAACGTCGCGAAAAAGAAGAAAGAGGTTCAAGCAATCATGGCTGCCATCGAGGCTAAAGATCGTGAACGACAGGAAGCACAGTCTCAGGGTCAGGAGCTCCCTGAGATGGATCTTGATGAGTTCATTAACATGATCTTTCCTGACGATGTAATCCATGTCGATACCACTACCGCTGCTGGTGTCACGACTGGTGACAAGGCCAAAGCCCCTACTCCGATCAACGACAATCAAAACGACAGTATTCATGCCAACACAAGTGGCCCTATCAACATCAATGGCGTTCCAATTGAGTCTACAGCCAATATCGGTGAAAGTGCCGATGCTGGAGGCGCAGCCGAATATGCCAACACCACTGATGTCAACAATACTATGGATGTTGGCAATCCTATCAACAACAACAACATTTCTATGGCTCCCAGCAATACTATGGATGGAAACGCCCTGACAATGGATGAAGACGCCCTGGGCAGTGACAACATGGCTAGTGCACCCGCCGTGGACAACAGTTCACATCCCCAAAGCCACTGGGCCTATCAGCCATACGCTCAGACTGACAGCATCCCTCATATGTCTGTGGACTTTCAAGCTCTCAACAACTACGACATGCAGAACAACAACATGCAGAACGGCATGCAGAACTGGGTCCCTGGCGGGACTGTGATGAATAACGAGTTCCAGGCTGATGCCTTGGACGACTTTAACCCTCAAAGCAATGAATTCTTCAGCTTGGGTCCTCAGGATAATGGGTTCATGCAGAGCAATCCCCAGGACACTCTCTTTGGTGCCGATGATATGCAGAACATCAACATCACCACCAATGGTTTTCAAAGAATCACCGCCCTCGACGACTGCACTCAGGGCAGTACCTCTCTCGACTACCCCATCCCCGACAACACCCCTCTTGACACCAGCCTTTACGGTAATGCCTCTCTTGGCAACAGTACTCAGTGCAGTACTTCCCTCGACTACAGTGTTCAGGGCGATGCCGGTTTTGACATCAGCATTTTCAGTAATGCCTCTATCGACAGCGGTACTCAGAACAATGCCTCTTTTGATATCAACTTTCAAGACAATACCTCTGTCAACTACGGATCTCAGGGCAATCTCCCTACTAACAACGGTATTTATGGTGCCGCCCCCTACAACAATTTGATGCAGGACAATGCCTCTAGCAGCACTAATCCTCAGGGCAATGGCAACGCCACGAACAAACAGAAGCCCAATAGAGTCACCAAGACCACTAAGCCTAGCCGGGCCAGCAAGAGCACTGGTCGTAAGGTTAAGAAGCCCGAGACCGTTAGACGTGAGATCACCGGAGCCGATCTCCCCAGAGTTACAAACTCCGCCCTAAACAACACCTTCAACCCAGCCGTTCTTGCACGCGCTAGACTTGACCACATCGATCCCACAGACCGTTACGCCTTTGGCGGACGGCCTCCTAGTGCCAGCCAACAGATCATCACTCCTCGGGCTAGCGACTTCGCAAACGACAAATACCTGACCTATGAGAACTCTTTCACAAGCGAGGGCAACAAAAGCCTCTTCGAAGCTAACTATGACTTGTACCCTTCCGATGATGAAAGGAACCAATTTTGAAAACCTGTCAACCCGTTGGGAAGACGCAGGGCTGAAATGAGAAGCCGCGCGATTGGGGACTGATGCAGCCTCGGAATGAAAACCGCATCGAGGTCTCCTGGTTACGAGTGTCTGTCACTGGAGATGGAGTTCCGGCCATTATATGAGGGCTATGAACCATATCGGAGGAGGATGGTTGGTAATTTTTGTACGAGTATGGAGGATATATCAGTGAAGCCAAGGCTTCACATGCGAATCGGATCTGCCGTGTTTTCTTCACACAAAGTGTCATGCCTCGGATTAATAGGCAGGAGTTATATTAATACACACAGTTAGTTAAAGCTATTACACAAATCGTCAGTAGTGACATGTACTGTCAGTGATGAAGCGATGAAGTGACAGAAAAAGGCCCAAAGTAACAATCCTATCATGGGTTCGTAGCACGCCTCTTTTAGTAATTCATGGCATATTAAGGCTGAATGAGCATATAATCAAGTGAAACATTGACGCTGGTGATCACAAGGGCAGACAGAGATCGTACTTCTCTGCTGCTGTACCGGCAAATAGCATTGGTGTCAGTGTTCGTTATAGTGTCTGAAGCAGCATAGGCAGTTTGTCTCGGCTCATCTCTGTCCTCTGTCTATCTCACATGAACCGTTCTCCCTCTGACCCAAACCCTCTTGACATTCCTGTCATCTCCATTAAACAGCCACTTCGCAATCTTCTCCTCCCAAGTTTCCCACCCGAAAACATTCACATTCCCGTCATCCTCCGCCAGGCCATCCTCATCAACACTTCCTAGACCTATCAACTGAGCATCCCACTCCATTCCCTCCTCGAACCCACCGATTCTATCAGCCAGTCCAACAACCTCTGCACCGCCGCGAGTTGCAAGATACAGCACCTCTTCGACCGTCAACTTGCTCCGTTCCTTTTCCTCGTCCATTCCCATCGCGACGTGTCGACTCACAAGGGCTGCTTGGCGTGCTGCTTCGAGAATGGAAGGGCTGTAGCCGCCGCTCATGTCTGTACCGAGGCCAACTGTAATCCCCTTGTCCCAGAGCCATCGCACGCGTGCAGAACCGCTTGTGAGTGAACTGTTGCTGCAGGGACAATGTGAGATTTTACTTCCCCGCTGTGCGATCAGCTTTGCTTCCGCTTCGGTCAAGTGAATCGCGTGCGCAAGAATCGTCCGGGTGGTAAGAAGACCGCAATCATCGTACAATTGCGTATACGACTCCGACTCCGGAAACAGCTTTGCGACAAGTTCGACTTCTCCTTCGTTCTCGGAAACGTGTGTCTGGACAGGAAGATCCAGTTCCTTTTGGATCTTTGCCAGTCCCTTCATCGAATCGCTGGAGCAAGTTGGTGCAAATCGTGGTGTCAGCACCGGTGATACAAGTTTAAACTCAGGGTCGATTTTTTGAACATGTCGAATCGTCTGTCTCGTTTTCTCAAGACCCTCTTCGACACTCTCATCGCGATAGTAGCTTGGACACATGTCAGGGTTGTCCATGCACACACGTCCAACAAGAGCTCGCTGTCCTAACTCTAAGCAGAGATCAGCGAGAAGATTCGTTGCTGCTACGTCGATGGTAGCATAGTAAGCCGCTGTTGTCGTTCCATGGGATAATGTCCGTCGAACACATGAGCCATATACTCGCTTTGCCTTGCTCAAGTCCTTTAGACTCGACTCTAGAGGGAATGTGTACTTTTCCAACCAGTCTAGGAGGGTGGTCTTTCCAAAGATTCCCACATTTGGGTATTGAGATGCATGCACATGTGAGTCTGGTGTTTCTGTCAGTGTGTTTCTTGGAAAGCGAGGGCTGTATCACTCACCAACAAAACCAGGGAAGAAGAACTGCCCAGGCTCCGCAATATGAACATCTACATCGCTGAGCTCCCAATTCAGAGTTTCTAGTAGTCTCTTTCCAATCTGCTCGGTACTGCCGCCCTCTGTATCGACCTTGACAATTCTACCCTCTCCATCAACACATACAATCGTATCATGCTGATAGTCAAGCTCTTTGGGACTTTTGCTGGATACGAATGTCCCTACAAAGACTTGCTTCTTCAAGCCCGCCATTGTAGACTCCTCTATATCTTAATCTCTCAAGTGTTCGCTGTGTAGGTAGTTAAACAATAGGAGGTAAGATGCCAAGTGGGGATGATGTAATAGCAAACAGAACCGAAAGAGAGAGAAAAAAGCCCGAGAACAAGAAGAACCAGTCTAAAGCCCTTCCCTTTTGGACCTTATATACGAATTCATGAAGACGTAAACTTATCTCTGTTTGCGATGTTGTTAGCGACCAAAGCGGACTTGATTCCCCTGATAGGCCATCTCCACCACTTGTCCGTCTCCGGCCGTCGCCGGCAGCCGACCACTACCGCTCGGAACCAGTGGGATCCAATGGTAGGGTGGTACAATCGCCGAGCCGAGGCACACCAATCAATGCCAGGTATTTCATTATCTCGTCAATCATTTCCCACACGAGCTTCACTTGTACGACAGCACCGGGAGCGAACCAACATCACAAGACTGCGTGCGCATCCTAAGCTTTCACAGGACGAGATAAGTTATTCGATTTATGAACCAAACGTCATCATCAAACATTCAAAATTCTCTAAACTTGTAGCAAAAACAAACGCCCCTCTAGCTAAAGATAACAAGATACATCGTAATATACTCATGCCAGGATAACAGTCCAGCCGGGAATCTGTAAACTTTCTTCGTGATCATCCATCCATCTCTAATCTTCCGTTGCATCATGTCTCTGCATGGTCCCTTTTCTTCCTTTTTATTATATTTCCCTTCTTCTTTTGTTTTCTAACTCGCTCAAGCAGCACGGCCAGAGCCTTCATACTCGCCACTGGAGCTGTCGCTACCCTCGACACCGTTGGTAGCGGTCTCATCCTGGTTATACTTCTCCCAGTTGGCCAACACGGCACCAATCTTTGGCGAGTTGGTCAGCTTGTACACATCCTCGAAGTACTCCTTGGTCAGCGCGAACGGCTTGGCCGTCACGTTGGGAATATACTTTCCAACCAACTTGGAGGGGTCGATGGATGTCTTGTTGATCTTCTTGAGTAAGAAGGATCGGAAAGGCTTGACACCAGATCGAAGGAAGGTCGAGTGGAAGGGCACATCAATACCACGGAGAGGGATGGTAGCGAAGCCACGCTCCAGCTCAAGAGGTGTGGGCTTGGCAAGAGTCTTCTCGGCACAGCCGCGGATGATCTCGCGGAGGTGTCCCTTAACCTCCTCGATGTTGTCCTTGACCTCTTCAATATCAATCTTCTGGATCTTGATGAAGTTGGTCACACCAGCAAGAGTGTCGAGCGCACGGAGATCACCAGCGCAAACATACTGCATATTGGCAATGTTGTAGTTGACAATCTCAAGAAGCCAGCCAGTCTCCTCAGCAATGTTGTCAACAACGAACTGGAGAGCGGCTTCGTTGAAGGTCTTGCTGATGCGGCTAGGGTTAACAGCGCACATGGAGTAGTTAGATCGGCCAGCAGCGTCACGCTCGACGGCAACCTGCATGGTGAGACCACGGTAGAACACAACGGACACCAAACTCTCAATTGGCATGACCTCGGCAAGGGCAGCAAGGGCCGAGTATTCACCGAGAGAGTGACCAGCAAAGGTGCTGTTGTTAGGCACAAGTCCCTTGGCCTTCATGTCCTCAAAGCTGGCCTTCTCCATCAAGGTAAGGGCAGGCTGAGTGAACTGGGTGGCCGAGAGAAGTCCAGTAGGGGAGCGGTAGGTGTATGAGGTAGTGGTCTCATCAATCTCCTTGAAGATCTTCTCGGACTTGATGCTACCATCCGCAGCCACGGTCTCGAAAGTCATCGCAATGTAGTTCTGGCGGATAGCCTTACCACGGGGACCACCAAAGTGAATGGTGAGCTCCTTAGGGTTGTTCTTGACAATGTTGGTAATGGAGAAACCTGGGATATATTAGCAGATGCACATTGATAGGACCGATTCATGTAACTTACCATAGGCGTCGAGGAGGTACTTGTCGGCGCGATCCCAGACTTCCTTGGCAACGGGACTGCTGGCATACAACTCCATACCCATACCCTGTTCCTGAGAACCCTGTCCAGTGAAGACATAGGCAGTCACAGGCTGTTCAACCTCGGCCTCACCCTCAAGTACCTTGTCCTCGGTCTCCTTGTTGCGGACCTCAACCTTGATGATCTTGCGACCAGAGACCATGCCAGTGTGTTGAAGCTTAACCTCGAGCTCATCGTTGGGCAGAACCATGCCAACAAGCGAGGCGTGGAAGCTTCGGACACGGCCAATGTTGTTCTCGGCGGCCCAGGTCTCGATCAGGCTTCGCACGGATGCACTAGAGTACATGCCATGGGTGATGGTACCAGGGAGGTTGGCATAGCTGGAGAATACACGAGAGACGTGGATGGGGTTGTAGTCACCGGACACACGAGCGTAATTCTCGTTGGAAGCAGGGGCTCGGAGAGCGAGAGGAGACTTGCCGCTAAGGGGGATGGGGTTCTCAAAGTTGATGGGCTGGTCGATGGGTTGGCCGTTGCGCTCAAGGTAATCAACAACGGGGTTACCATGAGACTCTCCGGTCTCATAGTCGACGCTGCCGACCTGGATAATCTCCTTGGTGGGAAGCTCAAGCAGAACCTGGCCGCGGGTCTCGATGCTGCTGAAGACAGCCTTGTTCTTGTAGCGAACCAAGCTTTGGAGACGGAAAGTCAGAGTCTGGCCGAGCAAGTCGATGTTCTGAGGAAGCTCGTCGACGGAGAACCACTGCTTGGATCGAAGAATGGCAACATCCCGAGTAGTGGCCAGATGAAGCTGGATAGGAGTCTCAACCTTTCGTTGGAAGGTGTTCTCGTAGTCGGTGTAAGTACCACGGTACAAGAATTGCGAGGTGACCTCCATGACAGGCTTGCCATCACGGACGAGAGTACCACAGACCTCAACCATCTTGCCAGCCTCTTGGTTGATGACGGCGTTGATCTGAGCAGTGGTGGAGACCTCGTCTCCCTTCTTGAGAGGCTCAGCGCCGGGGATCATGCGGAACTGGTTGGAGAGATGGACAAGCTTCAGGAGGTCACCATCAATGGTGCGAGGGAAGATAGGCTTGGTAATGGCCTTCCAGCCGATAACAATGGCAAAGTCCATGGGAGCATAGACAGTCTTACCAGGTCGGTCGACAAAAGCTTCTCCGTGGTTGCCGACAGCGTGCACAAAATCGTTGATAGCCTCGCCAGTGATGGTAGTCTTACCACCATCGAACTTAGCAGTAACATCAGCGTCGAGGTCGAGAGGCTCCTCGCCGAACCACGCCTTCCAGTAAAACTCCTTGATGCGGTCGTTGCGGCCCTCCATGACCTCACGGATAGGAGAGTATCCAGCCTCGGGGTGGTAGGTGAACTCCAGAGGTAGAGCAGCAGGCTTACCAAGAGCAGTGGTCTCCTTGATCATGTTGACCTGGATCTTGTTCTCGCCGACGAGCTTAACCTCGATGACGTCGATGTACTGGTTGTGGCGAGGCTGCTCACGAACAACAATGGTAGTCTTGGAAGGATCATTAGGATAAGAGATCTCAACAAACAGACCACGAGAAGGAGCAAAGATGCGTCGGATAGGGTTGGTCTGGAACTTCTGGCCTTGAGCAACAACATCGGCCATGAGCAGAGCATGGCGCCAGTTGCGGTTGGGTCCAGCAAGCAAAGATAGCCATGAGTCGAGCTCAGGGAGAGTGGCAGCGGCAGACGATGACAAACGGTAGGTGTTCTTGTAGGTGTCATAGCTGACAGTCAAGCCCTCGACATCAAGGGGCATCTCGGGGTCAACGAGCTTACCACCGAAGTACTCGATGTAAGGGATGGTGGCCTTGTTGTTGTTGTAAAGATCCCGGGTAAGGTACTCAACATGAGACTCGTGGATGCCATCGAGGATAGACTTGATGGGTTGATCAATCTCAGTGGAGAACTTGGCAGCGGCAGGTCCCTGAAGGATGCAGGTTCGGCCAACATCCTGGCCAACGACGGCATCGAGATCCTCAGATTGCCACAGGGAGTCCTTCTTGAAGTAGAACTCGAAGTTGTCGTCAAAGACAGGGATGAAAGTGACAGGCTTCTGAGTGGGTCGCATGCACATGATAAGGAAGTGCTGAACATCCTGGGCGTTGATGATCTGGGTCTCGGCGTCAGGGTAGGCAGCGAGGATGCGGTCAATCACCTCGAAAGGCTCGTTGAGCTCGGAGTAGCTCTGGAGAAGAGAGGCCTTGCCGGGGGTGGTGGTCAAACGCTCCTCAAGGCGGTGAATGTAGTCACCGACGAGAACAGTGTAGGAGCGGTCAATCCAGCGAGACTGGTGCTTGACGTAGAGGAGCTCGACAAGACGACGGAGTACATCAGCATAGGTCATATCGTCAAGGTCACAAGCCTTGCCCTCCTTGTTGCGACCGAACCAGACCTTCTGGCAGTCGTCGTTCAGCTTCTTGATGATGTAGTCCTTGTTCTTGTTGAGCTCAGCAACTCGCTTCTCCTTGGGGAGACTGAAGATCTTCTGGTCCATCTCGGCCCAGAAGCGAACTCCACGAGTGGCAAGCTTGTGGATAGGCTCACCCATCTCAGATCGAACGGTGAGAACACCACCAGCCGGTCCCTTGTAAGTCTGCTCCCACTCGCTGTCCTCAAGACCAGGAGCGGCAACGATAGCCTCCTTGGCCGCCTTACTGGTGTGAGCCTCCTTGGCAACCATCATGCGGCTACCGAACAAGCAACCATCGAAGGGCATGGGAGGATAACCGTATTTCTTGGCCCATTCACCAGTGATGTAGGGGTAGGTGTCATCAGCACCACCGAAACCACTGCCAGCAACAAGAATAATGTTCTCCTGTCGTCGGATACGGCCGTACATCTGGAGGATAGGCTGGTGGAAATCCTCGAAAGAGTGATGACCACCACCACGGCCACCAGTCCACTGAAGCATGACAGGGAAATGGGGGTTGGCCTTGGCGATATTGATGACAGCCTGGATGGCATCGACGGAACCGGGCTTGAAGCTGATGTGCTTGAGGCCAAGGGTCTCGATATACTCCTGGGCGACCTCGATAGAGGGAACACCAGCACCAATGGTAAGACCCTCAATGGGGACACCCTCGGATCGAAGCTTGCCGATCAAGGGGATCTGCCAGGCCATAGCACGGGGGTTGACATAGATCAGGTTGACGGAAATACCACGACCAGCAGGGATGGCCTTCTCGATCTTGGTAATAGCATCGGTCATCATGGGGCCAATGAAGTAACCACCGCCAGCAAGTTCGATGTGGTATCCAGCGTTCATGGTAGCGGCGACGAAATCCCAGGGGACGGTAGCGGGAGTCATACCAGCAACGACGATGGGAGGGAGACCAAGGAGACGGCTCATCTTGGTATCGAGGTATGTTCGGCCACTCTTGTTGGTGACAAGCTTGGGACCAAACTCCTTAACCCAGTCAATGGCATATTTGACCGCATTTTCCTCATCTCTATCGAAGAGCTCAGCCTTGTAGCCGAGGTCGTTCATGCCACCATCGACAGTACCAGCCAAGATGACACGGACGCCAGTACCCTCCTTGTTTCGGCTGGTCAGTACGCCGAGACCGGAAACACCACCAGGGCCGAAATCAAGAATGTGGGTGGCATCAGGGAAGACAGTAGCCTTCTCCCAGTTGACGGGGTCGCGAGTGATCAAACGGACAAGGGCGGGAACAATGTTGCCCTTGACCTCTTCTCGGAGATCTTTACCAGTGTTGGTATCGAACACGGCAATTCCGAGATCACTGGAGTCAATCGAGATATCCTTGAGATCCTCATCAATCATGGCGGTAGCCTCGGCGAGGTAATTGCTGTGGAAAGGTGCGGTAATGGGGAGGAATCGGTTGGCGAAGCGAACCTTTCGCTCTGTGTAGGGGATACGGTTCTGGTCCAGGCCAACAGGGGCCTTGACCTTGCGCAACTGAGCGTTAAGACCGTAGAGGGAGGTTGGGGGTCCTGTCACAACCAAGTTTCGTGGGCTGTTAATGAGAGAGATGCTGATGTGACGGTCCTCGGGAAGGTAGTGGTTAGTAGCATCGATGTGCTTCTGAACCTCAGCCTGAGGAAGATCTCGAATGCTAAGCATAGGAGTGGGTGCACCCTCGCCATGCTCCTGTGACTCGCGAAGCATGGTAGGGGTCATGGAGGTGATGGGGAATGCCTGCTGGCTTCGTGTTCCGATCCAGAAAAGCATGGTAAGGACAGAGCTGGCGATGTCTCTCCACGAGTCCCAAGAGTCGGCAGCGGCAGTTGCAGCGGCCATGACAATACCTTGGGAGTGACCAGTGGAACCAGTGATTCTCTCGCGCAGCATACCAGGATGCACACCAAGAACCTTACATGTCACCTCATAGTGGGCAAGCTGGACGAGGCCAATAAGAGGGAAACTGACAGGTGCCGAAATGAGATAATCGACATCGGGAGTAGAGTCCTTGTGATGAAGCCAGTTCATGATATCAAGACCCTTAGGGAACATCTTCTCGGCTTTGGGGTTCTTGGAGAGAGTCTGGAGCAGCTCAGCTGAGCGGGTGATAAGATCACCGACAAAGCTTGAGTACGTCTTGAAGATCTCTCGCAATTCCTCGAAATACTCCTCAATATTACCCTGACCGCCGAAAATTGTGTAGATTTCGGCGTCACCATCCTCAGCTGCTCGGAAAAGGGCTGAAGCGTGGGGCTTGATCGGTCGGTTGCACACAGCACGAGCGGTGTAGTAGCTGCGAATGAAGTCAAGCTTCTTAGACTCAATGCCAGGCAAACTGGCAGCAATGGCGTGAGCTTCATTGCCACGGAGGAAATGGCGCTCGAACTCGTTGAGAACAAGCTTCAGCACCTCCTCGTAGGAGCCTTGCTCATCATCTTCACCCTCATCAACCTCATGAGCAATGAGGCCAAGGTATCTGGCGACCAGGTCGGGAACGGATGATGGCTCGTCATCCTGGGCAAGCTCGTCGGTGGCTTCGGGAAGTGTAGCGACAAACTTGTCTTTCAACTGAGAGGCGTGGAAATGGAGGTTGGTAGGAATGAGAAAAGAGGTCTCGAGAGAGCCGTGGGAGAGAGTCAACGGCCGAAGAGAAGCGCTAGATCTGGGGGTGGAAATGCCCGTTTGAGGGCCTTGACCGGTGCCGTACATGATGAGTGAAGGGTATCGAAGAAATCTGCAGTGGCGAGCAAAAGTGAATGGTTAGTTTGCAATTGGCGGTTGAAACCCTTCTCGGGGGGTTCAATGGTCACAAACCTATCAATTCAAGTCGTAACACACCAGAAATAAGATCTGATGCTTTCCCCAAGGACGCTGGTGAGAAGAAACCGGCGGTCCTGATTTGCGTGAAGGCTGGCTGGTCCCCTGATAGGTGGGAGGGGTTAGAAATTAGTAGAGAATAGCTTTAGAGTCGGTGGAGCGCGGCGCGGCACAAGACAAGACAACACCAGCCAGGCGCAAAGGGGATCTAGGGAAGGAGGAGGAAGGAGGAAGGAAATGAGTATGATGATGGAAGAGGAAGATGAAGATGGACAATCTCAAGAAGGAAGAGTCGGAAGAAGAGGTCTAAGAGGGATTCAGAAATGGTCCCGGCCACGGTATAAGTCCAGAAGAGAAAAATCGAGCTTGTACTGGTAGCCGACTAGGGATTGGATTGGATTGAGTTGTCGAGGGTGTGGTTGAAGCACCTGGAGTCTTGGAGGGGCCGCCTCAATGGACTGGAGTAACAGGCCAAAATTTCAGTTCTGTTGGGGATATGGAGGGGTACGTATCCTGGCATTGTTTTTTCTACGAGGTGCACTGTAGGAGGGCAACTTTTTGCTCCCCCTCCACAATCCGGGCTATCTTAGTGAAGAAGTGCATCCACCTCCCGCCGTTGTGAGACTGCGAGAGCCATTGGCATGCACCGCATTGGCGGTTCGCTTCATCCGCTGGGACCCCACGACATCAGACACGCCCCTTGCTGCATGACGCTCCTTGCCAAAGAGGGACAAGGGGACCATCATTTGCAGGGTTTGGGTTGGGAAGAAGGCCAACGAAGGTGAAGGGTCCTGGCCAAGGTACCGGTACTTGTATACCGCATTTCCACTGGCAACAACCCACTGCTTCTGCCTCTAGAGAGAGAGAGGGCCGGGTGACTACGGGCAAAATTACTCACCCCCAGCCACTATTCTCCAAGGATTCGATCTGGAGGGCTGGAACAGCATTCTGGAGCCATACTGGAGCATATTTTTATTCTTGGTGCGCCTGTGAGGCTGCTGTTGAGTTGTGGTTGCAGCAAGCGGGTGGGCGGAAGGCTGATACTGAATTTTGATGGGAAGTCAATTCGTCCGCTTCGGAACAACAGGATCCTCCCTGCAGACCAGTAGTCTGATCCTATTGATCTGGATCTGATCCTTAACTTTGATCGCACTATCATTGCCACGGTGTGGCCAAGCTTGTTGGACGGGTTGCACTCAACTTAACTCAATTCCTTATGCGAGTGAGTTCCTATCTACCTATCTAGCTATCTCCGACAGCTATATGCAACTGTACCAAGCCATCGAATGATTGAGTTGTCATCATTGTCCCTCAGCAATCTTGAAAGTCGGTCTTCTGCAAGATATGTCGTCATATCTCAATCAATTATCCTCAACTATTTTGCTACCAATAATTTCGGCATTTCGGGTATGCTGAGGATATTCACACGGTCGCCGCCTACCCGGGACTATCGTGAACTTCTTTTGTCTCAAATGTTGTATCGAGCAGAAAATTCGTCTTCGGGGTGGCCATTGACAATTGATAGATTTCTTTCCAACTTAGGTAGTACTTAAATAACTATAATAGTAAAGAGTGGCCAAAAGTTGATATCACTATTAACTAAATCTGCAAATAATCATCCGGCCGTTCAGACTTAGGAACCCATCATGAATCAGTGGCTATTTTTCCCTTCTGTCCATCGTACAGCCTTTGCTAGCCCAGTATCAGCGAGCACTGATTTGAAAGTACTGTACATCTACTCAGCTCGGGAGTTTCGTGGGCCTCCCGTGCGGCTCCACTCCACTTTGAAAGACAAGCATCAACGTCCCCTTTCAATCTCAGCAAACAGCTTTCAGATGGGGATTGATTCAACATGAGCTGTTATAGACCTCCAGTGACTCTGAAGTCTGAACAGACATAGTTTGAATGGCATGGGTAGCAATTCCTGATCCTTGATCCTGAACTGATCCTAAACCCAACAGGGGACACCATCATGAGAACTCATGACTCCATCCTATGTTCGCCGATTCATGAGAGAAATTTTGTGCCTCCTTCCACCGCCTGGTCAACGCCTCACTCACATCCCCAACTTCCCCTACCAACAATGATTCGGCCCCCCACATTCTCCGTCAAGCATCGACTTCCGGCTCATGGTGGGGTCAGGCTATATTGATCATTATCCAAGTCTCTTACGCGTAAAGTACCGTAACAAGGAGGAGAAAGAAAACTCAGGACCTTGATCCTAAATGATAAAAAGAGGTAGGTAACTTAGCATAAGTTTAGGTTACCTCTTGCTGAGTTTACAAGTATTTGGATATCCTATATCAAGGTCCGATGTTTTCTTGCCCCCCCGCCGAGGAGCAGAGTACCTTTTGCGATGTGTGGCCCCGAGTCGGTTCGTTTCGGTGAGTTACTGGAAATGGGACGTGTGCAATTGAGGAGCGAGAGAATTGTTATGTGACCTTCCTTGACTGCTTGAACCTTATCCCTTGGTGGCATGGCGTCTGTAGATCTCGTTTCGGTTTCCATGCACCAACGGTTGTGGCTATCCGCAGCGGTTTCTGAGAGGTGCAGATAAGAGCCGCAAACATCACAGTGACTTAGACCAACCAACGTTTCAGCAAGTCAACCTAACTCTATTATTCAACGATGGCTTATTAGAGACAGACAGTAAGCATGAAATGGCAGCTCAACGTCTCGACAAATTGTTGCATACAAGAGGAGTTCGGATTTGCGGAAACCGACGGACAAACGAGTAGACTCGACGTTGAAATGTATCGGTACCTAACCGAGTACATTGAGCCGGATACCTAGGATGGCAGTTGAGAAAGACGCGAAATTACATTGACAAATGGAACCACTGAGAGTTGTTACCTGGCATCTTCGAAATTGTGACGAGTTCATCACCACCACCGGAATCAATATTACATCTTCAAGACTTCGAATTATATGGCACTCCATAGCTCTAGTAAAAGCCTTCTTCCTAAGGTTCATGGGGGAATTCCTAACCCCGTACCCTATCCAGCTTCAATGACATATATCTTACCTGGACCACTCAACCCTCACCATCCTCGCTTATTCGTACGAGTTCTGACTGGTAGCAAGGACCATCTGTCATAGCCTTAGACCCCTGGGGTTAATATTGATAGCCCATGGGATGTCTGTCGTCACCTTGCCTTTGATGTTCCGAGATGGAGCCTATTCTTATCGTTGCTGGGCCGAGAACTAAATTGTTGACCAGTAGATAACATGATCGAGAATGCAACATAAGCAAGCCGCTCGGCCGAGCTATCAGTGGCTCATGAAGGCAAAGCCGTAAACAAGATAGCCAGCAAAACCAGTTATCTCCATCTCAGTTCATCGATGTTGATGGTGCCCCAAAAGGTCGGTTTCTGGGGAAGATGCTCCCCTGGACGCCCCTGGCTGGTGCACGCCTACGGTGTTCAACCATACTAGGATAGGCATAGCGCTGGAATATGGTTGAGGAGCGGGCTGCACGCCAAGGACCCGCCGCCATGTGTGGCTCGGGGATGTTCCAATGTTCCACTCAAGAGAAAGTACCGGATACTCAACCGTGCTACAGCGGGAGCGAGCGTACAGGGCGCCTGTAAGGGTCTCGATGTACCGACATCTGCTCTTCCAACAGGTACTGTACAAGACGCCAATTGCCCGGTGGAGGGGGGGGCAAGGAGAGAACAGGCTGGGGTGTGGCCTAGAGCTTCCCCCAATTTTTTTTTCACTCGACGACTTTTTGGTGGGCCAGTCGTTCAACAATCGGCTGCTCCCTCGCAAGTCGGTTACAGTTGTGATTACCTATTCGTACGGGCCATCCGCATCCCATTGAATGTTTTTGGCTTGATCCTTCAGCTCTGTCTCTTCTCTAATTCCTCCCATTGCTTCTCGCTGGTAGGCAGAACGGATTTTCACCTTTGGCCTTCATATTCATAGACTCTCCGGCCACTTTCTTCTGCCTCCATCATCCTTCTCATTCTCCTTCCCCTCCTCCTCCCCTTCTTTCCATCTCCCCGCCAGCTTGGGAGTTCATTACGACGGTTCCATCTTCTCTTTACGTTGGGGTTAAGCGGGCCCCTAGTATATTCACCGTCAATTCGACCATCGTCTTGCACCAATTCTAGGTTGCCATAGCCAGTTCGCGCTTTTCGAGATACCCCTTCTTTCAAATCCTCTCACGACCTAATACCGCCAAAAATGCGTCCCGAAGTTGAGCAAGAGCTTGCTCACACGCTGCTCGTTGAATTGCTCGCATACCAGTTTGCTTCTCCTGTTAGATGGATTGAGACTCAAGATGTGTTCCTCGGTGAGAGGACTGCTGAGCGAGTCGTGGAAATTGGTCCTGCCGATACTCTTGGTGTCATGGCTAAGCGAACCTTGAAGTCCAAGTACGAAGCCTACGATGCCGCCAAGTCCGTTCAGCGAAATATCCTCTGCTATAACAAGGATGCTAAGGAGATCTACTATGATGTTGATCCCGTGGAAGAGGAACCTGAGCCTGCGGCTGCTTCCTCTAGTGATGCCCTTGCAGCTCCTGCGGCGGCTGCCGCTGCTCCCGCTGCTGCAGCTGCACCCGCTCCCAGTTCAGGTCCAGTCGCCCAGGTTGCCGATGAGCCTGTACAGGCTGTTGACATTGTTCGCGCCCTCATTGCGCAAAAGCTCAAGAAGCCTCTCCTCGAGGTTCCTCTCAACAAGGCCATCAAGGACCTTGTCGGTGGTAAGTCAGACTGAGCCCGGACCAATTGAGATATTGTTAACGATCTTTCCTACACAGGCAAATCCACTCTTCAGAACGAGATTCTCGGTGATCTTGGAAAGGAATTCGGTTCCACCCCTGAGAAGCCTGAAGACACACCTCTCGATGAGCTTGGTGCATCCATGCAAGCCACTTTCGATGGCAACCTAGGCAAGCAATCGCTGTCCCTGATTGCTCGACTTATCTCCTCCAAGATGCCTGGTGGTTTCAATATCACAGCCGCTCGAAAATATCTCGAGAGTCGATGGGGTCTTGGACCTGGCCGACAAGATGGTGCTCTGCTTCTCGCCCTCACAATGGAGCCTCCTGCGCGACTAGGCTCCGAGGGTGATGCCAAGGCCTTCTTTGACAGCGTCGCCAACAAGTATGCCACCAATGCCGGCATCAGTCTGTCTACAGCTACTGCGGCTGGCCCCGCTGGCGGCTCTAGCGGCGGCATGATGATGGATCCTGCTGCTATTGATGCCCTCACCAAGGACCAGCGTGCCCTCTTCAAGCAACAATTAGAGCTTCTCGCTCGATACCTCAAGATCGACCTCCGTGAGGGTGAGAAGGCTCACCTCAACTCCCAGAAATCCGAGAAGGTTCTGCAAGCCCAGCTTGATCTCTGGACTGCCGAGCATGGTGACTTCTATGCCTCTGGTATTGAGCCTGTGTTCACACCCCTCAAGGCCCGAACCTACGATTCATCATGGAACTGGGCTCGCCAGGACGCTCTCAGCATGTATTTCGATATTATCTTCGGTCGTCTCCAGGCTGTTGATCGTGAGATTGTTAGCCAGTGCATTCGTCTCATGAACCGATCCAACCCCAAGCTCCTCGACTTCATGCAATACCATATCGACAACTGCCCCACTGAGCGAGGTGAGACTTACAAGCTTGCTCAGGAGCTCGGACAGCAGCTGATCGAGAACTGCAAGGATGTTCTTGATGTCGCCCCTGTGTACAAAGATGTTTCCCTCCCCACCGGACCCAGGACGACAGTTGACGCCCGGGGCAACCTCAACTACGAGGAAGTCCCGCGTGCCAGCTGTCGCAAGCTCGAGCATTATGTCCAGCAAATGGCTGAGGGCGGCAAGATCTCTGAGTACGGCAACCGCACCAAGGTCCAGAGCGATCTTTCTCGCATCTACAGACTCATCAAGCAGCAGCACAAGCTGTCCAAGACTTCTCAGCTTGAGATCAAGAGCCTTTACGGCGAGGTCCTTCGCTCGCTTGCCATGAACGAGAGCCAGATCCTTCCCAAGGACAACAAGGGCCGAAAGGTTCTGAAGAACAGCCAGAGCAAGGGTAAGGTCGAAACCATTCCCTTCCTTCACCTCAAGAAGAAGGGTCTCCATGGCTGGGACTACAGCAAGAAGCTTACGGGCGTGTACCTCAACTGCCTTGAAGATGCTGCCAAGTCTGGTGTCACCTTCCAGGACAAGCACGTTCTTATGACTGGCGCTGGTGCCGGTTCCATCGGCGCCGAGGTCCTTCAGGGTCTCATCAGCGGTGGCGCTAAGGTCATTGTCACCACTAGCCGCTTCTCTCGCGAGGTTACCGAGTACTACCAGGCCATGTACACCCGCTATGGCTCTCGCGGCTCCCAGATTGTGGTTGTTCCTTTCAACCAGGGTAGCAAGCAAGATGTTGAGGCCCTCGTGGAGTACATCTACGATACCAAGGAGGGTCTTGGCTGGGATCTCGACTTCATCGTTCCTTTCGCTGCTATCCCCGAGAATGGTCGCGAGATTGACAGCATTGATTCCAAGTCTGAGCTTGCCCACCGTATCATGCTTACCAACCTTGTTCGTCTCCTCGGATGCGTCAAGGCCCAAAAGACTGAGCGTGGCTTCGAGACCCGACCTGCTCAGGTTGTTCTGCCCCTTTCTCCCAACCACGGCACCTTCGGTAATGACGGTCTTTACTCCGAGTCCAAGCTTGGCCTCGAGACTCTCTTCAACAGATGGCACTCTGAGAGCTGGGGCAACTACCTCACCATTTGCGGTGCGGTCATTGGCTGGACCCGAGGAACTGGTCTCATGTCTGGTAACAACATCGTTGCCGAAGGCGTTGAGGCTTTCGGCGTCCGCACTTTCTCTCAGCAGGAGATGGCTTTCAACCTTCTTGGTCTCATGTCTCCCACTCTGGTTGATCTGTGCCAGAATGAGCCTGTCTTTGCTGACCTCAACGGTGGTCTGCAGTTCATTCCTAACCTGAACGAGACCATGACCAAGCTCCGCAAGGATATCATGGAGACTAGCGAGGTTCGCCGCGCTGTTGCCAAAGAGAGCGCCATTGAGAATACCATTGTTAATGGTGCCGCCTCCGAGGTTCTCTACAAGAAGAAGACAATTGATCCTCGTGCCAACATCAAGCTTGACTTCCCCAAGCGACCTGACTGGAAGACCGAGATTGAGCCACTCAACGAGAACCTTAAGGGCATGGTTGACCTGGAGAAGGTCGTTGTGGTCACTGGTTTCGCTGAAGTTGGTCCGTGGGGTAACTCTCGAACTCGATGGGAGATGGAGGCGTATGGTGAATTCTCCTTGGAGGGTTGCGTTGAGATGGCATGGATCATGGGTCTCATCAAGAACCACAATGGTCTTATCAAGGGTAAGCCTTACTCCGGCTGGGTTGACGCCAAGACTGGTGAGCCCGTCGACGATAAGGACGTCAAGCCCAAGTATGAGAAGTATGTTCTTGAGCACTCTGGTATTCGTCTGATCGAGCCTGAGCTGTTTGAAGGCTATGACCCCAACAAGAAGCAGCTGCTTCACGAGGTCGTCATTGAGGAGGATCTTGAGCCCTTCGAGGCCTCCAAGGAGACTGCCGAGGAGTTCAAGCGTGAACACGGTGACAAGGTTGAGGTCTTCGAGATCCCTGATAGCGGCGAGTACATCATTCGCCTCAGAAAGGGTGCCTCTCTCTGGATCCCCAAGGCTCTTCGCTTCGATCGTCTCGTCGCTGGTCAGATCCCCACTGGCTGGGACCCCAAGCGATATGGTGTTCCTGAGGATATCGTCTCCCAAGTTGACCCCGTCACACTGTTCCTTCTTGTGTCTACTGCCGAGGCTCTCCTTTCTTGTGGTATCACCGATCCCTACGAGTTCTACAAGTACGTCCACGTCTCCGAAGTTGGTAACTGTGTTGGTTCCGGTATGGGTGGTGCCGCCGCTCTCCGCGACATGCACCGCACTCGCTTCCTTGACCAGCCAGTGCAGAACGACATTCTCCAAGAGTCTTTCATCAACACAATGGCTGCCTGGGTTAACATGTTGTTGATGTCCTCTTCTGGACCTATCAAGACCCCTGTTGGTGCTTGTGCTACCGCTGTTGAGTCCATTGACACCGGTTATGAGACCATCATGGAGGGCAAGGCTCGGGTCTGCTTTGTCGGTGGCTTCGATGATCTCGGTGAGGAAGGCTCTTATGAGTTCGCCAACATGAAGGCCACAAGCAACACTGTTGACGAGTTTGCCCATGGGCGTACTCCTAAGGAGATGTCTCGTCCTACCACTACTACCCGAAACGGATTCATGGAGTCTCAGGGTTGTGGTATCCAGGTCATCATGACTGCCAAGCTTGCTCTTGACATGGGTGTCCCCATCCACGGTATCGTTGCCCTGACCACCACTGCTTCTGACAAGATTGGCCGTTCCGTTCCCGCTCCAGGCCAGGGTGTTCTCACCACAGCTCGCGAGAACCCTGGCAAGTTCCCTTCGCCTCTTCTCGACATCAAGTACCGACGCCGCCAGATCGAGCGTCGCAAGAAGACTATCAAGCAATGGCAAGAGTCTGAGCTTGAGTATGTTCATGACGAGATTGATGCTATGAAGGCTCAGGGTGCTTCCTTTGACGAGAAGGAGTATGCCGCGGACCGCTTCGCTCACATTGAGAAGGAAGCTGCCCGACAGGAGAAGGAACTTCTCCGCAGCATGGGCAACAATTTCTGGAAGAGCGATCCTAGCATCGCCCCTCTGCGTGGTGCCCTCGCCACATGGGGTCTCACTGTCGACGATATCGGTGTTGCCTCGTTCCACGGAACCTCAACAAAGGCCAATGATAAGAACGAGTCCAATGTCATCTGCCAGCAGCTTCGCCATCTTGGTCGCAAGAAGGGCAACGCTGTCTTGGGTATCTTCCAGAAGTACCTCACTGGTCACCCCAAGGGTGCTGCTGGTGCTTGGATGATGAACGGTTGTCTCCAGGTCCTCGACACCGGTCTTGTTCCTGGAAACCGCAACGCGGACAACGTTGACCCTGTTATGGAGCAGTACGACCTCATCGTCTACCCCAGCCGTAGCATCCAGACCGACGGTGTCAAGGCCTTCTCTGTTACCTCTTTCGGTTTCGGACAGAAGGGTGCTCAGGCCATTGGTGTCCACCCCAAGTATCTGTTCGCTACTCTTGATGAGAAGACCTACGCCGAATACTGTGCTAAGGTTGATGCTCGCCAGAAGAAGGCCTACCGATACTTCCACGATGGCTTCATCAACAACAAGCTGTTCGTCGCCAAGAACAACTCTCCTTACTCTGATGACCAGCTCAGCAAGGTTCTTCTCAACCCTGATGCTCGTGTCTCTGAGGACAAGAAGTCATCTGAGCTTAAGTATGCCCCTGACTTCATGAAGAAGTCAGAGAAGGTTGTTTCATCAGCCAAGGCTAAGGAGACTGAGCAAGTCATGGAAGCTCTGGCCCTCAAGGTCACAAACAAGAACAGCCAGGTTGGCGTTGATGTTGAAGACATTGCCGCTGTCAACATCGACAACGACACTTTCGTCGAGCGTAACTTTACCGCTAACGAGATCTCCTACTGCCGCCAAGCTCCCAGCCCCCAGAGCTCTTTCGCCGGCCGCTGGAGTGCCAAGGAGGCCGTATTCAAGTCTCTCGGCGTCGCCAGTCAAGGCGCTGGTGCCGCTATGAAAGATATTGAGATTGTAAAGGGAGAGAACGGTGCCCCCACTGTTTCTGTAAGTCACCTTTGTTCAGGTCAAACACGCAAGATGCTAACATTTGTAGCTTCATGGTGAGGCTGCTGCCGCTGCCAAGAAGGCCGGTGTGAAGGATATCACACTGTCCATCTCACACTCTGATAGCCAGGCTATCGCTGTGGCTGTTGCCAACTTTTAAGTGAACGCAATGAGAAGGACGGTTTGTACGGGTTTACTTTGGACTTTGTAATGGGCGTTTGATGAACGATGTTTCGATATGATGCCTGACTCTTTTGATGATATATGTTGCCGGCTACAGTTCAAACTGGGCCTATGGTGTTGATAGAACTTGGCGTAGACTGCGCTAGGTAAAACAATTTTACGCATGAAATAGACATTTATACAGTTCCCCAAGGTCCCTTGTTGTAATACCCATGGGTAATGTAATCAGTTTTTGTAGCCACGAACTAAGGCCAGGGACTTGAGTTGTGGTCAGTTGATACTCAATCCATAGGAGTGGACACGAAATTTTTAGGCTTCGAATTTATGATGGATCATTTGCAATAGTACTTGCTCAGCCAATGTACTGCACTTAAACGCGCGCGCGCACAACACCAAAAATAGGAACCTGTCTCGTCCTGACTTGAAGAGATATGTCATTAATTGTTGGCACATGGACTGTGTTCTTCTTCCCAGCTTGTTTAGAGCTCATCCTGAGCTTCTACAGCCCACCAATAGGGCCGCGACCAACCTGGTAGTTGAGATGTCCATGCGGTGATACCAGAGGATCTTCATAGTCCTCCTCTTCTCTTTGGTATCGTAGAATCCACTATGCCTTGTCGTGAGGTGTTGTGAAATCTAGGATCGTTGGTTCAAGGTGTAGATATCATCGTTGACGATATAATTATCTCATTGACCCCGACCCCGGCCTCGGCCTCTTCCACCACGACCACGTCCGCGATCACCACGACCGCTGTGATCTCCCCTTGACTGTCCTCCTCTTCCGCCTCGGAAACCGCCTTGCTGGCCCTTCTGTGATTCGCTGACCTGGTCGATGATCTCGTCGGGTACTCTCAGGTATTTGATCTGCTGCACATCAGTCTCCTTTTCTAGGTAAATACTCCATGGCACAGCTGAAACGTACATTATTTCCCTTGACATAGACCTCTGGTAACCTGACAAATCGATCGCCCTCCTGTATTCAGCCAGTCAGTATATGCTGTTCGAAGGTATCGCGTTGGTGACTGCGGGCGCATACCGGACTTGTCTGCACCACCTCCTTGAGTGTGAGGTTCATCCATGTATCGCACGAAACCAGATGTCCGTTGAGTGTCTCGCCGTTCTTCAGCTCAACGAGCATGGGGTGGCCCTGGGCCGCATTGAGTAGTCCGAGGGGTAGCTATTCGCTGTCAGCTATTGCTATGCTAGCATTGTGCGCTGAGGTGACCAGGGCACTAAATTGTGACTATCGAGCGTCAAGGGTAATTCCAACATACCATGGTCTAATTCGTTGCGTCGTGACTATGTGGTTTATGATGCGCGTGTTGGAAACGGAACGTTGAGAATGGAACAAGCTCAGTGGAGCGCGGCTGTTCGGTGAGACCCAAGGTGAGAGCGGCTGTGAGCGGCTAACGCCTCGTAGGATGCATAGCCCCGTTAGACCTTATTCAAGGCCGGCTACTACTTTAGGTAGTTGTATGCAAGGTACAGAATTCATTCGATTATCGGCAGAATCCATTTCTCAACATCGACATTGGCAACATAATCGTACGGCGAGAATGCCTTGTCCACGACTGGTGTACAATGGTCTGCGACGTTGTCTTTGCCAAGCAACTTATAGGCCTCATTCACTAAGAATCCCGAGCTCAGCAAGGCCAGGACGATGGCCTCTATATCTAAAAACAGTCCAAAATCGCCAATATGGGACCGACATAGCCAAGGACGAAAAAAGCACAGAGTTTCTCGATAATGATAACTTATTGAGTTCATTTCATGACGAACTTGACCAGGCCATGTCCTCGGACTCTGGAGAGAAGACGGGATCATTGAGTGCATTTTTTCAAGAACATGAGCACCGGCAAGCTCAGCAAAAGAGTATAGAGGCGGAGCAACATGTTGATCAACCAGCCCAGCTAGAAGGCCGAAACCCAGCCCTGGCTAAAGTGTTGCCAGACTTGAATACCGTATCAATACCAGTGATGGTTGACGCCCTTAGGCGGTTACGGATGCCTCGAGAAGAAAGCAATTCTAGTCTCCCTACCAACCGATATTTAAGAATACTGAATATCGTTAGATTTCTTCTCAGATACCGCAACTATCCCCCCGATGCTTTGATCTATGAGAGCCTGATGACTGCTATGGCTGACCCAAAGGGGTCTAGCAAAGGAGTTCGCAAATTATTGGACGATATGACTTTTCAAAATGTCCCGCTTACTGCGGATATTTGCTACCTTGCTCTCGAAGCTCTCACTGTACACCCAGACTATATCCTGCGGCAAGAAGTTGTGCAGATAATGGAGCAGCACTGGTTCGAATTCACGATGCATGCCAAGCAACTTATTGCCGTGGCAATGTTACGAGAAGGCCAGTTTGAATTGGCCTTGAGTAAATTCGACCAGCTTTTAGAAGAGCCAGGGCATGTGGATCTTTGGGTCTATGATATCTTTATTCTGGAGTTTGGTAGAGAACGTTTCTTTGACGAAATGCTTCAAATCCTTCAGAAGCGAAAGTTTGCTCGTGCTTCCGACAGCGCTTTCAGAAGTATCCAGCTGATGGCCTTGGACGTGTTCAGCCAGGGCTTCCACCATGAAGGAACAACTTTCGTATGGCGAGATGTTGTCAATATCCCAATTCACAGCCCTTCATATGGTATTCTTGAGAACGTTTTGGCCACTGGGGCCAGGCACGGTGACACTGAACTCGCCAGTCAAGCTTTTCAGAAGCTGGCGATTCATGGCAAGCCTCGCCAGCAGCATAATGATGCTATGCTCGAAGCGTTCGCTAATTCGGGGGATGTTACGGGTGCGCTTACACTTTTGAATCTGCAACAGAACAACGGGCGTCTTCTTCTTCGAGAAACCACAATGCCCGTTCTACGGGCTTTACTCAAGAACCGCAATCTTATTAGCGAAGCTGAGGCTGCTATTCAAAGCATACGCAAAGAGGGGCTTGTTCCTCAGCAAGTCCTTATGGTCACGATCGAGGCTCTGGCTCGAACCCGAACTTCAGAAGCGGCTATGCACCTGTTCAATGACATGCACCTCCTCACCGGGAAAAGTCCCCGATTGTCAGACATTGGACTTCTTCTTCGTTATGCCAGCCAAACAAAGACGCAGTATGACCTTGCAGTGGCTTACAATTCCGAACTTGCCAAGATTGACACCACCCCGGTGTTAATAGGGAATGAGGGTTCTAAAAAGGATCAAGGCAATGACGATGCTACAGTCCCCGAGACATGGATGGATCAAGTCGAAGCGGGCCCTGTCTTTGACGTGATAATCCCAGCCTGCGCTCAGAAGGGCGATTTTGACCTAGCATTCAAGTTCATTGACTATGCCAAGAATGCATCGCCCGATTACCCTGCCTGGAGGTCTGCAAGTTGGGTTGAGCCATTCATCAAGCTGGCTCTTGACGCAGAGCACCCTCGAGTGTGGGAGATTGTCGACCTATTGGACCAGGGCCAAGACGCGCCAGCTATGATGATACGAAAGGAGCTTCAACGACGGCGCATTCAGAAGAGAGCAAGCAGTTGATGAGATGCCATGTTGCATAAGTCAATAGACATCAGCTCAAGAATGAAACTCTAGGGCCAAGAATGCACCGAAAAGAGACTATTACGTTACATTATCGTATCCAGTCTCTGGTTGCACTTCAGGGTCAGCATTGGACGATGTCGGGCCTATCAACTAGCTCCTGTGTGTATTTGAGCTTATCGTCAAGCAGACCAGCTGTTGTGCGTGAGCGTCAATGACGTGACCAACATAATAATGCGACCTCTGAGCTTTCATGTCTGGCCTTGAAGTGTCGTTACAGTAAGCAAGGTCCCGGGCTATCCGATGTATTTGTATTTTAGCTTTAGCATGATTCTTATCAGGCTGGGGAGTGGGCGCCGATCGCTGAGTAGTTGGGGCGTTTGGATCTCAGTCAGTGAGATATAAGGTCCTACCAGATCCAGGAAAGCTGTTGGCTGTTATGGTGTGAAGGACTCAGATATTGTTGGGGTATATAAGAAGAGATTTCACTGTTCGGCCGAAAAAGGACGAGTACAATGAGTCACATGAAATGTTATACACATATTCAATTTCCGTTTTGAAAGCAACGATATTTAATTCAGAGTTGGTCCGTCGTGATTAATATTCCGTAGAGTCCTCGGCATTTAAGGACAATAATAATTGAGGCTCCTCGACCGGGGAGACGTCACACCGAGGGTGATTAAGCCAGGGGCCTTCAAGCTTATGATTGGGTGATCTTGGCACCACGTCCCCGGGACGATTGCTAAGCTTTTGACGGAAGATGGCGGAGGGTCGCACCCATTTGGGTCATTAGTGCTGATCTTTGGGGTTCGAGATATGTTTTGGTTTTTTTTTATTTGCTGAGCATGTTATGAGCTGGCGGGCTCTTGGAGCTTGCCGCTGAGGTGAGAGACATGCGTAAGGGGGAGAGCCAAAGAGATATAGGCTGAGATCCAGAGACGAAAGACAAAGTAAGCAAGCAGCCAAGGTGTACATATCGTCGTGTTAGCGCTCACAGATCAACAATGGTCTAAGAAAAAAGGCAGCCGAGCATCCGGATCTCAATGACGACATACGAATTCGGTTTCTAGATGGCCATCGATCTTACTGTAGACAAATTCAACTACCGTGTAGATGACTCAATTCGCAATAGACCCACAGGCTAAAGTGAAAATGCATACAGTATTACGGTGTAAGTGCTCACGCAGATAAGCAAAACCTCACCCCGGCGATAAACACTAATCGCCATCCAATGATCCAATCCTAAATGTCAGCCCTAAACTCCGCTTAGGTCCAGGCTATTCCAAAACCTGCAGCTTGTTGATCACCTCTAGGATAATAGAGTAGGCCGAGCACCGAGCAGGGATTGGTAATAACGTCAGGCATGTTAGTCCGGAAGTGGCTTACAGAGTTATGCCTGCTCCGAGCTCGTATGGATCATATCAAAGACATGCGGAAGGGCTAAGATTGCATTACAGCATTACGGGTGACTAACTCCGGATTGCTAAGCTCCGTGGTGTAAGAGCTTGCAGAGGAGCAGGCGAGTGGGAGAGAATATGAGTATAAGACGAGTGCATACCTCACGAGATTTGAACTCCAGATCTCAGTTAGCATAATAAGCTTAAAGAGAACCTTTCCCACTCGATAACCTCCTCTTATCCCCCTTTGATACAGTTATCTCGATAAGAAGATATACATCAATATGTCAGACCTTATCCGAGATGCTCCCTTGGGGCAACTCATCCGCTTCGTCACTCGCAACAAATATCTCCAGTACCCAGAAGAAAAGCCCGACTTCAAGCTCCCAGAGTCTTGGGTTGCAGTGATTAACAACCCCGATGCTATCATTGAAGAGTCTTCTCCCAACGACAACAGAGTCCTCACTGGTACAGCTCTCGCATCCTCAGCCTCATCCACTGTTGCAGCAGAGGAAGACCCCAAGCTCAGGGGTGAGAATGAGAAGAACGAGAGGAGCGAGAAGAACGATGAGAACGACGACATCGAACGTGCGGATCCTCAGCCCATGAGACTCCATCGCTCGCGATCTCCTCAAGAAACACAAGCCTACACTGTTGACAGATTCGAAGCTGATGAAGAGCATGATGTCGAGAAGGTTAAGTCTATCCCTGTTGTTCCCAAACGGACAAAGGATGGTTCTATCCTGGTCGATTGGTACTTCAGCGACGACAACGAGAATCCTCATAACTGGACCAACAACCGTCGCCTAGGTGTCACTCTCATCATCTGTCTATACACCTTCGTCGTCTATACATCCTCTGCGATCTACACATCCTCAACTGAAGGTGTAATGCGCGCTTTTGGAGTTAGTCAGCTCAAAGCTACGCTTGGTCTTGCACTATATGTCTTGGGCTATGGTATTGGTCCTCTGATTTTCTCACCCCTGAGTGAGATTCCTCGCATTGGACGAAACCCCGTTTACATTGTCACGATGTTTCTCTTCGTTATCATCTCTATCCCAACAGCACTAGTGCATAACTATCCCGGTCTCATGGTTCTTCGATTCCTTCAAGGCTTCTTCGGCTCGCCCTGTTTGGCTTCTGGTGGTGCTTCACTCGGAGATATTTACAGTCTCATGGCTCTCCCCTATGCCATGATGGCCTGGGTCTCGGCTGCTTACTGTGGTCGTAAGTCTCCTGTACCCTCACTGTCTCTTGCTTTCAACTAACATATACAGCTGCTCTTGGTCCCCTGATCAGCGGTTTCGCCGTCCCCGCGAAGAACTGGCGATGGTCTCTTTATGAGAGTATCTGGGCCTCAGCCCCTATTTTCATCCTCATGTTCCTTCTCCTCCCCGAGACCAGCGGTGCCAACATTCTCCTCCGCCGAGCAGAGCGTCTTCGAAAGCTCACTGGCAACCAACGTTTCATGTCACAGAGCGAGATTGACCAGCGCCATATGAAGGTCTCTGCCATTGCTGTCGATGCACTCATCAAGCCTATGGAGATCACCATCAAGGATCCTGCCGTGCTGTTCGTGCAGGTCTACACTGCCATTATCTATGGTATCTACTATTCATGTAAGTTCGCTCCACCATTTCATTGGCATCTCGATAACTAACTCTTCTTAGTCTTCGAGGTTTTCCCCCGTGTCTACCCAGTCTACTACAACATGAACCTTGGTCAAATCGGTCTCGTCTTCCTCTGCGTTCTCGTCTCTTGTATGCTTGGCGTAGGCCTCTACGTCTCCTACCTATACTTTTACATGGACCCTCGCATCGCTAAGCGTGGTTGGCCCATTCAGGAAAGTCGTCTTGTTCCAGCTCTACCATCCGCCTTTGGTCCTACCATTGGCTTGTTCCTCTTTGCCTGGACAGCTCGAGCCTCTATCCACTGGATCGTGCCAACCATTGGCATCACCATCTACGGAGCTACAGTCTTCATTGTCATGCAGTGTATCTTTGTGTACATTCCTCTCAGCTACCCAATGTATGCTGCCAGTCTCTTTGCAGCTAATGACTTCTTCCGAAGTGCTCTAGCTTGTGGCAGTGTTCTCTTTGCCCAGCCCTTGTTCGACAATCTCGGTGTTGCTAAGGGTACCAGCCTTCTCGGTGGTCTAAGTGTCATCGGTATCATTGGTATTTGGCTGCTATACTTTTACGGTGGCAAGCTGCGATCCCTCAGCAAGTTTGCTCTTTCAGACCATGTTGAGTAGATAAACAACATACACCCAAAGACCGACAACCTATCTGAATACCCTACTGGAATACTTTGTATGACTGGACGAATGACTGGAAATTAATGTGATGGAAATACCATGGAATTTGGCGGGACTTGGGAGGAATATATATGAATCAAGGTTAATGATCAGCTGTGTAGCACCTAATAATGATTTAAGCTATGTGATGCTTCAAAGACACTATCACGTTCATCGGGTGAAAAGAAGAAATGCGACAACCTAGTCTACGATTCTCGATTGTCTGACATTGCCGGGTATCTCCAGATATGAGGGCCCTAACTCAATTCCTGTTTATGCCATCATTACGCTAAATAAACCGATTCGCTAAACCCATCCATAGCAATTTCTCCTCCGCTCATAAGCCATAGATGAATAGTTAGTTGTGTACAATTGAGCACCCTGACTCCTAAACGCCTGACCATGGCTCATAGTTATAGCCAGATGACTGGCCCCCAGGATGAACAGAAGGGTTGTGCGAGTTTTGGAAGTACCAGCTAGGCGGCTGTTGCTGGTTTGATGTCTGAGCCTGTTGGCTTTGGTGTGCAGATCCAGAGTATGATGCGTAACCCTGCTGCTGCTGTTGTAGTTGCTGCTGGTTGTATGAACCACTGCTGGCACGAGTACGCTGTTGTGTATTTGAACGCACGTTAAAATTCTGGCGGGATGCCGCCGTTGGTTTAGACGTTGTTGTCTGTGCGTAAATATTAGGTGTTTGATATGATGGGTTGGTGCCATATGAGCGATCGTTTCGGCTCGAAGAATTAGACCACTGGTTTGCGGTGGAAGGAGTACTCTGGTAAGATGTGCTCATGGTGGTCGGTGGTTGATGGCTTTCGCTGGTGCTAGTACTGCTGTAACGCCCATAGTCATTATAGCCAGAACCACTGGACATGTGTGATGTATCATAATGAGTGCTGCCTCGTTTGTTCTGCTGCTGAGCCATGTCGGAAGGAGGCTGGTAGCCTCGTGCCTGGTCAGTTACAGGTGTGCGAGACTGGTTTCGCTGGCTTGTTCTAGAAGTCGTGCGAGGAACCGCAGCTTGTTGGTATGGGGATTTGCGGGTCTGTGCCATCATGTCTGCCGCAGCGACGGGCGATTGACGTGCCTGAGCCTGCTGCATGACCGTGTTAGGCACTGCTGCAGCTTGTTGGGGAGTATCATTCGTTAGGCTCTGGTTCTTCTGTCGAGTCCTCCCACTTGAGCGTGTGTCGTATGTCATCTGCGGAGAGACGGATGCCATTGTTGTTGCAGGCATGTTTTGCGCATTCGCTTGGCTGGGCTCGGACGGAAGACTTCTTCGTGTTTTGCTGGTGGTGCTACTTCCACCAACACTACCGCTACCAAAGGCGGTCCATCGCCTTGTTTCAGAGGGAGCGATCGTACCAGCAGGAGCTGGGATAGGAGGGGCCGGGTGGACCATGGTTTGTGTCACTTCTGGCAGGTTATGAGAGTAGTTACCTCTCTGCGGTACCGATGTGCTCATCGCTTGAGAGCTGGTCGAGTAAGGGTCTGGCTGAGAAAGAACTAGCCCGGAAGCAGGCTGGTAGTAGCTGCTCTGTGTGGGCTGGGTATCTTGAGTTGTTGCATCAGTGTTGGTGACCATGTTTTCAATATTCATCTGAGGGTATGAGTAGTCCTGTGAAGTGTCTTGTTGTTCG
Source organism: Fusarium mundagurra (assembly GCA_013396205.1). Classification (NCBI taxonomy): domain Eukaryota; kingdom Fungi; phylum Ascomycota; class Sordariomycetes; order Hypocreales; family Nectriaceae; genus Fusarium; species Fusarium mundagurra. The sequence continues at coordinate 220,617 of JAAOAN010000198.1, forward strand.
TCATCTTCCTGTTCAGAACCTTCTGCCTCGTCATCTTCCTGCTGCTCTGCCTCTTCATCCTCCTCATCGCCATCGTCATCATCATCATCAACGATTGCTTCAGACTTCTTGGGTTTTGTTGCCCTGTTTCTTGGTTTCTGTGGCGTATATTCACATGCAGTCCCATGATCCGCACATTCAGTGCAGATTGGTCTCTCCCTCGGGCACTAATTTTATTAGTTTAGCAGCGTTTGATTGTTTGAGGAGTATTTACCTTTGTTTTCCGTGCCTTACACGGGAAACAGGCTGTTCTCGACTTGCCCATCTTCTTCCTCTTACGCTTAGGAGTGGAAGTGTCGTCAGCAGCCTGAGCTACTGCTGTCTCAGTGTCTGTGTTCGCGTTGCTCTGAGCACTTGACTGTGGCACTAGCTCTTTGGTAGTTCTAGGTCCAGTTGAAGTTGTCTGGCTGCTCTGTGTTGAAGAGCTTGCCTGTGTTGAGCCTTCCTTGTTACCAGGATGGACAATGCGGAGGCGTTCTGCACCATATTTGACAAGCATGTTCAGTGACTCGCGCTGCAACTCTGGTGCTTGGTTGGCGAAGATACCAAACTGCTCAGGAGACAATGTGGTGGGATCGACACCAGCGTTGCTGAGCATTGTCGTGGCTGCTTCTTTTCGACGTGCTGCTTCAGCTGCAGAGACATTAACTGGGAAAGCAACTGAAGCCATCTGGCCGTTTGCCTGCTGAGAAGAAGCTCCATTCGTCGTTGCGTCCCCCATCAACCCTTGAGGATAATCGTTGAATCCTTGCTGCCCAGTATTGCTGGACGCTTCTCCGCCATTCATATACGATGGGCCCCCTTGATTTTGCCCATCGATTGCTGGTGCCCTAGGATAATCTGGAGGGATCATCCGCCCGTCTACTGAGTCCGCTGGTTGAGATGCCCCGTTATTTTTCTTTTTTCGTTTCCGGGGATTACCATTCTCGTCTTGCGCCTTTACTGTAGAATCCCGCTTCTTTCGCTCCTTCTTGTCTTTCTTCTCACCTCTAGGTTTCCTTGGCGTCTTTTCCTTTGCCTTCTGCTGCTGTTCTAGAAGTCTCTGCGCGCCTGGCCCCAGTTGACGAGGAGCAGGCTTGAAGTGGGCGGCCAGCTCTGCAACTGTTTTGTGCAAAGGAGTATGGTCGTATTTTACGGTGATGGAGCGACTGCCACGGTTAAAGGCAATAGTGATAGATCCTCGACAGTCAAAAGCAGGCCGAGCTATCTCATTGTCAGCCAGTGAAGCAATTTTGGATGGCGCTCTGAACTTACCATGCAGAACTGGGTCAGGCTCTCTCTGACTGAACTCTCCTACTATTGTTTTCGTTTGGTTCTTTGCATTCTGTCGAGTCCATTGCTGATACGAGTCCTTGCACAAATACGTAAAAGCCCAACCCTGTGTACCGCGCGACACCTCTCGAACGGTCCAGGTACTCCCATCGGTCGAGCTGATTATTGAAATAATGTGTTTTGCGACCGATCGTTGAAGCGTCGGATCGTCTTGGGGTTGATTCATGAGCGTATCATTGGCAAATACCACGCGCGATAGCTGTCCTTCATCCCGATTGCCATTCATTCCCACAGATTGCGCCCCTCCCAGTGACGGATCGATATGGTTTAGGCTCTCGAGTGTCCCATTCTCCGATTCGGACACAGGCAACTGAAATCGTACCGTGGCCCTCAATTCGATTGTCAAAGCCACATGTTCGGCCCGCGTCGGTGTCGCCTTGGCATCTAGAATGCTTCGTAGTTTGAGCTGGAGCTCCTCGACCGAATCGCATTGCGAGTTACTTGACGCTGCGGACGTCTGCGCGCCGCCAAGACCAAGGCTTGCGAGGAAATCGGCCATGGTTTCTCGTTGCTCGCAAGTTGGCCGGCGTCGCGCCAAACGCAATAGCCTTGAGTTGTACTCGTCGGCGCCCGGCTCCTTCTGAGGTGATGAGGTGAATGTTGCCGATGGGATGTTGGGACGACGCTGTCCTGGCGATTGCGGGCTCACCAACGCGCAGGTGGGTGATGGTGGAGCTACGGATTTGTTAGATGAGGTAAGGGGCCGGGGAGTGTTTAGCTGACGTTTAGTGGGCGTGACTTTAGCGCCTCGCCACTGAGAGCCACTAACGGGCGCTGAAGGGGGTGTGAGTATAGAGGATGAATCTATCCTCCCGTCTGCAGTCGCCATATTTCATATTGGGAATATTTCAAAGAGATGCTCAGATCAAAGTGAATAGAAATGAACTCTGGCTGTTTTTATAATTCGCTTGTTAGGATGTCAAACTTGTGGTGTTGCCACCCAGTAAAAGAAGCTTTGGTGAATGTGATGAAAAGGAAGTGATTGCGAAAGCTTCAAAGGCTTCAAAAGCTTTCATGTAGAAAAAAGCATGATCACAGTCACAATAAGAAACAAATGAGCGGGGTAATTCCCCTCAGGGTTTTGATTCAATATGATCAAGTGCTCGCAGCTTGATAAACATTGCCCCTACAAAGTAGCATAAACGCCCATTCCGCCAGCCACCCATTCTTTATATAAAGCACCGATAATGCACTATATTGTGCACTTCGACTTCAGTCTCATGAGCTTTCCTCTATCCATTCCTCGATTCTCTCGATCAATTCAACCTTTCGTCCAGCAGTACTCAAACCCTTAGTAGCTAGTATATCTTTGAGCTGAACGACAGTCATTTTTTGAATAGTCCCACCTTCGATTGCGGCCTTCAATTGAGCCATACTGAATGAAGAACCAGTTGCCTTCTCTGATGAACCTCTCGATTTCTTCACTGGTCTCTCCATGTCTTCATCGTCCGTCTCACGCTTTGTCGATTTCTTGTTCGCAACTTTACCAGACTCTTCTTCTAGAGATTCAGACCATTCTTCCAAGTAGCCGCCTGCTCGTTTACTGATTGCTTTGTATTTTGGCTCCGTTGCATCGTCTGCCTTCTCGGGTACCTCCTCCTCCAAAGCAAGAGCCTGAAGGATTCTGTAGTGCCACTGCAACGCGGGGTTGGGGTATTTCGATGGATCGTACATAGCCTTTGGCAGCTGGAGTTGCTGGATGATAGTCCGCATCTGCGTCGTAAGCTCTCCAGAACTTCGCAGCACTTCACTTGGCGGGTTGATATTTCGCAGGTCATCCTGAAAGGGTAAAGGATAGATCCAAAGTCCAGCAGGCAGATACGGCGTTCCCGAGCTATCATCAGACCGCTCTCTAGACGGTATGATGGCGGCCAACATTGGCTGCGCATTAGCACGAGTGATACACCAAGCGACACCCATTCTATCATCCTTGAGAAGTTTCTGCCAGAGTGCTGTGAAAACTCTGGTCGAACCAACATAATCTTCTTCGCTGGGGAAGATGAATGTGGACTTCTTAGTGCTTGCCCATACAGGCAGCAAACTGCGCGGTTTGAAGCCGATGATACGAATGATGGGTGATCCAAAATCCTTCAATGACTTCTGTTCGTCAGGTGAGAAGTAGACGTATTCGCCGCCAAACTTGTACGCCTTCTTTATCTCTGCTTTTTCAACAGTCCTGGCGCTATCCTCCGCAATTCGCGTGGTTTCACTTGTAGCGATTTGCGGCTTTTCACCATCCAACCAAATGTAGCAAGTCCGTGCTGGTGTTTGACGATGAACAATGTTATATCCCTTTACTGAGATGCGTAGCCCAGGAGCAATCTCGAATGGCAAATTTGAGAACAGTGCTCTCTTTGCAGTTTGTTTGGAATTGACATTTGAGATGAGCGAGTTGAGTAATGTCAATCCGTCTCCAGATTTCGATGTTCGGACTTCTGTCATGTTCGCCTCTCCAACAGGGTCACGATAGATGACATCCTTTACGTGTTAGCTGGGTCCCTGGTTCTTCAGACTGATTCTTACATCATAAAACTTGCTGAGGTCGAATTTCTCGTTCCCACGGGTGATAGGGAATAGATCTATCAGGATCCCAAGGTCGTACAGATCCTTGGCTCTTACCGCTGCAGCGGACTTGGCCTGTTTGTCAGATGCGTGGGGATTGTCGTTGTCAGTCACTATAAACAAACGACGACTGCCAAAGTTCGCAGCTTTTGTTGTGAAGATCTGGTTCGCGCAGAATAGCACATTCGACATGCTGACGGGCTCATCCGAAGGTGTCAGTACCTCATCTTCATCCACCCCGTCTTCGACAAGGGTTTTGAGTGCCTGGACATCTTCTGCCGCAGGCACGTCGAGATCAGTGAATAGATAACAATGAGGGTAACCTAGACCACTTCGATCATCTACAGAGTCCTGGAATTTTGATTTCTTCGTTCCAAAGAGAAGAATGCCCATCATGTCCTTGGGATTAGAAATGATGCGTTGCTCCATGAGATGATAGGCGCATTTTAAGGCCGCCTGGACAGGGCTGTCGCGATCTGCCTTTTTGGAATCCGAAGGCGGCGGTGGCTCTAACATAGATTCGCTGACATCGATCGCAAGCAAGATGGCATCTTTCTGTGCCTTATAGTTCTATGGATGGATCAATATGGAGTTGGTGTGAGTACCAATGTTCGATCAACTCACGTTCTCATCGAGTTCTTGCTCCTCCTCATCTTCGTCTTCTTTTCGCCAAGGCTGTTTATCGGCCATATTGATGGGATTGATGTCTGTTGCTTTTAGTGAAAACCGATCAATCTCATCCCAGGGTCAGCTTGACTTTAAGAGCTGATGAGAGATCTCATGCTGGCGGGTCATAGCTTTAGGCAAACGCGAGCTAATGACAACGTCCGACGCGCTGCCTGTCGCGAGCTCACGTGCACTATTCAGAGCGATTACCAATTACGTGATTGGTTGGCGATGTCTTGTTCAGTAGTACCTCTCTCACCACCGAAGCTCCGCGGGTCAAGTAGGTCTCTTCTAGCAGCCAAGCCTGGGCAAAATCCCGATATGATGCGTTGCAGGCGATCCCGGAGCCCATGGACATGCGTGCATCATCGCCGTCGGCACTAGTTACATGTACGTAACATAAGATTTCTTTACACCCCTCAGCGGTTTTATGATTCCAAACCTCGCACCACTTCCAATTGATCAATAAATTGGGTTTTCTTGCCCCTCCCACGCCTTGTCTCTTGAAGTTAGTGACAGTTCATCGACAATGGCTCTACGAAGATCTGGAGGCCAGCTCTGCAAGAGCATTTCACAGGCCAGTTCGCATCGACTTGCGCTACCCCAAATCGCTACTCAGAAGCGATATCTGGCCACTCCCGTCCATCCTGTCACTCAAGATGCTACTGGGTCAAAGGGCCCTACGGCTATGGTCTTTCTCAACATGGGAGGACCTTCGACTACCGATGAGGTTGGCGACTTTTTGAGCCGCCTTTTTGTACGTCATTAACAAAACACTGAGACCCCCGGATCATGTATATTGACAACCACCACAGGCCGACGGCGATCTAATTCCTCTCGGCCCTCTACAAAACTATCTCGGTCCATTGATTTCGAAGCGGCGAACACCCAAAATCATCAAGCAATACTCTGCCATCGGTGGAGGATCGCCAATTCGAAAGTGGTCTGAATACCAAAACGCCGAGATGTGCAAGATCTTGGACAAGATCTCTCCCGAGACTGCGCCTCACAAGCCCTACGTCGCTTTCCGATACGCGGACCCATTGACAGAGGAAATGTACGAGCAGCTGTTGAAGGACGGCTTTGGAAATGGAAAAGGTGGCCGCGCTGTCGCATTCACACAATATCCTCAGTACTCGTGCTCAACAACAGGTAGTAGCTTGAACGAGCTATGGAAGTGGAGGCACCGGCTTGAAGGCAAGACCAACAAGGAGTCTGGTGACGGTACCATTACCTGGAGCGTAATTGACCGTTGGCCTAACCACAGTGGGTTGGTCGAGGCTTTTGCCCAAAACATCGAGGCCAAGCTTGCGGAGTACCCTGAGGAGCGAAGAAAGGATGCTGTGCTGCTCTTCTCTGCGCATAGTCTGCCCATGTCTGTCGTTAATCGAGGTTTGTTGCTCAGTCACGTATATTCGTAACAGATACTAACATGATCAAGGTGATCCTTACCCTGCTGAAGTTGCGGCCACTGTCTACGCTGTCATGCAGCGCCTCGGTTTCTCCAACCCTTACCGACTATGCTGGCAGTCCCAGGTCGGCCCCTCGGCCTGGTTGGGACCTCAAACCTCGGACAGTGTAGAGCACTACATATCCAAGGGTCAGAAGGATCTGGTCCTCATCCCCATCGCTTTCACATCCGACCATATCGAAACTCTATATGAATTGGATCAAGAAGTCATCGGCGACAGTGGTCACCCCGAAACTGTCAAGCGGGTTGAGTCTCTCAACGGAAGTCCTGTCTTTATTCAAGCTCTTGCCGACATCGCCAAGGCGCATCTGGCAGCAGGTCAGGCTTGCTCAAAGCAGATGGGTCTTCGATGCCCTGGGTGTAAGAGCGAGAGATGTGCTGAGTCGAAACGATTTTTTGCGAGCCAGCAGGCTGGCCTCGCTTAAGATGACTGAGATTATTTGATCATGATAAATTTGAGCCGTCAAAATCTGGGCAGCTCTTCTTAGCAGTGTACTATACCTTTACTAGAAGCGAAAATGTGGCGTGTATCTCAACTAAAACAGGCATCGAAGGGTTTCGGTGCTTATTTGACATTAGAAGACGGTGTGGGGTGTATACCTAGATACAATATTCTACTTGTAGAAGTAACAGTTTACATTGCTTGTCTTTTTCTGCCTGTTTTTGGTAGTGCTGCGTTATCATACGTGTTAGATCCTCGAATCCTGACATTGGATCTTTCGTCAGTAAAGCTGAACTTAAAGCTTGCTCTCCTACCCTACACTGGTGATCAATGTCTGTTATTAACCAGCAAACCTAAAGCCCTATGTAACCCTCTTGTTGCACCTTGCAACATCTCAGCAGATATTTAGCCAACCTTATTCAGAAATTACTTGGCTCATAACAACACAATAAGCTAGATGCTATTAGTACAGTCTCGGTGACTATGCCTTTATCTACAGCCGATATAGTTGCAATGCTGCAGATCCTTGAGCGCTTGGACGTTGTGGATGTAAATTATCTGATTTTGGGAACGGCTGGAATGGACACAGGAAATTGTAAATCTAGCAATATATTATCAAGTTGAACTATATTGCCAGAGCTTCTATGCACTCACTGTTGGAGTAATTGTGTGAAGTATTTGTTTAACACGAACCGTTTCGCAGGTCGACACCACTTCACATGACTTCTCATTTGGACCAGGGACATTTGTCTGGAATGCAATTACACGTTGCATACGGAGTACCTCCCTTTCACATCCCTTTATACAAAACCTGAACTGCACGAGTATATACGCTCATGTCGTACCTGCAGGAGAAGGGTATGGAGGTGGTAGCGTGTAGGATACTCAATGATTTCAACAAGATACCAACATTGGGTATTATAATTGTTTTACGGGCAGATGCAGTGAACTCTTGCAAAGTGTATGCAGTCTTACAGTTAAAGGATTGGCATATCAGCATGCAGAAGCCTATTGGTTTCACATATCTGCACCTGTCCTGTAGAACTCTTTGTCATGCCCTTCCGAGAATGAAAAAAGTTGGCTTGTTGGAGCACACCCAATATAGGCAGTGAAGAGAAGCTAGAACACAGTGGACGGTAATTGATACCGGACCCACAGAGGGAACAGCTTGAATGGACCGGATGTTTGATGTTTTGACGAGGAGGCAAGGAAACTAGTAAACAGGAACACAGACGTGGGAGCGGTTGAGGCGCAACCAGACTTGACGGCGAGTGGGCAATGCTAAAATGACCACGGTACGGGTAGGACGAGGAGCAAATAAATAGTTCAGAACATGGTTATCCCGTGATCCAATACCAGGCCAGCATTCTGGCCATGAGAGAGAAGGGAGAAGATACCCTGACCTCTCTTCCAGAAATGGTTGATCTGCGTATGTCTTGGAATCTGTCTCTGATAAAGTCCAATTATGAATCTTCTGAGCTATGCCGCCAGAAAGAAATACTGTCGATCAAAGACAAATGACACATGGCAGAGATCAAAGAAGCAACTGACTGTAACTGTCGAATATTTCTTCCCAATAGGAGAGAATAACCCCTATCAATATCTAAGGCAACTTGCAACATGAGAATGATTATCGATACTTGAAGCACAAGCGAGCTAGGAACAGGTACTTAGTAGAGTAGCATTCCCCTTTTAGAAACAACCTACCTCAGGTGAGCTCCAAGCTTGCCTGGGGAATGGACCGATGTAAGGAGGTCCGGCCACATCCAGACATTTGTCGGCCCTCACCGGTAATTCGAACGATGTCAAGATTCAGATAGAGGCTCTAACTTAGTAGAGGCTGTATCGAGAGTCAACTATATGGCCGCAGGGCGGCTTACGACATGATACAGGTAAGTATATGCCGATAGCCAACATGCAGTAATTTGCTTGAGGTGAAGCTAGAGCTCTCCCTCCCCAATCTCCCATCTTACCAGTCAACAACCCCTGTTCCGAGCCGTTAATTGGACCCGTGCCTTGTGAACCAATCATAAGCGCTAAGGCAGCAGCCTTTCAGGTTCGACAGCAGGCTCTCAGCGACCCTGTCCGCTAAATCTCCAGAGCCTGCCCCTGGATCATGTAAGTTGGGAGACCCACAAGGGCCTCAACTTGGACTAGCTCGTCTAAACCCCTTTTGCTGCAGCACGGCTGTCTGCCCAAAGGCTGCTCTGCTGGGAGAACAGCACAGCACATCAGAATTTCGTCTCCTTGTTTGGTCCGCTTGTCACCTCCAAAATTTCCCATTCTTCTCCTTCACTTTACTTTCTCTCTTTTTTCCCTACCCCCGTTTCTAGCCTCATCATTGCTACTCTTCTCTCGATCGCCTTTTATCGTGCGTGAGAGTAGGTCCCGTGTTGATAAACCCGAGGCCGCCTTCTATTCTTCGTATTCACTCGTTGCGACGCTCATTGACACGCGTCTCCAGGTATTTCCGTGAGTAGCTGTCCTCGTTCCACTCCTTACTGCCCGACCACGATTTCGAGAAGGAGCGCCCTCGATCGGCTCGATATCTCTTCGACTGAACACTCGTCACCACTTTGCGCTTGATTCCCGGAGATTGTCAGCTGTCGTTTGGCCCTTCTCGTTGTCTCCCTCGAGACAACTCCACCAAGCTCGTGTAGCTACTATCTCGCTGGCCTTTCCCCTGACGTAGGTAGCTAACCATCAACTTTCAACTTAGGAACACGCGCTTTCCTACGAGCCTTTCAAACTCGACCGTTCTTGATAATTCAATATGGGTAAGATGATTCTTTCTTTTTATGCACGCTCGTGTCAGACCACATGGCACAAGCGACAGGTAGAGACCATGGAAAGAGCCTCCGAACTCCACCACGAGGATGATTTGTTCTCCAGAAGCTCGACAAGATTTTGAACTTCATTCCGTGCAACCCATCGATTTCCGATAAGCTCGACGACATTCGTTTCTGAATCATCTACAATTTCTTGGGTCTATCTTCTTAGCCCCCTTTTTGGTCCTGACAGCATTCCTCGTTGAGAATCAGCACTTCCAACCCCTGAAATTCGATCATGACATTCGACTTGGTACAACACGTCAAGGCTCGCACTCGCAGCGTGCATTTTGATAGAAATCTCATGTTCATGGCAACCACACCTCTCGCCGGATCATCACCAAAGGCATCACGGGATTCCAAGCGAACTATTAGTTTTCCATTGAGCCAAGACGATAAAAGCCCATCTTCTCCTTCCTCCCCTCGACCCTCGACAGTACACTACTATCGCAGTATGCTTGACGTGGATATCCAGGATCCGCCGACATTAAGCCCTATGAAGCCAGTGTCATTCGACGAACTATATGTCTATTCTGCAACAATCGGGCCAGCTGGAGATGAACAGATCGCTAATGTGAAGCCCAACCGCGACCATCTTACAGTCGAGGCTTCTACCAGGGGAAATCCTCGCAACACAAGTTCGGATTATTCACCGAGTCAGGCTCCTCCTTGTGTCTCTATCTCTGACAGCATAATTTTCAATATCAGTGGCTGCATTGGATGCTAACATGTGTCTTTATAGCTTCTCCCGGCAGCGAATCTCCGGCGTTGGCTCCTTCTGCCTCGCCTGCCAATGGTAGGTTCATCTTTTACATGAATTGCTGTTCCCGTACTGACTGGTCATGTAGTTCCATCTCAGGCACCTCCCCCGACGGACAACAGAAACATTGTCCGAAGAAAGCTTACTGGCTATGTCGGTTTTGCTAACCTACCCAACCAATGGCACCGAAAGAGTGTTCGTAAGGGATTCAACTTCAACGTGATGGTTGTTGGTATGTGCAAAGATGATTGAAATGTAACGTTCTTGACTGACACTAATCTAGGTGAGTCTGGCTTGGGCAAGTCTACTCTGGTCAACACTCTGTTCAACACCTCCTTGTACCCCCCCAAGGAGCGCAAGGGACCCAGCCTCGACATTATTCCCAAGACTGTTACTATCCAGTCCATTAGTGCCGACATTGAGGAGGCAGGTGTTCGTCTCCGCCTGACCGTTGTCGATACACCAGGTTTCGGCGATTTCGTCAACAACGACGAGTCCTGGCGCCCTATCGTCGACAACATCGAGCAGCGATTCGACTCTTACTTGGATGCTGAGAACAAGGTTAACCGCATGAACATTGTTGACAACCGTATTCACGCATGTGTCTTCTTTATCCAACCCACCGGCCACTCCCTGAAGCCTCTTGACATTGAGGTCATGCGCCGACTCCATACCAAGGTCAACCTGATCCCCGTCATCGCTAAGGCTGATACCCTTACCGACGAGGAGATTGCTGCGTTCAAGTCGCGAGTAAGTTGCTCGCTTACCAACTTTTGTTCGATTACTAACCAATCAAGATTCTCGCCGATATCAAGCACCATGGCATCCAGATCTTCGAGGGACCTCGATACGAGCTTGATGATGAGGAGACGATCGCTGAGAACAACGAGATCATGTCCAAGGTTCCCTTCGCTGTTGTTGGTGCCAACAACGAGATCACAAGCGCCGATGGTCGCAAGATTCGCGGTCGCGCCTACCCTTGGGGCATCATTGAGGTCGATAACGAGGAGCACTGCGATTTTGTCAAGCTTCGACAAATGCTTATCCGAACACACATGGAGGAGCTCAAGGAGCACACCAACAACCAACTCTACGAGAACTACCGTACCGACAAGCTGCTCGCCATGGGCGTGTCGCAAGACCCCAGCGTTTTCAAGGAGGTCAACCCTGCTGTCAAGCAGGAGGAGGAGCGTGCCCTGCACGAGCAGAAGCTAGCCAAGATGGAGGCCGAGATGAAGATGGTCTTCCAACAGAAGGTAGCAGAGAAGGAGAGCAAGCTCAAGCAATCCGAAGAGGAACTGTACGCCCGCCACAAGGAGATGAAGGAGCAACTCGACCGCCAACGACTGGAGCTCGAGGACAAGAAGCAGCGCGTCGAAAGCGGACGGCCACTAGAGAAGGAAGGCAAGCGAAAGGGTTTCTCTCTTCGCTAAACTTCCAGCCTCTTCACGATTTGCGGATTCTTTCACTCCTTCGTTATCCATGTCTGAGTACCCATGATGCCCATACAATACCAGCTCGACGCCCCTCGTTGTATTCGATTCTCGTTTCTTTGTCGCCTCTTTCTCTCACCTTTTTTAATTAAGAAACAAAACATTGTCTCCTAATCACATCACATCACATATGCCACATGGAATGATTGTCGTACGGAGACGGAACAAAAGTCATTTATGAAGAATAGTCATGCAAGACGGGAGGTGCAGACTATATGGCTTTGCAGGAGTCTCGGTATGACTTCAAGTTGCAGGCAAGCGTTTTTCTCTAACCATGCTTTGAGTCAAACCAAACCTGAGAACCCGTTGGTCTCACCTCTAATCTGTCACGTGAGAATACCTTTTGGAGAGAAGAACAGCAGGGAAACTGGCGAAAGGCGTTTCGATCTGAGCGCTTCTTGCTGGGAGAGACGTTTTAGATGCTAATATGTTTTATGCATCTGGTTCGCCATTTTCTTTTTAGGGTGACATGCTGTCTCCTTGTGCTTTGTCTACATTACCTTGTTGCTCTGCTCACATATTCTGCCTTCGGATACCCCTTTCTTTTCCCTCGGGCTTAATGGTGCCTTGGTCATGGATGATATTAGACAGGATCAGATGGGCGATGCCAAGGAGATTGTCGAGCAGCAGCTTGTTGTATTTTAGTCGTACATTTGTTGAGACAAGGATGGTCATTTACGTCTCGACAGATGATATTCCCTAGATGGTGATGCGTCGTCTCTTTGGTTTGTTTCTTAGCTGGCTTGTTCTTGGTTTCCTTAACATTGTTTTATTTGTCTAGCTTTCTCGTTTCAACACATTTGTCTGTGACGTTAACATGTGAAAATCATCACGTAGTAAGACATCTGGCAAATTTGTACTTCCTCATCGAATGTGACTTTCCAACAGCCGATGTCCTGTCTGCCACCCTGTCCGCCACCTCAGTATCGTGATGGAATTAGGGTGATTAATGATAAACTTATATAAAATGGGTTAACGTATGTAATAATGGTCGCTTCATTTTGTAGTGCAAGCATATCTCATAATGTCAAGACTCCAAGAGGGCCCAATCCAGAGGTTATAGTGAAGAGTGAGTAAAGTGTCCCAGAAACCGCCCATGCAATATATGTCCCTATACGTTTTCCTCCTTAGCAATATTATCATCTACCTCTTCCTAGCATTCCTCAGGATAAATGCTCCCACCACACCGGCCGCAACACCAACACCACTCAGAATAGCGACACCCATCAGCCCCTCGCGGGCAACCTTGTCATCGATCAGTTGGCGTAGGTTGGATGCTTGAAGGTTGGCAGGCTCCTTGTCAAGAAGGAGGTCGTTGTACCGACGCGCTTCGCCGTAGTTGCCAAGCTTGTAGTTGCCAAGGGCAAGGTAGTAGAGACATTCGCGGCGACGTTCGGGGGAGATGCGGAAGATATCGGAGAGAAGGCGCACACCGAGCTGCTGGTCGTTTCGCTGGTTGGATTTGACGAGGCCCTGGGATTCAGTTAGTGCGATAGCTCGTAGTTGAAGACGTAGGATGGTTACCCAGGCGTAGTTGAACTTGGTCTGGATGCCAACCATCTCACCCTCGCGCTCATATTGCGCTTTTAGCACATTAAGCTCAGAGGCATTTAGCGGCCTGTCGCCGTCAGTCAGGATACAAAAATCGTCGTATATTCAAAGCAAAGGACTAACGTCTCGGCATCGAGAGCATCTAGCGAGGCTATCAGTATAAGCTAGAATATCGTCATGCAGTTTAAAACTCACATGGTAGTTCGGTCACCATTCTGAGAGAACAGGTCCTCGAGGGCAAAGAACGTAAAGGTGTATTCTGTATAGGAGAAATAGGAGTCTTGGTATCAATTCTGGTCAGGCTCAAGATGCTTTCGAGGTGGAATGGCAAACGTAACGTAATGGAGGTTGCACGTGTTATTCAGAGGTAGCTCTTTTCGGCTTCACCTTTGCCTGGCTGTGGCGGGCCCGATGACGATGTGCGGTTGACGGGGAAAGCTCGGCTAAATAAGGGTGGGGGAAACGTGGTTGCTGATAAGATAAGCTTTTGATTGTCGTCGTGACGACGGAAACGTGTCTAGCCCAAAAGGGAGTTGCGTTGGCAAAACACCAGGTTCACCATCATCACCGTTTAAGACTGTAGAGGAACTGCGTTTCATAGCTCTCGTTGACACAATATCTTCCATATTTGAGTCGAGCACTCGTTATAAGCCGCAAATATGTTGCTCTCCGAAGAACCCGCAACTGTAAGTCCTTACTCCTGTAACCCCTTTTATCTAAGCTAACAAACCCAGCTCATTCATCATACTATCGAAAACTTCAATATCGCACCAGACAAACTTGCCGTCTCCCGTGTTACAGAGTCACTTTCAACGCTCCAACAAGCTCGCGACCTTCGCGTTCGTGAGGCAGAATCCTCACTGAAGAAGCTCTCTCGTCAGCTCGCAACACACACATCGCGACATGACGACCTTGTTGCGTCCCACTCGTCAGCGGATCACGCGTCCAACATCGCACGCCTAGACACACTGAAATTTCGTACCGCCAAAGCTGCTGCCGATGCTGAAACCGACGCTGAGCGACTTGCTCTGACGGCCGCTGACCTCAAGGCTCGTCTTCGCGAGCTGGAGCTTCAGGGCGTGGAGGGCGATGCGGCAGCTAATGCTCGACGCAGAGACCCAGTTGATGACGAGGTGCTGCTGAGGCTCAAGGTGTATCGAAGCCTGGGCATCGACATTGAGAGGGACGAGAGGGACGGTGAGTGGTCCAAGGCTGTTATTCGGAATGATCGCAAAGGGGACGTGCATGTTGTCAACATGGACAAGAAGTTCTCGCGATTCTTTTACGCAAACTACTTCTGGCAGACCCTCTAAGAAGACAATCCCTACTTTTTGGTTGGCCGATGTTATCACGATAATGTATTTACGCTGGGTTGGCGTTGGAGGCGTTGCAGATACCAGGAATAGCACATTGCTACCATTATATCATTTCAATATACGAGTAATGGCAGATTGGAATTCGCCCTTATCGTTTTCTTTCGAAACGTCATTGATGTCCTATTTTTGCATCATCATAAATCCAGATAATTGACAAATTCTCGCTCAAACGCCATGGAAACCCCCATATTACCATTTAACTGTGACACTTTTGGTCCTCGTGCTATTTCCCACCTTAACCACAAACTTTCATTAGATCATTAGAATAGTTTACACGATAGCGCAACGAGTCTGAGTCGGTCTTACGCATCGACGACACCCTGAGTCGGGAGTTTTTTCAGTCCTTTTGGAGAAGTTTTGAGACTTGGAAAGTAACTGTCAATGAATGACTTGTTTGTAAAAGCGATCCGTGGGCCAGAAGGTGTTCTTGTACGAGAGCTATTAGGAGATGCTAAGCGTTTTGCTCCGGGGCTTCGGTTGCGACCCTTCATCATAAGATACCCGCCTTCTCCAGGTGTCGTAGGGCCACCAGATGGGGAACGATGATGATTTCGCCCATGGTGTTGCTTGTCAGGAAGTTCAAGTCGTGAGTTTATGGTAGTCCATGTTTCATCGTCACCGCCCAGACGCCAGCCACCAATACCTTCGAAGTCTCGCTCTGGACCAATGCTTGGCAGTAAGCCGAGTCCCTTTTCGCTGATTGGAGTGGTAGTGCCTGCCGTGGATAGAGCACTGGAGCTTCTTCTATGTCGACGACGTCGCAAAGAGGACTCAAATGCTGTGGAACCAGCAGAAGCAGGTACAGGATTGGTATAGAGCGCTGCAGGTGCCGGTTCGAGGATTTGGTGGTGAGGATGATAAGTATTTGGATGGTAAGAGCGAGTCTTACGTCCACCCAAATAATGAGGAACGAAGGAGAGAGCAACGTCGAGATACACAGCCAGAACTCGGAGGATGAGAACAGAGAAAGCGATAGTAGTTGTGATACCAGCGAAGACAGCAAGCGGAACCGTGACAACAAACAGGAAGGGCACGACGAAGGCGTACACAGGGTTGAGGAGTGCCATATTGATGGTGTTACAGAACGAGACTAGCAGCACATGACCACACCAGCTTCGAAGAGTGCTGTCTATATAGAGGCGTGGAGGTTGTCGACGGTGTAATTAGTGGTTACAGATGGAGGCACGGGCTATAAGGAGAAGAAGATGCGGAAATGAAAGGATAAGAAGGAAGAGGAAGAAGAAAGAGAACCAAGAGGAGGGCGACTAGTTGGTGTAGAGTACCGATATGTACAGAGAATGGATGGATGCCGCTCTAGGACGAGATATGCGTCGACATCCCCCAAAGCCGTGATAGGATAGATTGTTTCCGGGGAGCTAGAAAAGATGCGCCGCGGAGGGGTTAGGTGCTTGAGCCGGCGAGAATGTAGCGTCGGTGTACGGTGAATGTGACTCTACGGGGTTGCATCGAGCTGTAGCTGAAGCAAAGTAGAAGCCGTAATTATATGTATCTCGGGAGATGGGAAGAGAGAGGAGAAGGCTACGGAGGTCTAAGGTGAGGAGGATTACAATTACACTTGGAGGAGGCAATCACATGTGAATGGTGGCTCGCCTTGGCCTGGCTTGGCTTAGGTCGGTTTTGTATGCCGCACTTGCCCATTTTTATGGTGTCTAAGGTGACTGTCGTATGGCAACGCGACAAGCCACGGGGAAGGATCGTGCGGGGAACCTGCACCAGGAAGAGATGCAAGTGATAGTAAACGGTAGGAGGAAGCTTCATGTTGGCAGAAGGAGGGTCAATGATACCTACCAAACTGTACAGATAAAGCAACGTCAGTGGTGGAATGCAACGATAAGGCATGATTGCACATCATGACAAGTCTTTCAATGCACTTGCAGTATCAAATCCCTATCACAATGCTGATATATCAATGAAGTGATTGACTGCATTAACCTTTCGAGTATCTGCGCCCAGTGAGGATCGACCGCAACACAAAAGGACCCTGGAATCGGTGGTTGTACTAAAAACTGTCCGGCCAGCATCTTACAGCCACTGAAGCCATTGGTAACCAACATCAACCAACACACGTCACATGAGTTTTTACATGCCGAGGCAGACGAAACCTATTCACGAACGAGAAGCTCAACCTCATATGTTCACTAGATGAAAACTACCTAAATTACCCCAGATCAACTGAATGGTTATCAGATAGATATGTTCCTAATGTATCGACCGATCTCATCATAAGTTAACTCCACTTGGAGCCTCGATAATGCCTGTCCCCATCATGATCCACATCAGCTTCCCCCGCTGACATCACTCAAATTTGTCTTTCATAGCCTCAAGGCTTCCAGACCTTGGGCACTGAGGATAGCAATTTCGTGTGCTTCTGTGGACGTAAACTTCCATCATCTGCAGTGCTAATTAAACCCCGCTATCTCGGCACCACTTTGATACTGGGCTACCGTTACCAGATACCAACACAACATGTGTCAACACACGCACACCCATAACCATGATGAGCCTCAGCAGTCCAAGCCAGAACTTGCAGGGGATCAATCTCCATTCCCCTGGCATCTGCCAATATGTGACGCCCACTGCCATCCAACAGATACAATGGCTTCAATAACCCATATCCCCTCTATGCGTGCAACAGCCTTGACCATCATGGCAACACGTGCCCAGGACCAGGACCTCGTTACGGATGTCGCTAGCAACCATTGCAACCCGGGTCTCAAATCACTTTTGCAAGAAAACTCGGAAGCAACAGGTACCTGTGCTATTCCCTCCTTTGGCTGGCACCCGTGGTTTTCCCATCTACTCTACGACGACTCGGCCGACACTCCAACATTTCAGCCCACCTCCGGGTCCGAGACTGACAATGCCGCCAAACAAGCGCATTATACTGCCGTTCTACAACCAGCGCCCTCGCCAGCTTTTGTTGCTTCTCTTCCTTCCCCTGTCGCTATAAGCTCATTTCTCAGTGCAACCGAATCCCGTCTATCCACTAACCCTCAGGCTCTTATTGGCGAGATCGGCCTTGACAAGGCTTTTCGTCTACCAGAACCTTGGCTGCCAGTAGAACATATCGAGAGAGATTCAACACTCACACCAGGGGGCCGCGAGGGCCGACGGCTCAGCCCTTATAGAGTTAAAATAGAGCACCAGCGTGATGTTCTTGCCGCACAGCTTCGTCTTGCTGCAAAAACTGGCAGAGCTGTTAGTGTGCATGGCGTACAAGCTCATGGCATCTTGTATGAGACGCTTGCGGCAACATGGAAGGGCCATGAACGGGAGGTTATAACACGACGCAAGCGACGTCTTGTGGCATCGGGTGCTGAGGACTTCTCAGACGAGGACGACGACGGCAGTGAGAAGCCGTACCCCCCTCGAATATGCCTACATTCATTCAGCGCTAGTGTCGAAGTATTGAGGCAGTATCTGAACCGAACCATCCCAGCCCGTATATTTGTCTCGTTGTCAACAGCTGTCAACTTAAGCACTGATGCTAGCCGGAATAAGACTGACGATGTACTACGAGCCCTGTCTGACGACAGCATCCTAGTGGAGAGTGATCTTCACCTTGCCGGTGAACAAATGGATAGTGCATTGGAAGACATGTACCGGCATGTTTGTGAGGTCAAGGGCTGGAACCTTGATGAAGGCGTCAAAAAGATTGCGAAGAATTACGAAGAGTTCATATTCGGGCGATAGACAAGAGGCGTATGCGTGGCAGGGTGGATAAGCACAAGTAAAATAGATCAAGCACAAGAGCGTGATAAAGATGCATGTTTCAAGTTGTGGTATTAGATTGCTATAGCTTCTATTGAGCGGGAGCATTTGCTGTTTGTAAATACAATTCCCAATATCCCACATCTGATGCGCATAAATTCAAAACAAGGAAATCTGGTGTATCATAGTAATATGCAAAAGAAATCATTCATGCCCAAGATCAGTCTAATTTAGTTCTTGGTATCCCCCAGGACATCGCTGGCATTGGACCCGGAGTTCGAAGGGGTATAATCGGAGCTGCCAGGAGTGTATCTGCATCCATCTGCTACAACCGACGAGTCACGCTCATCGTCATCGTAGGCAGGAAGGTTGTCATCCGTCTCCATGAAGCCGGGGTATGCTGTGGCAGCAGTATGGTGCGAGGGACGGGAGGGAACAGGGGGACCGGCAGCGTAACTGTAAGAACGAACGTGGCTATGCTGGCCCTCCTCAGCAGCGACGATGCCCTCAACCATTTGAGCAGCCTCACGGAAGGAAGCAATCTCCTCTTCCATGGTAACGCTGCTGCCGGAGGATGATCGTCGGCGTCGCTCACCGTTAAGCATAGCCTCCTTCTCATCATCCTCGTTCTCGATCCATCGGGTAACAAAGGCACGGTAAGCCGCCTTCAGAGCAGAGTTCTTACGACGCTCATCGCGAGTTTGCCGGAATGCCCGGCGGATAGCACGACGAGCCTCAGGGCTGAGGCGCGCTACACGGCGGTGAATGTAGGCGATGGCAATAGCACAGAAAAGAGCGAGAGCAATGGTCACAATTCCAAGGATGACAATGATGGGATGGTGAGGAGGCTGAGGACTAGTTAGCGGAACGGATTCAATTTCTGGTTGAAGCATTAGACCTACAGGTGGAGGGGGGTGGCCCTCATGATCTTCAGCACCGAAACCACCATGGCCATGCTCAGGCCTGCCGTGGTGAGGCTTACCTCCGTGGTGAGGAGGGGGTGGAG
>JAAOAN010000199.1:0-21546 GCA_013396205.1 Fusarium mundagurra
TCTCCCTCTCCCTCTCCCTCTCTCTTTTACTTTTAATTAAATTAAAATAAATACATACCTCTCGCTGATAAAGATTATATCGTTGCCTCTTTGTAGCTTCGTTAACTACAGCTGTGCTTATTGTCTCAGCCGGCCGTTTCCTCTCGCCAAAGTCCCCATCGGTACGGGCGAGAAACTGATGCCACAGACGGCTGATCTCCTGATAGTTCGACATCATCTCGGGCTGCAGCTGATTGGGGAACTGTAAGTTGACCCCGTAGTGGCCCCGTGCTATGCGGCTGCCGTGCGTTGCTTGACTGTCCCACACGTATTCGACCCTCGGCTGCCGGCGCCGCTCACCTGTTATCGGATCAGCCACCTCATTATCGCTGTCGGCCTCGGCGGCCTCAAGATCGATTTGCCGTATGATCAAGCCCTTGATCTTACGGCCCATCTCCACGGCCACGTGCCGGTAGCTCGACACCGTCAGCCGGGCCCCGATCTCGACGCCGGAGACAAGCGCAAGCTGCTTGCTCAGTATTGCCGTATCCCATATCCCCTTCTCGGCCGACTTCCAGACCCACGGGTCGAGCGAGTCGGACGGTCCGCGGATGCCGGCGAGCCGGTGCAGCACCTTCTCGAACGGCAGCAGCCACGCGATGTATGCCACCATCATCCGGCTCAGACGCTCGGGCAAAAAGCGAGCCACCTTGCGGCCGCCCGTCCCGCCGCTCAGACCTTTGCTCTTGTCGCGGTCGGTGATGATGACCACCTGCCCATCGAAGACGAAGATGTTCTTCGGCAGCTGCTCGATGTCACAGTGCTTCAGCGTTGCTACCTCGGGACCCCGTCCGGGCTGTCCTCCCCAGATGTGTGTTGCCGGATATATCTTTGTTCGGAATAACTTGAGCCAGCTGAGATACTCTATAACTGCCCCCCGGCGACACGTATATCGTTTACTGCTGTCGCCTGCGTTCGTCATCTTCCACAATCTCTTACCCATAATGTCTGCTAGCTTCTCAGCCCTGGGCTGTAGCCACGTGTTCTTCCGGTTCGTTATAAACGACTATCCTGGCCCCTCGTATACTAAGCTGTCGGCGATATCCCGTACCGTCTGCTGTAGCTCGCCCTTCTTCCACTAACTACCCATCAGCCTATCGAGCCAGTCTTCAGCCTCCTGTAGCACCGCCTGAGCCGTCGACTGGAAGCCGGCCACGGTGATACTCTCGCCTAGATAGTTAATCGTCTTGCCGTCGCTGTCCTACCATAGCCGTGCCTGCCCCTCCTCGTGATTGCGGTACCCTCGGCCGTATGTCATCCACCGGATGATCGTGCCGAACGGCGAGTACGAGCCGCTTGTGAGCCATTCGTGATGACCCTTGTGGAAGCGCTCGATCGCGGCGAAGCTCGTCTCGCACGCCGAATCCTCCGAGTCGTACGGGTCATCCTCGAAGAAGTGCTCTAGTATCAGCACCCGGCCGCACCACAAGAAGCCGGCCAGAAAGCGGGTGTGCGAGTGCGCCGGGACCCAGTTGCCGTCCTCCTTGATGCCCAGCACGGCCGTAAAGTGCAGCAGCGGGTTGCGGTATTGCTTTCGGCCTAGCTTCTGCTTGATGCTACTGATGCAGAAGCGGCAGACGGCTTGATCAAGCGCAGCGACATCGTTATTGACATTGCTATTAACATCGCTATCGATATCGCTATCGAAATCGGTGTCTGAAACTGCCTCTCCCTCTCGATTGCTGTTGCTCTTTTGATTCTGCTGTTGCTGCAGCTGCCGCCTTCTCTGCCTCTGATCCTCTTCTCTTCTCTTATTGTAATCGGCCACGATATCAAGCTGCCGTATGACGTCGGCTAGATGTCCTTACTGCTCGTCTGTGAACCGGATACCGTGCTCCTCCTGGGCCCCCTCCCGTCCAAGCGGCCAGACGCGGGCGCAGTAGTATAGATACCGCTCCCAGTCAGCGCTGTATCGTTCCATTGTCGCCGCCTCCTGCTTATGCCCGAACGGCTTCGTAACCGGCTTCGTTGCGTCGATGCTCCCGAGCCACTTGAGCGTCTCATCCGGCACCCTATCGAGACGCTCTAGCCCTCGTGCCAGCTCACGGTGGAAGCTTTCGACTAACGCCTGCAGCCTCGCGTTGGCGTCTCGGGCCTCCTGTTTCCAAAGCTTCAGCTCACTCGTCTTGGGTATCGGCGACAGACCGGCTCGGTGAAGCGCAAGCTTATCCTTGCCCTGCAGATACGCCGCCCACTTCATAAACTGCACCTACCGAGACTCCTGATTAACGCCGCCCGGCGCCTTGACCTTCCTCCTCCGCTTGGCAGCGGCCCTTCCAAGCTCCTTCTCGTAGCTTCTGATGAGCTTTAATAGCCCAGAATCGACACTATTACTAACACTGATACCACCTGAGCCCTCTCCTGAGCTACTTCTGCTGCTCCTGCTGCTCCTACGGCTGCCGTAGCGGGTTCGCACTGGCTCGACAGTCCAGTATCTTACGTGAGGGGCTCTACATAGTGTTTGAAGTATGACCGGCTCCCAATTACGCCACCGCGCATCCCTTTTACCCTTATCATCCTCATCCTCATTATCACCTTCCTCGTGATGCTTGGAGAGTATCTGATGCCTATCCCGATTAGATCGATTACGGGTTAGGTGCCGGCAGCTCTTGCAGCTGAAACCTGCGTATATCTCCAGCCCTGGGATCGGTGGTCCCCCATCGGCCGGCAGCTCTATGTCCTTATCGGTTGGGTCTCGAAGCGCCAGTGGCTGCGAGCCTGATGACGGGGAGAAAGAGGCGGCGAATGCGATGACCTCCTGCAGTTGCCTCCCGGCTGTCTTGTGACGGTGGCGGTAGTGATTCTCGACCTGATCTACACGGGGCTTGATAGCCACTGGGCAGAGGAGGCAGATGAGGATATCGAGCTCTTTGCATAGCTGGATTTCTCGACTTGGGTTATATAATTATGGTTATAGTGATGCTCCTTTTTCTATTTCTAGCGTTATGGCTAAACTTATACTTGCTGCTCAGTGATTCTTGTTAGTCACGTTGGTTAATTCATGAATGGACTGAAATGAGCTAACTGATACTTTTATAGCCTCCTTAAATGCTTATATAATTATAATAATATATAATAATACGGTTCTATCCGGGCAGGATATTAACTGTCTGGATTTCATAAGGCTAAGATAGTGCTATTTTCTTTTAGTATTAAAACAGGTAAGAATGATTATCTATTATTCCTATATCGATTAACTACCTGCTACTCCACGATCCAGTACCGAACATTACCAGTCTTAACTAATCTCTGGAGTAATACATTTTTCCACCCTTTTTGGCCACCTTTTCTATCTTGAGGTTTACATGAGCTACAATGGCGCCTGAGGTTCGACTTGTCGATAGTTAAGAAGTCGCAGTAATCACAACTGAATCCACCAAGCTTTGGGAGTTGCGGGATAGCCTTGCTACCATTTTCCGGAAGTTGTACCTTAGTTGGATCTTGAAATCCTTGCTTGTTGCAAAAAGACAGCACCGCCTTCAGCTTATCTCCAGTATACTTGTGGATTTTGCGAAAGTGGGTTTCGATGCCTCTGTCAGGTCGGACAGCATATCTACATAGACGGCAGATCAAAACCCGAGGCTTTTTAAGCACATAGAGAACTCCATCTATGAAAACAAACTGCCCGTCTTCGGCATGCACGGCTGAGAGCGGGACCTTACTGCATATTGCAGGTATCACTTGATCTTGCCTGTCTTCCCATCTGTCTATTGGTAGAGACTGCAAGTTCTGCTCACTCAAAGTCATCGATGGCCCACAGCCATCTTGTCTTTTCGCCGAATGACCTTCATCAGCTGTAAAAGGATGATCTGCGATGACCTCTGTAATGGCTCGCTTTCTATTGGCTGGCAATGGATCTAAAGCAATGCATGACTTTTTAGGTATTGCATGCACGGTTTTGCTTGGTTGGCGTAGAAATTCGTGCCAACGCACCGAAGCCCACTCATAGCATCGTAGAAGTGATGGCTGAAGTTTGAACGGGTACGCTCCATCAAGCCCATACGTGATCCCACGCTGGAGTGGCCGGTGCCCACTCTGCCAAGCGAATATGGCGTTGATATCAGCATCACCACTGCAGTCGTCGTACCTGTTGAATGGGGTGTACACCTCGCGAACATGTTTCTCGGTGATTGCTATGGCCAGTTGGCGATACACCCGTACATTGACGCTTTGTCGCCATAGTTCTAAAGTGGTCTTCGTGACAATGTCTGTCAGGCGAGAGGTAGGCCAAGGTCTCCCGTTGGTTTGGAATAGTAAGCGTGTCTGTAAGCACTGCTGGGCGCCCCTATGATTACCGAGCTGCTCGCGGCGTAGTAGATCGGCTACACGTCGAATATAGACCAAATATTTAAACAGAACGTAACCCAGTCTGACCGGGAGGAATCGGACCACATAGAATTCGCGGTTCGTCATTCGTTTTGCTTTATGATGGCGAATTAGGTATACCATATAACCCCCCCATGCATATATCCCACAGCTTGTATTCGGACCGTTCTCAATCTCAAGGTTGAGAAGCTCCCTGATTCGTGGTGTCCGGCCACATGCAGTATAAAGGCCACCGGCAAGCTGTTCTTCCATCTTGCTAACCAGTTTCAGATATTCTGTAACAACATGCCACCTCCAAACGCCGTTTTGGGCCAATCCGGTTCTGCCTGCGGTATAAGCACGGATTAGTAATTCCAAGTAGGCTGACTCTAGACCGTTCTCAGGGTACTTGATGAAGCTATGACCACTTGTTGAACTAGAGATATTGTCTTTGACTCCCGATAAGTCAATGCTTGGCTGGATCCCAAACATCAATCGATCGCATAGTGCTTCTGCCTGTGTAATAAAGTAGTCTGGCAGTTTGCGGAACTCGCTCATTGTTATTTGAACACTCGCATGAGACACTGTCTCACCATCGTTACTCCAGTGGAAAAGCATAGACGGTGGCTCGTTACGTGCAACATTACGTCCGAAATCTCGTAAGCTGATCAGCTCCGCCAAAGGATATTGCGAGCCTAAAACCATATACTTAGCTCGGATTTCGTCGAGACACTCGAAAGCCCTGGCATCCTGCCGTTGAGGAATGCCTATGGATTGATATCCACGCAAAGGTAGAGCTTGCTCCAGGAATAAGATACGCTGCATGTAGATCATTGCTGAGAGTTTTGTACAGTACTGTCGAGCTAGCTGGAATCTCTGGCAATTAGCGGAAAATCCAAGTATACCGCTAAAATATACAAGCAGCGCAGAACTTGGTTGCCCGTTGAGAAAAGGTTCAGTACTGAGCATGATACATAGTTGGAACAAGAGTTCAAGGAATTGTCCGAATGCAGATGCAGCAGAGTCCCCTGATACCCCTGAGAATATATCTTGATGGGTTCCAGCTGTGTTCCCCTCAATATCGTCAAAATATCCAGAATCATTATAGTCGCTCTCGGCGTCTTCGTCGTCATCATCGTCCTCAAGCTCCCAAGCTTCAACGTTCTCATCGTCTATCTCATCGTCCTCATCCCTTTCTTTCCCATCTACTCCCTGAGAAGTCCATGTGTTGAGGGGGGTGTTAATGGACTGGCTGTCCACAGGGCCATAGCGTGTTCCAATCAGAGGGGCTCTCTGTCCTTCCATGACCGGCCAAGTTCCCTTTGATGCGTCAACATACTTCCAAGCTGTGTGATCCCAAATGCGATCTAGCTGTGTGGAGATCTCAGGCTTTAACTTCACATCCATCACGCTTCGTCGAAGATCTCCCGGCATTCGGTAGGTTCGCAAGACAAAAGCCAAGAATTGCTTCTGAGTCCTTCTGTATCTAATCTCGCTATTCTTCTCTGCCACAAGGTTGAAAGCGACCTCTCTGCGGCTCTGGAGCCTCGAACTGAGTAGCCAGCAAAGAATATTGTGACTAGTACAGCGAATCGTTTCTTCACAACGGTCTATTACCAAGTCAAGTGCTCTCATGATACATGAGATCTTCTGTTCATCCTCTCGTGGGCTCACAAGGTTCGGCGCGCCTTCCAGATTGCCCTGCCCGAAGGTGTAGTCTGTGTTGAGAGAGTGGCGATCTGGTAATCTGATCAACGCTCGCAGGACGTCTCGTCGGGACCCTCGGAAGATAGAAACCCATTGTGTTCTGTCTAGCCACAAGCTTGTAGCGGCAAATGTGTCGGTTCCCGTGTCATTGATAGTTGTTCGGGGTTGACCCAAAGCTTCCCGATATCTAGATTCCCGGTCTATGACTTGATGTAGATGGGTGGATGCCTCAGATGTAAGAACACGGGGTGTTTCTTGCGGCTTCTTGGTACTTGACTTTACTTCCGATCTGCCTGCCCGTCCTTTCGTCTGTATGTTAACCTGGAACCATTTGCTGCCTTCCCCAGAAGGAAAAAATCGCTGACAAGCGATATGTTCCTCCCACGGTAGCTCATCAGCGGATGTGTGGAAATTCGGTGCTGGTCTTCCCCTGCCTCTTGGGTTGATCCATTGATGCTTTTCAGTGCAATGCTTTTGTATCTTTTGGATGCGACGGACAATATGGCCGCAAGCACGACATTTCAAACCGTCTGGTTCCGGTGGCGCAAGATATGGAATGGGCTGAGTTAAATCCGTTGGGTATTGTAAATAACGACGTATTTCATCCCGACTGCGGAAAACATCGGGCATCTGTTTCATCTTCTCTACCAGATCCTGTCGATGCTGTGGCTGTATATCGCGATGTCGTGTCCTCAAATGCGTGGCAACCTCATCGGCTACAGAGGCGAATCCACAAACCCGGCACACGAGAAGGCGGTATATAGAAAGAATAACATAGGGATAAATGGCACCGCATGATTCAGATTGCAAGTTTGAGGCCATCATAACGATCATCAATATGATTGGGTTCTTGTTCGTGAGATGTGAATGACAATTGTGTTTTGATCAACAACAAGGCCATCTAGTAGCATGATTTACCCCCTGTAGCACTTTACGCGAAAGGACGCGTCGCACTCTGGCTAAACTCCTGTTCCGATTAGCACTAAATCAACTCTGCACCCCGGCAATAATCAACCCTGCTAGGTTTAAAGTGGGTCAATAAAATCAACTCTGCCAGAGTTGATTTGGGACTGTAGCACTAGGGCTTTTATAGCTTTTTACTGAAAGATCCTGTCCTTATCAATCCAAGCGTTCTGACCCCGACGTCCTTACGGGTGCGTGAACTTAGGCTATTCCCAGCCTCCCTAACCCATAAGCCGGTGAAGTGAGCGATACTAATGATTTCTCCTGTCGGAATAGCATTTCCATATTCGTCCGGGAGCTTGCATGACTTGGAATCTTGTCTAGATTGTCTGCGTTGCACAAGTTTTGTGGCATATGCTAGATTGATGTGCCATTGACGTCGGATAACTGTGACAGTCATGTTATTTGCCACAGTTGTGCCATTCGAGCGGTAGTCAACTATAACAATATATCTCCGCTTCGCATCAATACGAGCAGCCAGCTCTACAATGAAAGTATAGTCGTTTTCTTTTCGCTCTGAAGTTGTTGAGAACCTTCCCAACAGTGCAGGGAAATGGCGACGCCCAGCTTGCGTTTGAATAGGATAAGTAAAGGTTGTGATATAATTCTTCCATACTGCTGGGCCGAGGGTCAAGCCGTCGCCAGGATCATAAAGATCAGTAGCCTCTACATGGCGAATAAAGCATATGGGTTTTGGTTTGGCTTTGTTGACGAACCATGATGGAATCCAAATGGGGTCCGATAGTCTAACGCACTCATTCTGTATCGGAGTTCTCACGAATGTTAACTCACAAAAGAGAACAGGAAGAACCAGGGACCTCCGGTCTCTGTCATGTGCTAAAACAGCATATCCGAGCCTCTTTTCATATGGATCCCTTCTGACCTTGAGCGTAGCTTGTAATCCTCGTGCTATCATTCTCGGACTGAACGCAAGGTAGGGAACTGGAGCGCTTTCTTTTCCGATCAGGATCCGATAGTTCTGGAAATTAGAGGGGGATTTAGCCAGACCGTTTGGTGCAAATCCGTCGTCGGCTTCTGTGTAGTTCCAAGCGAGCAAGGATGCGTCTTCGTTCGTTTTGATGATT
This sequence comes from Fusarium mundagurra, assembly GCA_013396205.1. Lineage (NCBI taxonomy): Eukaryota > Fungi > Ascomycota > Sordariomycetes > Hypocreales > Nectriaceae > Fusarium > Fusarium mundagurra. The sequence goes on from JAAOAN010000199.1 coordinate 8,100, forward strand.
TCTTCTTGAAGACGATAAAATGCCCGATCCGTCTCGCCGTACAATAATGGCATATTAACATCAAATATTCCGAGGAGTGAATAGGCTCGATCCTCACATCGAGTTGTCTGTCGACTGGCGGCCCAAGAAAAAAGCCTTCCTAGTCGAATGGATCGCAAGTAGGTTCCATCCTTGCGTGAGGCCCTCATGAGGCTAGTCGCATCTATTCCCGTAGCTGCTTGAATGTCGTCTTGGAGCTCAACACGATTACCACATCTGATCCAGTCCTTATCGAAGAATATCAAGTCTCTGGGAGCTAAAAGCTCCTGCAACGTCCAGCCCCGAGTAAACCATTCAGAATTCCGGAACGATTCAGTCCATGGTTTTGATGATGCCGAGCCTTTGTGCCTTTCACAATCTGTAGATGTAGACACATCTGACAGGTATGCATAACAAACCTCTGATTCCATATACCATCGGTACATCGAGTTGATGGACTCTTGAAGCTCAGCGCTGCTAGACTTGTCAATACAGCATGTGTCGACCCAAATGTATTCATATCCAGCCTGCAATGCCATAAGACTGAACTGGTGAATCTTATGGTAAGTTCGATTTCTCCACTGCGGCCCTTTACCCGGTATACGGGTCTCCCTCTGCACGATTGTATTTTTCATGTCCCAATAGCATGGCTCCTCATTCCCCCAACGATGCGACAGTATCGCATACTTTGGAATATTATCACCGGTCCGCTCCTCAAACTGAAGATCTTTCGCTGATAGTAGACGCATTTTCTTTATGAGCTGTGCTGCTGTTGATGGGGGAGAAACACTTGGTTGATAGGGTCAGTTCGACAACAGACGATGTGTTGCTGCCTAAAATGGTGAGGCTTAACGAAATAGGTAGTCTCCTGCAAACCAACCCGCTAATGCACTCAGCAACCCTGCGCAATCCGACCGAGCCCCGCAAGACCTAAGAATTCCCTCATATCTGAATCGTTCAGCCTCATCTTACTGTTTGGCACGACAAGGGTAACCGAGATGGTGTTTAGAGTACAGTACAGACCATCCCCCCGACCCCAACGACAGTGGTAAGGCAGATCGACATTGCCGCATCAACACAATCGCATGTACGAAGCCGAGCGATATACCGTAACTATGTACACCCATTTAACAATATCGAGTTTCTAATGCTTGGAGCCACAAAATTCCAAAAAAAAAGTTTTTTTTCCATGTTCTAGTATAAATCTACAGTATTGAGCATTACTGGGTACCTTGGCTCCCCCCACCGGGTTTCTTTCCATGTTGGTACCTCTCGTCGCTTTGCATACCTAATTCGGTAAGCTCTGCGTTATTGGCTGAACACATGGGAGCCTAAGTAAAGTTCAAGTCAAAGGGGTTCCATCCTTTTGCTGCTTTCATTTACCCCGTTTACTGCTCATTTCCGAGCACAGTGGATCAATTGGGAATTGAACCTTTTGGCCAATAAGGCCAGTCGTTAGGTATTAAATAAGATAGAAGGCAGGGCGCAAGTTACGTCAGATTATAAAAACCTATAACTCCCCGCACTTATTTAGGCTCCACTTGATACGATTAGGCGCCAACTTACCACTAACCCTCTCTTACAAATAAACAGCCCAGAGTAACTATGAACTGTTGTTTTCTTACCGCGAACTGCATCATTATAATTTTACCACACCAGCAACTTACCAAATCTATAGATGGCATTAAGTCATCTCTGTTCGACCTGCCAGCAGGCATTATGTCCTGACCTGCTGGAAGAAAGATCCTCGAGTTTGAGCGTAAATCCTGTTGGCGAGATAAAACAGAACACGTATCAGTACTGGGCCTTGATCCAATCCAGGGAACTTTGACACTACGAGGACATATATTTACCGCCGAGATGAACAAGAAATCGATATACAATCTGCTCGCTGGCGACGCTCGAACCCATGCACAAATATATCCGAACTGGGTAGGCATACAGGTCAATATGCCTGAATTCATCACTATACTTCCACTGGTATCGTATTGGAATGTAAGAAGTCCGATGCCAGAACTTGATTGTTTGGTCTTGGAGCCAATCCTCGTCACAATGTCTAGAAACTATCGACGGATCGCGTACATAAAGTTCGAGCAAGGACATGACCTAGCATTCTTTGGCATGACTGTCTTGGCAGATGGCTCCGCAAAGATTGACAAAGTGGCTCCTTCAATTATCAGCTTGATGTAAGTACCAAGCTGAAGGGATCGGATAAATTAAGACAAAGGAGATGTTTAACTTCTAGTTTTGGAAGATGATGTACGGTAACCATTCTTAAAGTTTGGATAGGGTTAGTATTAAATCATCTGAACTATTATAGCCCACTGCGCTATGAATGAATATCGTGTATGCGGGATCGTCGTCTATCCCACTCTACGCCCCTATACGCGTCTCTATGTCCGGCCTATTTCCATGCATTTATCTCATAGCGATTGACCTTCCCTTCTTGCGTACCCTGGATCCCTTCTATTATTGAGACCCTACTACATTAAGGGCTGCTTGTAATTTGGTAAATTACACGGTTTTTATTCGTGTATGCTGGCAGAGTCCTGTGCGCCCCTCTTGCCTCTGCCCCTGTCAGATGCATGGTAGTACAGTAAACATTGTAAAATTGTTATGTATCAAAAACTCTCAAAATATTAATTCTCAGAAAGTATCGTCGCTTGCACCCGAAATCTCCATCCAAAAGCCCTCGATCATTGACGTAGTCCCTCGCCTCACGATACACAATGCTCAACCCAATCCCGAAACTCCCCCCTCATCCAACCGCCCAGCAGCCTTAATACAGCAAGTAGCTGATACAAGTGCTCAATTGACTTCGTGTTCCCAATACCAACTGGCCCGCATACCTCAAACCGATCTTCCTTGTTAAAGGCGAAATACAACTCCCAATTCTCACATACGACAAGAATAACCGGCAGAAACGGGAGTTTCTTCGATCCCTCAAACTTGGCCACACGTCCAAACCACGAAGCCAGCCATATCCCCAGCTGCGTTTTTCCCTCGCCCTGCCTCTTAGATTCGACCTTTGTTTCGATGAGAACCCCCGTAGGATCTTTGCACAAGGGCCCATGCGTCGACTGGTTGAAGGATTGCACATCTGGAAGCTCCGCAACGAAATTCGTGATACGAGTTTCAAGGGCCTTGTCGGGGCGAAGAAGAAAAGCATAGTCGATCATTTTTCCGCCGAGAGTTTCGAGATCGCCACGTGCTGGGGGTATGCATGTCCTTTCGATAGCCGAAGTTGTGATGTTCTCGGTTTCGACTTCGGGGATGTTGCATACAGCGAGACGAAGAGTTGGGCCGTGGATGTGGTCATTCCAAGTCGCTTCAGAACGATTGTTTGAGACAAACTCTTTGGTGGTATTGACAATTTGGCGGATAGTAGTGAGTTCGTTGCACAGAACCACGAGATGATTCGTGGCATCATCACTTGATGGAAGGATCTTGCTGGCATCCTCGAGTTGTTTGTCAGGTATAACCATTGCCCGATCCTCAGTCGCGAATTTGCTTTCCTTGACCATGAGCTCGCCTTTGAGCAATTCCTTCAACTCTCGTGGTAGAAATCCCTCGTCCTGAGCAATGTCCCAGATAGCGTTGAAGAGCCTCAGCGCTTCAGCACTACCCGTCTCTTCTACCATTTCCTTCAGCTCACAGGGCTCAGGCGATTCCCATTTTACTGGCTTTTCGAGCTTGCTCAAGTCATCCAGTTTCTTAATCGGGCTTGTCGAGCGCGTTCGGCTGGTAACACTACTACCAGTTCTTGAGCCGGATGTAAAAGTTGGTCTGTGGCTGTTGCTGATCTTTTCAGTGTATGAAGGCGTCTTCGTAGATCTTGGTGCGAAGTCGGACTCCTCTAGATCTCGATGCGGATAACTCAGATTAGGAGCTGTACGAAGAGCGAGACCACGTCTTGGCGGCCTTGGTGTTTGCTGTGCATCTGTCTCGCCAAAGACATTGCCGGCAGATTCAGGCTCTGTTTGAGGCTCAGGATCTGATCGAGAGCTGGTATTTCCGTGCTTTCTCGGGCTTCTTCTTAGGCGTTCGCCGTCCATTTGGGTGTTACTGGCTGCTGACTCTTGGTCGTAGTCAAGTGGCAATTCGCATATGGCTGGGTCTCTGCAGTCGTGCAAAATAATATGCTGGTCGGCAATCCAAGCCCAAATGATCTCAAAATCCATGTAGAGCGGTTGGGAATTTTCTGGTTGACTATTGCGAGTGTTTTGTGAGGCGGCACGGATGCATTTGACGTGTTGTTTGACAAGTCGAATTTGGGCCTTGAAATTGGTTTGTTTACCTGTTCTTGTTTTGGTTGCTATGCCATTACTAGTGATGAGGTAAAAGTGGGTAGGCTGTCAACATACCCTAGACTTGTGTTGTAGAAGTACGTGACGCGCACGGGCCATTGTTTCACGTATCAGGACCCAATACCAAAGAGCACAGACCATCAAATCGTGTATCAGGACCTGATACAGGAGGTAATTGGTATAGTAGTACGACACAAGGCTTCGGACGTCTTTACTCAAATCAGGCCGAGATAATTTTGCGAGCCTTGCTCCCTTCTTCGATTTTCCAGTTTCTCGAAGGACCTCGAACCATCTACTACCTTCCCGAGAAGGGAAGAACCGTTGACAGGCAACGCCCTCAATCCATGGTAATTCAGCAGATGGATCCAGACCTGATATCGGCCTTCCTCTTCCTCTTGGGTTTTTCCACAGGTGCTCCTCCATACAGTGGAGCCCCATCCCTTGGGCTTGTCGGAATATACAGCCACATTTCTGGCACTTCAGCCCGTCCAATCTCGGTGCAGCAAGGCAAGAAATCGGTTTAATCGGTATTCGTGTTAGTCGAAGCTTAGACTGGCCTTGGAGAAGATTTGGGTTTGCTTTGACCTGCTTTACCAATCCATGCCGGCATTCCAGAGCAATATCCTTGTGTTTTGCTCGCAGGTGTGTGTTGACCTCGTTGGGGAGGGTTGCAAATCCGCATAACTCGCATACTAGAAGTTGATATTCTGGAAGAATAACGAATGGGTGGATTGGGTTGGATGATTGAGTTTGATAAATAGGACCCATTGCTTTCGCCAGAGAGAAACTTGTTATGTGGCGATCGGGTATATGCTCCCTATATCTCGGTCTTGGTTAAGGGGAAGAATCTCTATGAACCATCTAAAAGGAGATTGCTAGTTAATGTACGCGGTAGATCGCGCGTGTTTGTGTCCGCTCGCCAACTACGCGTCATGTCATTAATTTAATTATTAACCCTGGCATAAATTAAGCCTAACCATGCGTAATTCAAGCCTACCCCCTGTTAGGTGGGTCTAGAAATTAAATTCTACTCCCCGTAAAAATCAATTCTACCCTGGGTTGTTTGGCATAAAACAAATGAATTCTACGTAGAATTGATTTTGGTATGGTGCACTAGGTTTAGTCGACCAGACCTACACTACTGTAACATCGTTTGCATTTTCTTATGGTCAATTCATCTGGTGGATTCATAGGCAACCTAAACTCCATCCAAGAACGAGGATCGTCGAAAACCAATGATCACAACTCTTCCAGACGGGCAGCCGATGACAACAACCGAACCTCCAGGTTCGGTTGAAGTCGCCGATACCGCGGGTCGGAAACCTGGTGGAAGCCATAAAACTTTCCAACCGTCAGGCCTACCTGCTGTAATCCATGTCCTGTCATGGTTGATCCCAAAGCTCAATCCGCCATCCACTTCTCCTTGGACCTCGAGGCTATCTAGCTTTGCTTCGCGCTGGCTTAGCTGCGTCGTACTAACGTCCCGAGACTCAAAGCTCAAACGGCCTGAACTTGTGACTAAGATCGAATCGTGGTCGAGAAAGGATAGGACGTCCGTGGCTGGGCTGGCATTAAAACTGTTGACATTGATGCCCGTCGCCACGTTCCATATCTTAATGGTGTTATCATCTGATCCCGATGCGATAAGCGTACCGTCCTTCGAAAACACCACAGAGTTGACCGAAGCCGTATGACCCTCAAGAGTCTGTTCCTCTTTACCTGTCGCAACATTCCATATCTTGATGGTCCTGTCATATGACCCCGATGCGATGAGCATGCCGTCCTTCGAAAAGACCACGGACCTGACCAAATCCGTATGACCCTTAAGAGTCTGTTCCTCTTCACCAGTCGCAACATTCCATATCTTAATGGTGTTATCATCTGATCCCGATGCGATAAGCGTACCGTCCTTCGAAAACACCACAGAGTTGACCGCAGCCGTATGACCCTCGAGAGTCTGTTCCTCTTCACCAGTCGTCACATTCCATATCTTAATGGTGTTATCATCTGATCCCGATGCGATAAGCGTACCGTCCTTCGAAAACACCACAGAGTTGACCGCAGCCGTATGACCCTCAAGAGTCTGTTCCTCTTTACCTGTCGCAACATTCCATATCTTGATGGTCCTGTCACTTGACCCCGACGCGATGAACATGCCGTCCTTCGAAAACACCACAGAGTTGACCGAAGCCGTATGACCCTCGAGAGTCTGTTCCTCTTCACCAGTCGTCACATTCCATATCTTAATGGTGTTATCATCTGACCCCGATGCGATAAGCGTACCGTCCTTCGAAAACACCACAGAGTTGACCGAAGCCGTATGACCCTCAAGAGTCTGTTCCTCTTTACCTGTCGCAACATTCCATATCTTAATGGTGTTATCATCTGATCCCGATGCGATAAGCGTACCGTCCTTCGAAAACACCACAGAGTTGACCGAAGCCGTATGACCCTCAAGAGTCTGTTCCTCTTTACCTGTCGCAACATTCCATATCTTGATGGTCCTGTCACTTGACCCCGACGCGATGAGCGTGCCGTCCTTCGAAAACACCACAAAGCTGACCCAATCAGTATGAGCCTCAAGAGTCTGTAAAACTGCATTCCACTCGGAGTCCACTCTCGGGAGTAGGGATATCCACTCAGGAAGATAGCGTTTGAATGTCTGTCGCACGATACTCTGCTTTGGCGCGAATACAATGGCCGAGGTGTAGAGCTGAAGAGGAGCCGTGTCGACTACCCAACGACAGCTAAAAACAAACCGCTTCGCGTCATGCAAGAATCTAACCACTTGGCCACCTTTTTCCACCTAGAAATCTCTCAGCAGACAAACAGAATGCGGAAGGCAGATGGCTTACATCGACTATGCTCTGTAGCTCTTCTAACAATCCAATGCTCTCTGCCATTCTTCCAATAAGGCTCAACACTTCTAGCCAGTGGAGAAAATGTGTTTCCAGGAAATAATACATATCGTCCATGTCATTCGGCTGCAAGTCAACCTTGGTCTGGTGATGAACCCAGTACATGCATGCATATTGGAGCTCTGGAGGTACACGTTCCTCAAGTTGCCTATTGTTCACTGCAGATCGCTGCATACCTGGGAAGGACAGGCTACATATGTTCTTACGCAAGCCACTGCGCATGACGCGCAAGCAGTTGTCTGCCAGCCTTCGGTGGGCGAGCTTCGTGTCCACCCAAAACTCGTTTCTCTCTTTGTTTTCTGAGTCGACCAGATAGTCTCGAAATGACAGATGCAGCAGCCGCACAGGCACTGTTCGTTCCAGTGGGATGCTCAAGACCGAATGCAGTGCGTCTAATCTTTCGTCTGCCGTGTCAGGGAGGATGTCAATCAATCGTGACAACGCTGCTACCGATAGAGGGTTCGCAAGGGTAACGATACTGCCGACAATCACTTTGAAGTCTTTAATGACCTCCTCTCTCTCTTCTTTTGGCAGTTCGGTGATTTGTGAGCGTAGTATCGGTGTGTAGGTTTGCTCGAGTTGCGACCCATGACTTCTTCTCCACTGGTCCAACACCGTTTGCAATCTTGTTCGAGGATTCCTCCGTCGAGAATCACCAACAAACCGACAAACAGCCGCTGCGAAGGTAAACAGCGGTACAGCCATCCGCGCGAGACTCTGTACTATGGGGCGACCTGGCCAATCCGGCGGCAGCTTCCGTTCGTCGCCCACAGTCATGTTGAAATCATGTCGGATCTTTTTGAACTCGTCGTTCAAAAAGACAACTATATCATGCTCGACAATCTGTGCCGGGATTTCGTGCAACACCAAGCCTTGATAGGAATCCTGGACATCACTAAACCCCAGTCGAATCGGAAGCTCTGGCCTGCTCGTCAAAAATACCCGGAGCCGAGAGCGGACAATTTTGGCTTGCGAGAAAATGTTTATCAGCAACCTGATGTCAGCCTCTTCATCACACTCGTCCAACGCGTCAATCACCGTCACAACTGACGCCGGGGCTATTGGCGTTGCCGCCACCTCAGATAGCGGTCCCTGGATAAGCTTTTCAAACTGCTCTTTCACAGACTTCCCCACAATGGCCGGATTAGTGTCAAGTACCTTCTTGATGAAGAATGCAACTTCTGGCATACTCAAGGCTAGTTGATAGGCTAGAGTCGACATCAATTTGTTTAGGTTGTCTCTGTCCATCTCTCCTCTCTTGAAGAAGAAGCTGGCACCAAGATCACCTCGCTTCGATCGTGAATGTGCAACAGTCCGTGCGATGGTTGACTTTCCAGTGCCCGCCATACCGTTAAGCCAATATACTGTTTTTGAGTTGGGATCGTCAATCCAATGGTGGATACTGTCAAGAAGCTCCTGACGTGTGTTAGGCAAGCATGTCGGGTTGTGTTCTTCGGCTCTGGAGTCAAACGAGGCATCCTTCACGTTCAATAGACGATCAAGAGTGATATGGTGGTTTACGTTTTTATCGTAGGCCCTGTGGTTAGAAATCTAAGTAATAGAACCTGAGCTACTTCCATTCAATACTTACTTCAAGTTGCTCGTTTGTCTACCAGCTGCTTTCCATCAGTAAAAATATTCCTCTGAACTGCGTGATACAGTACTGTACTCACGTGAGTGTATGGTCTCGATGACTGTCGGTGTCGCTTCAAGCTCTCTAAAAAGGACATGTTCAAGCAGCTCTACCGCGAACGCTGCTGCTGTGGCCGCCGCATATCGCTGCCACCGATCGTTCTTGTGAGAATCCGCATAATCACAGATACCGCGAATCACTAGACACGGAAACCGATCCATCAGGCCCGCAGCTTCCATCTCCACACACAAACACTGATGCCCGATGTCTTCTAACAAACTGTCTCGAGTGGCCGCATCTTTGATAAGTATGTTCCCAGAGGCGATGACCCCGTAGTGAATCTCTGGCTCAGTCGACTCTCGCCGCTCACGATTCACCTCCCAAGCTGAGTCGCACTTATCACAGTTACTACCACCAACATGTTCGTGTTGCGATCCAAATAATCGATCGTTCTCGGCCCCCTGATACGCGTAGTCACTCTTTCGTCGCTGGATGAAAGGGTTGGCTTCTAGCATTGCTTGGAGCAAATCTGGTACCTTAGATGGTGCAATCTCATGCTCTGCCTGTAAGCTTGCCAGCGCATGGAGAAGTACCGAAGGAGGCTTGTCAAGAGAGCCCTTCCGCTCCCAGCCACCGTTCGCTTTTGCCTTTCCCAAGTCATACTGGATCACTCCTCCAGTCGTACCGTCAGGCTGGCTAACGACGACATCACCTAGCCGAATGTCCTGTTCCTCATCAGGCCGAGCGATGCCTCCCCCGATGCCCACCAACAGGCCGATCCGAATGTGAGGTAATGAATGGATCAAGTTTGACGCGGTAGTTGCTGCCGATGTGGTGCCATAGACTCCTGCTGGAAGCGACGCGATCACAACGTTGTGCTCGCCTATCTGGCCCCACGTGTACGAGTTCGTGTCAGATCGATGCTGGTCGAAACCTTGGGGCGCGTCATGACGATCACGCAGCAACGCGGTCGCTGTGGCTCGCTCGATTGGAAGGGGAGCAATCCATCCGATGGCGTAAAGCTCGGGACTTTTGAGCCGTGTCTTCATCCTTGGTGAGAAACAGATCCGCGGGCACTAGGGTCTAACTCTAGACAAGAGGCTCGATCCGGTATCCCTAATGCTAACGTTAGTACTGGAATGACAACGTCACGTCGGATGCGGGGTTGCTGGATCAAAACGCATCACTAGCGGTTGTGACACGCAGAAAAATAGCTGGTCCGAAGGCCGGGCCTGTCGCTGTTTACAACTCAACAATCCGACCAATTAAAGATAGATTGCTTACGGTATCTACCCTATCAACGTCGACAAAGGGCAGACTAGCGGGGATGTCTTTTTACTGTAAGATCACATTTCTGACGTTTCACGTTGCGCACTGTAAAAGCCACACCAGCCACGACCTGGTCTGTGCTCAGTAACTCTACTTAGAAAGCCGGGGCGGCCTCTAATTTCGGCCGGGACGGTACATCATAAGCTATTATGCAGTATTAATACTTTCCTAGAACCCCTTTACTTTACTTCGGCAGTTCGAGATAAATGTGACTTAAATGTGATAAGACATATGGCTACAGCTATTGCTGAACTTTGTAAGTCAAGAACACGCTCTGGTTGGCTGTGGCAGACTGATCCATACCGTATCTCTTGTTGCACGTGGTCAGGGACCGTTTCAAAGATAGCCGGAAGGATAATGCTGTCATATAAGTCTTTAAACCGTACTAGGGACAGGCTGTTAGCAGAAGCTTTTGTGTGCGATCGAGCTCCGTTGGGGAAAAACAGCAGAACGGAGAAGCGGACGCCGGCGGTAGTAAAAGTGCCGAGGGAGGTATGTCTCGTATGTGCCAGGTCCAGGCCGTGAGGTTGTATCACTTGAGCGGTGGATATGTTACTCTTGTAAGTAGGGAAAAAAGAGAGTCGAAAGTGGTTGGGGGCTCGGATGGCGGACAGACTCTTTGCCCCGAACCAGATGCTGTCAACATCCCACTGTCGCCCAATGGTTACCGAGTCCTGGGGCAGTGAAGCCTGGGCCTTGCGGAAGGACAGCGGTTCGGCCGGCTGGTCGAAGAGGAAGCTCTGCCATTGTGGGAAGGAAGCACGAGGGTCGCAGGCCTCATCACGTCCTGCAAATATGGTGGGCAAGGGAGGAAGGGAACGGCTGATTCCTACAACTACATATATATGAGGGTACTACGCCTTCCCACTTCGGTATCCTCTGGTTATGATAAATTTCAGGTATACAGGTCTATAGCCATATCGTTCACTTGAAACAGTACAGGAGTGTCTACTAACCATCACTATCTTCTTAGATATTATCGTCGCCTCTGTGTGCTCGCTCTCCATCATTATCGTCCTCATCACCCTCATCGTCTGCAGCCTCTTCCTCTCCTTCTTCTTCTCCTTCGCTAATGACTAAGACGTCAACAGCATCTGGAGACAAGATTTTCCTCTCTGGAGGTTCCGTCTGGCGTAGGAACTGTTCTAAAAGGGTCTGACTCCGAGCAGTAGGATCTATCGCTTGTTGCTTGGCCACTAGGTGACTACGGACGTCGTATTGATCTCCATTGTTGTCAAGCTCGCGCATAACCCAACTGAGGCGTGCTATAAACGATGCTGAATGACCTGGAAGTGATTCGATGTTTTTGAGTAACCCCATAACATTATCTCGGTTTGGTAAGAAAATCGTCGGTTGGTTGATTATAGATTCGGACTTGTGTTTTGGAATATGGTTATATACGACGGGGATCCGGAAAACATCCTCTTCTCCGTAGTCGTCAATGCCTTTTCTTTCCACGGACCAAGGCTGGATGAACTTCACGTCTCCGTTAGAGCACCAGGTTGGGCCCGAGAGGGAGGTCACGTAGAGTAGTGCCGGTCGGCAATGGCGCCGTATATAAGAATGGCTAGCGGAGCGTAGACTGTCTATGTTATCCACGATCTGAACCCGGTGCTCCCAAACCAATTCATCAAGAGCCTGAAAGTCTCGAGCGGTTGGAATTGTTGACGTAGTAGAAGGCGATAAGCCATCGGAATATTGACGGCGATGGTACACAGAAGATAGAGGTATACCTTTCTGGCTTTGAGGTGGTGAGAAGTAAGGTGCCCAAAACTGAATCTGGAAAAAGGGTGGCCTGCCATGATACCATGTCCCTTCACCACGGGTTGTGCCAACCTCTTTAGTGCGGTCAGTATTGAACATGACTCGAATGTAATGGCCGATCCGTACACCAAATTGTCTGTCAAACTGGCCGGCCCATACTTTCACACTATCCCATTGCTCTCTGAAGCTTCGGTATAGCTGTAGAAAATACAATTGAGACCACTTCGGCTGGGCATTGGGATGGTAGAACAAAACACCATGTACAAAGTCTGACCAGCTGTCTTTGGGTGGCAGACGCTGACGTGTAGCCATCCAACAGGGCAATTCGTCGGGCATATTGCATTCTGTCCCTTGTTCTAGAAGGTGACCGCTGGCTGACGTGGCTCGACTATATTCAACCCAAGCTTCGCAGTAGATCGTACGAATGGTCTGAGCTGAAAGGATACTGGCAGTGTCTGCAGCTGAGTCATCTCGGGCTCTCTGAAGGCAAGATAGGGTAGGGAGACTCTGACGTCCGACGTGATCTCGAACCCGATCCCAGTACGACGCCAGCTTGGCAAGAAAATGCTGATAGTACGCTCGAGCGGTTTCTTCAACCGCAAACACGATGGCTCTATTAGCGTACTCATTTGCCTTCTCGGGGCAATTTGTGTCATGTGACAACTGTGCATCGCGAAGCCATTCCTGAAAAAGCCGCTCAACAACGACATGGGTCGCGGTCAGTGCTTGGATATTGGGCTGGTGGGCTAGTCGTGCCTGAAGAGGACTCCGGGTCATGTACAAATGAATCAGTACCTCAAGCGAGAGATGGCCGCGCTGCCAGTCGATGTGGCTTTGAGGAATCCAGAGCATCCCGGTTGAATCAATGAGAGAGCCCAGGCCGAGACCCCGCCGCTCGCTGACGGATCTTTCCCTCCCACGAGGGCGCACCGACCAAACAGATTTCCATATCCAGTTGTCAAAATGCTGTTCCTCATCTTCATCGCTAAGAGCATAGATGAGTAGACGACAAAAGAGTTGGGCAGTATAAAAGGCGAGTATCTGTCGGACAGGATTGGGCGAAGAAGAAGAAGAATATCGTTCAGCCGCTTTACTTGTTGCCTCTTGGAATATGTCGTCGAGAGGGAGAATGACTCGTGCAGCTTGTATGGAAACAAAATCATTCATCATACGAGTAGGTACTATCCAGAAGGGGTAGTGCTGGGTATCAGATGTAGGATCGAGCATGATCTCCTGCATCATAGGACCAGTATGGGTAGCCTGGTCAGGCTGAAATGCACCGTCGGCCAACATGGCAAGGATGACGTCGAGTCGGAATGTGACTTCTTTACGGATTCCGAAATTGGGATACTGTCGAGCAGATGATATGGCCCTCAGATGCCGCTTGTTTGCCTCCCAAGCGCGCTTTATATGGGAGCGACTGAGCTGAGGCGTGAATGCACGCTGGCGATTCTGGTTTATGCCAGCTAAGTCGTTGA
>JAAOAN010000200.1:0-25612 GCA_013396205.1 Fusarium mundagurra
CGATCAACCTCCACTCCACTGTCATGCCGCTGGAACAAGCCATGAAACACCTTGTTCCTTGTCGTATCTGGCGATCACTAATTTCTCATTACATAACCGACCGAGAGTCAACAACCGAGAAAACAAAAATACCTATACCAAGTCAATGTGTACCTGGTAGATTTAGCTCGTAAAGTCGAGCTATTGTTTTCTCTTGGTAATTGAGCACGCGACACATGATTCAAACAATACGACGTGGTCGGATGTGCCGAGCCTTTTAGTCACTCGAAATGGCGACAATTTGCTTGGTACGAGCGTGATCAACATTGGCACATGGACAAGCTTTTCTGGTCGTGCACGGGGAGTTCGCTAAAATTCTCACCGCGCTAGCACATATTTTGCTGTTTTTGTCTGCTGTAGGGTAGTCTTGACTGCAGGTCACCTCAAATATCAACAAGACTTGACGATGGTTCCATAAAATGTCATTAAGTCTGTTGCAGGCTTCTGAGGAGCTTTGGCTATATTTTTCTCTATCACATCTATCAGTTGAAGCTTGCGTTAGTGCAGCGAGCCCGATTAAACATTTGAATCCCTAACGCTGAAATACCCGACCTTGAAGTGAAAATGTGGCTACGAAGCTTTACAATAATCCATGCCATTGTTGACCTGACGTTTATCAGTGGTTATGTAATTCAAAGAGTGTTTAACCTACTGGCTTGAGTAAACTTAGAATATTCTCTCGCATTTACTTATCAATAAGTATTCTTATCTTGAAAGTGGCTTGCACCCTGTTGACTCATGTGGCATGTGACGTGTAGAATTCTCCACCTTCTACTAACGACGGAGTGATGCCTCTGTTCTGAGATATTACTTTCTTCATTTGACTTTATCCTCCATCTACTCTGAAAATCTCTACTTACCTATGCGCCCTTGAACTAAATTAACACCATGACAGTCAGATACCTGTGTGAACACGAAGGATGCGACAGGACTTATAAATCCAAATCTGGACTTAGAAACATGTCAACACTATTCATGAGGGCGTTCGATACCTTGTGAATACAAAGGGTGCGATAAGGGCTTTACTACCTGAATGAACATGCTCGGCTCCATGACCTCTTACTGTTTACCTGTCTACGTCCCTATTGTAAGGATCGCTTTGCAACAGCCTGGGATGTCTGGAATCATATCTGGGGAGAATCACATACAATTGCACCGGTCTACATCTGCTCGAAGCATTACACTTGCTCCTCTGCAATTGCTAAACGCCGATTCGACAAACGGGGATCCAAGAGCCACTGGCTGAATTCCCATGAAATACTGGGCGTTGCTTACTACCTCTGGTGCAGAATGTCTACACAAGGTGATTCCCTCACATGTACCTCTGTGAGACCCGTCCTTTCGATACTGTTATCGGCATCGACACGACTCGTTTCACTTCACATGACTTGAGAAACAATCGTACGGTCTCTGGTATGAACACTTGTCTTGAACATGTCCATCAGATAACTCTAGACTGACATACCAATCAGTTGATGGGAGACTTTCGGCTCTGTAAGCGTCGATGCAGATTGTCATGAGAAAGCAATGAAACAAGGCTACCAGGCCACCCGGGATCGTGCCCCAAGGATTCGAGATGGAAAGCGAACGTCATCAGACCTTGTTATACTGGATACCGAGTTCTCGCACTCCGCCCAACAGCCTTTGAGATTGCAATTGGGGATCGCGTTTACGGCAGAACATTGACTAACACTCTAGCAAAGCATCCTGAAGCATCCCGTACAGCAAGCAAACGACCCAGCTCAGCTTCTCATCGGCTCTCAGCCCATATCAAGAAGCGTATGAACCAGTAAATGGCGAAGAAATTCGACTCGGTGTCTGGTCCTTCTACCCGGCGAATGGACATGCATGAAGTGGCGTCTGAACTTCAGAAAGTTGCATCTCAAGGAACCAGTCTTTCTCGTCTACCATCAAACAAAGACTGATTTCTCAATTTTAAGAAACGTCCTTGCGACTGGAGGTTATAACGATATCCTACCAAGCAATGATGGTTGTATTCCGATACTCAAACTTTGAGCGCACTCGGGGTTTGAGATATTCCATCTAAAGCTTCAGTCTATTTTTTCTGTCTCTATCCTCGTCGTGATTTTTGCGGAAGCAATCATTGTGCGCTTGTCGACTAACGGACAGAACTGGTGCTCGGCAAATTCGATGGCCTATGCAATCCTGTAGAGAGTCGCGGGTTTGAGTTGCAACCAGAAGAAACGGTGACTATCTGGCAGAGACAGATCCTGGATTTCTTGGACCGGGAAAAGACCGTGAATCAGGTGGCCTCGCGACCAAGCTACGCGACAGATGGCGACTCCGACATGGAGGAATCGCGTGAGAGGCGACTCCGGGGAAAATCCGATGTGGGGAGAAGCGACAGCGATGGGAGTCACCCAGCCAAGCTGAAACTCATGATCAGCAATATTGACCCGTGCTCTGGCCTTGTTAATTGTTAATAAGTTTTTCTTCCTATATCAGAACCTTAAACCTGGTTTAGCTGTGGTTGAAGCTTGTGATATCCTAGTACGGCTGCCTGGGCTGCCTAAAATGCCCCCACCTCCACACGTGATCTCGCGATTGGTTTTCGTGAAGGTTAGACTCAACAAACGGCTTCCTACGCATCCATTCATGCAAGAATGTGGATATCAGCCCCTAAGGGTATGCTGATATCGCGTATAAATAAGAACAGCGCGTCTGCCTTACACAGAAACTTCAAATATCTCAGCCCAATCGCGTCGCCATGTTCTCCAACAAGAAGCCCGACCCTCCAAGCGTCGGCTGCTACCCGGGCCTCGGCATGAATCTTCGCTATCATGACTGTCACCATGAAGGCGAAATTTATCCAATTGGAATTCACTATAACTCCCCCGGGGCTGAATCCGATATGTTGCTCGTGCGAGAGGCTGCCATGATGATTGTGATGAATCAATTGACAGATAAGCCTAACTGGCACATAAAGGTATGAAATGCTTGCATGTAATATCAGTTAATATGAAGCTTATTGGATTCGAGGTCTTCGATGAGACCATCGCCGAAAAATGGATTCAAGAAGCCCTTGCGCTTCCAGTTGATCCCTTGTACGATGAGATTGTACAGAACAAAAACCCAGGAACCAGACATTCGCACAAGTATGGCCCAGATAGGCTCAAGTACATCCTAGATCGGGGCTGTCTTGAATATGTAAGAATATCAATGTTCACCGCTTTCTCCATACTAACCACTTGCAGTGTATCAAAGAGCTCCGTGTCAAGGCTAAATTCTTTGAGAAGACTGGTCTCATACCAGCTTTGGATGCAAACGCAACTGTCGTCAAATCGGACACGTTCATCGACGAGAGCCTCCATGAGCGTCTTCGGGACGCTTTTGCGAAGCTAAAGGAAGAACAGAAAGGCAACCCAGACTGGCATCCTCGCAGCTACGACATGGTACAGAACCTTGTGCACCCGTCTCTATACCCCCTTGTCTATGGCCGTTCTCGAGTATTTCGTGACGAGGTTGTCGGTGTCGAAGATGCCATCGAAAAATGGAGTGGCAAAGGAGAGGTCATACCAAAGAAACCTGCCGATGTCCCAGAAGAATACAATAGTCGCTACGACTTGTTTGGCATGAAAACCCATGAATTGTTTTGGTCCGATACCTATCAGTGGCTTCCGTCCAACGTCAAGCTCATGGATGACGGGAGCGTCAAGTTAACGAGCTACATTAACAATCTGCATCCTAAGCATAGTGATATCTATGAGACGGTTGAGAAACTCATCGAAAGAGCTCTTCCCGCCTGGGATCATTGTGTGTCGTTTGTGAGAGACTGGAACATCGTCTCCGCTGGCCGGACTGAGGCTCGCTTCCCGCGACCTGAGAACCCCGAGTAAGTAGCTACATTGCACTGAGATAGGACTGGCCAGAAGCTTACAACCATTTGCAGTGACGACAACGAGGCGAACTGGACCCCGCGAATTGATGACTGGACGCCTTCTGATGCAGGGGAAGTTGAGTACGAAGACGTCATCAGAGATGCAGATGGCGATCTCCTTTATGATACACACAAGAAGAATGCTTGGGAAGAGATCAGAGAGCCCGTTCAGCCTGAGGCTCCCGAGTTCAAAGCATGGGACTATGGTGTCAAACCAGGAATGTCACTGCGCGAACGGTTCAAGGATTTCCAAGTCATCGTCAAGATGGCCTCCATCGAGCTCACCCCAGATATGCCTGTATTTCCTCCTGGAGGGTGGCACGTTGAGGGCCAAATGAATGAACATATCGTTGGCACAGCTCTTTACTACCTCGACTCTGAGAACGTGAAGCCAAGTTATCTGCAATTCCGTATGCAGACCGATCATTATCAAGAGGACTGGAACGTAGGACAAGAAGCCTACGGGTGGATGGAGCGGGTTTATGGAACAAGATTGAACGGCGGTGATTGTCTGCAGCGATATGGAAAGATTGAGACGAAGCAGGGTAGGTTGTTGGCGTTTCCCAATGTCTTCCACCACAGAGTTTCACATGTGGAGTTGGATGATATGAGTAAACCGGGCCATCGACGGTTTATAGCACTTTGGCTCGTTGATCCGAGGACGAGGATCATCAACACGGGCAACGTGCCGCCTCAGCAGAAGAGCTGGTGGATGGAGGCTACGTTTGGGGGCTTGAGTGGTGATGACGCCACTAAAATTCCAAACGCCGTTGCGAAGCTGGTAGCTCAAGGGGAGCCAGAGCATCCTGGGTTGAAGGCTGCAGCAGAGAGTGGTAAGCCTCTTCCGGCGGAACTGGTGAATATGGTGGAGGCTGAGGCAGATGATTCAATAATGCCAATGTCGTTGGAAGAGGCGAAGGAGCATCGCCTGAAGTTGATGGACGAGAGGACTCGCTATCAACGAGATGCAGAGGAGAAGTGGTCTGCTATTCAGTACAGTTTTTGCGAGCATTAACCGTTGTGTCGAGCTTAATTTTATGCTTGTTTCAACGTACAGGCGTTTGAGTTTTGGTGTAGGTTTGAAGGACGGTTATGCAGCGTTACATACTCTAAGAGTTTAAAACAACCGACAAGGACAGTGGATTCATTGTATGAATATGTGACTTACTGGTGTAGTTTACAACATGGTCTAGTGGAACTTGAAACCGGCGACAGAAAATTGAGAACAGAAGGTTTAAGAATGAATTACATATTAAAAATTCTAGCTAACCAGACAGCTGATACCGTTCTTCAATTGAAGCGATCTGTAAACAGGCACGACCTGAGTTGGAATCGTCCCACAGCTCAAAAGCAATCGAGCTTGTCGGCAACATCCTCTCGAACCTCAACAGTTGAAGTCTCATTCCTATCGTCAAAAAGAGTACCAATCTCCTCTAATGAAAGAGCTTTGGTCTCAGGAAACATAAAGTAGACAACAGGGGCACCAAGGAGGGGCACGATGACAAAGACGGGATAGTACCTCCATCCGACCTGAGCGAAGGCAATAGGTACAGGTTGCCTATAAACTAGTAGCATATGTCAGTCAGGTCGTCGATATCAACAACGAATCTCACTTACTCAGAGTCATGATGAACAGTCCAATGACAGAGTAGCTCACGCCCTTGGCCCGAATAGAAGTGGGAAAGATCTCAGTGCAGTAAATGTAACTGATGGCATCGATGCATGTGGCGTAGAAAGTCACAAACACGAACAGGAAGAACACACCAGCTGCGTTGATGGCGTGGTTGTTCTTGTTCTCGGCTGCAACAGCGACGATGGCTGCCTCACCAGCTACCATCAGTGCACATCCAACCTGGGTATGATCAGTATATCCATCGGGGAGAAGGAGATCAGGATGTATCACGTACCAGTCCAACAGTAAGCATGAGAATTCTACCAAACTTGTCGACAAACATAGCGCCCACCCAGTTAAGCAAGGCCGCCCAAGCTGTGTATACTCCGTAGAGGAGGAGTGGGAAGTAGCCTGTTAGACCGAGACCGTTGTACAGAAGCACCTGGTAGTTATTGATCACAAGAACTCCAGTAGATTGGGCGATGCACCTAGAGTTTGGATCAGATTACGCTCGAGGTATGCTGTGGCCTGTGGCGCTGAGGTTGACATACTGAACAAATATTTCGATGAGGATTCGCTTGCGATAGGAAGCCTTTCTCATGATACCAACAAACGACTTGGGCTCACTAGAATCAGCCATCAACTGGGTCTTGATAGCGCGACATTCAGATTGGGCTGCTTCATTGTTCAGGTCGCCTGGCTGATGATGAAGCTTGGTAAGAATATCAAGGGCTTCGGTCCCACGGTCTTGCGTCACGAGACACCTGGGAGACTCTGGGGTGAGCGTTGATCCAAGGCCAAGGATACCGGGAGCAACAGCTGTATATGGGCCACAGCGTCAGTGAGGTGAGGCTCGGATGTAAAGCTTGCTCGTTACTGACCAGGAAGAGCAAGGCAGAGCCGCCACTGCACTTGAGGATTGGTCGCAAAGTAGCAGCCAAGTCCAGCCCGTCCAGGCGGCAAAGTTCTGTAGGTAGAGGATGGTATTAGTCATGATGAAACGGGCTGGGAGCTGGGAATGTATAGGGAACTGACATAACCGAGCTCTTAAGTCTGGTTTTGTTGTTGAAACATGTTTACATCTATATACACTTGACTATGTTTTTCCTTTGGACACATTTAGTCGGATGGGAGGAGGTTAAAGTGATACAGGGCTCTGTAAAGGTTATTTATTACATTAATTAGCAGAGTACCTAACAGAGCCTTGAATCAATGCTGACATATATCAATCCTTATATAGGCATAACGCGATAATCTAACTATATTATTAAACAACACAATAGTCATTCAGCTGTCCCCAAACACATTTTCCAATCCATGGAGTTTTTTTCCCCTTGCGGAGAGATAAAACTGTGATTATATACAGCGCTTAATAGGACTATAAAAACAACAAGCTTAATGGTATAAGTAGCTGTAAGGAAGAAGCCTGCAAAGCCCCCATATCAGCATATGAGGGGAGTCTCTGCTCTCCAAGTGGGTCCTTCTTTGTAATACAAATACATTCACCAGTAAGCACAGACAGGACTACACCCTCAAGTATTGCCAAGAGATGCACATTTGCCCGGCTCTACGGGCATAACTGCATACATTAGGCATCTAAAAAGCCCAACCATCTCAGCCACGCTTATTTATTCTGCCATCAGCGCGAAAATTCCCATCCAACTTTCTCAACCTCATACAAGCTTTCCCCTACTCCTTCTAAGTTCAACTTTGCTCAACCCTCTGCTAGCTTGTCATTTCCGGTATGGCCGGAACAGGCCCCCCGACGGCTGAAGTCGGCTTTGTGCAGCAAGGCCAGGTCGATTGGATTGCATTTGGCAAGACGACAGTATCTATGAGCCTTGATATCCTGGCAAGATTCCAGGCAGCAGGGGTCCAGGAACTCACGTATGCGGGTGTCATGCAGCTGACTACACGATTCAAACTTCCATTATTGGGACGACAGAGGGTCTGGGATGCGGTTCATGGCCTGAGAGTGGTTAGTGGCGCCTCAAATCTTCTATACTTTGGCTTTGGCCATAAGAGCTTTCTTCGATTTCTGTCCGAGTCAGTCTCTGGTCTGAAGTGCATTGCTTTGTGTTCCTGCCTCACAGAGGTATACTCAGAGGAAATAGCGGCCAAGGTGTTGGCAGCGCTTTGGAAAGAGTTTGACTATCCTGAAAGCTTTGAGCCTTCACTTCACCAGTTCAAAGCTCTTGTGAAATCATGTGGCGGGGCGTTGGCCACAACCCCATTCCCAGAGATTGCAGGCAGGCTTCATTCTCCGCAGTTGGTCGATGTTCATTTAATGGAGTGTTCGGATCCAGGAGATCTTGCAAAAGCATTGATCGGATTGTTTGAAATATCAATGGGAGCTCGGCAAAGTATCAGGGTTGTGGGCAACGTCAACTGTAGTTTCATAGCAGCAGTGTCGTACTGGCTATTTAACCTCGATGTTTATGTGGAGGATGTCGACAGCCAACCACTGTTCAGTTCATCGCTTTCGAACCGCCCTCTGAACTCAGCGACAGCCCAGGTCCATGTGAGATACGTTGATGGCGAGGAGCAGCAACATGGCATGGTTGTGTCCCAGTCAACATTTCTTCTCGGCGATGCTAGTGATATTCTCAAATACACATCGGACTCAACTAGCTTGATGATGAGACGACGAGTCCCGTGGGAAAGCTGCTTGGAAACCACATTCGGGCGAGGCTTCCAGGAACTGTGCGACTGCAAAGCCGCTTTGGGGTTACTTTTTGGGGGTGTGGCTCGCCTCTCACTTGCTCTGGCCGAAGGAGAGACAGATGTTGATGAGTTTTTTTAACCGAGAGTTTTATCACGAATTCTCTGATACCAGCTACGGAAGAGGATTTATCGACTCAGTTGGTAGTTTGTTCCCGGAACTGAGAAAGCTCGACCTTCGCCGCGAGATGGAGGCTGTCCTATCTGAGTCAGTGCTCCAGGCGTATCTTTCCCTTCAGGAATCCATTCTATCGCTCAAAAGAGCCTGTCAATGCAAGAATTGCTCACCCCGAACAACCAATGATCCTTGCCTACTACGGATTACTGCTACATTAGTAAAGCTTGTCAAGATTCTGTCCTCTGTGCACTTTGAGAGCAACCACAGACTTGATCCTACACCACAAGGAATAAAATCCTTACATGACGACAGCATTACCAAAGAGAAATGGGAAGTTGATGATTTCATTTACGTTTCTCACCTGTATAACCACAGAAATTACAGCATTCCTTGCATCATGCATGATTTAGCAAGGATCTTCACAGGTTATGCATTGTTCAAAAAAGAACCCATTGATGTGGCGGAGAACATGTGCACCGCCATTTGTCAGAGCGGTATCTGTATCTTCATCGAAGGCCTGATATCCTTATCGGCGAAGGCAGAACTGATTCGTCGCATACACATTATGCCAGGGCACATCTCGCGGGTGGACCCAAAGTACAAAGATGCAGCATGCAAGCAGTACGACAGAGTTCGTGACATATCTGGTCAACGGATAGAATTTGAAGCCTTGACGACACTCGACAGCATCCCAGGCGTGCATGAATCTAGCACTCATGAGCATGGCGCTCTTCGCCGAGAGGACATGGTTCCCATTCTAGTTGAAGCTAGCGCTACCGCGGACTTATATCTTATGTACCGCATCAGTACTAAGCACGATGAAATCACCATTCGTCCTGGTACGCTGACAGACCATATCTTAAAATGCTCTGGGCTGATTCCATGCGATAATCGTGGGTGCTCTTTCGAGGATGATCGATCAGCCAGTTGCCACACAGTTACGTCAGGTTGGAAAATAGACACTGCTGACTATGAGCAATATTTCGAGGGGAGTTGTTATTTCTGGAACGGGCTGAGAAATTCTGAGGTAGGTAGATTGGCAGCGTTGTCCGTGCATTGTGACAGCCAGAGTGCACTTGGATTGCGTCATGTCAGTTTACCTCTGATCCGGCGACATGAATGCCTGACTTGTTGTCATAAGGTCTATGTAGATCTGTCGAAGAATGGAACAAGGCGCATGAGTGGGAAGCGATGTATATATCACGTTATTTAAATAAGTAAATATAAAATTTATTTTTATATTTAGCTTTTAAAGACATGCAGTATAGTTATAAACTTACAATAAAATACCTAAATATATTGCTTTTAATATATAAAGAAATTTTATTATACTTAGCTTTTATAATAATACTATAATAATACTATACAGATTTTATAAATAGCTATAAACTTTATTATAATTACTATAATTAGTATAAGCTTAAAATTATATATTAAGCTTAAATATCATAATCCATCTAAGCTGTCCTGCTTGGGTCTCTGCTATGGCTTCCCGGCAATGAAAGAGATGGATCTTGACGCTTTCGCCAAACACTTCACCAGCCGGCTCAAGATGGCCTGCGTCGTTTACGGCAACCGAGGACTCGGGGACAGCGATACCGGACCAGGTCAGCCGAGGCAGGAAATTGTTCCCGACCTTCAGGTCGCCGATATATCCGATGCCATCACCTTTGCCCAGTCGCGGAGTGAAGTCGACCCGGAGAGGATCGGCGCCTGGGGAAGTTCGTACAGTGGATGGCATGTCCTGCGCGTTGGCGTTGTTGATAGACGCGTCTAGGCAGTTCTCTCCCGGGTCCCGTGTCTGAATGGATGGGACAACTTCAACAGGCTTGTGCGGCCAGATTTTGCTGAGTTCATGAAAGGCAAATTTCAGAACGGTTCATTAACTTCCCTAGCAGTTAATGACACGATCCTCGTCGCTAACCCTCGTTTCTTTTGCGAGACCGACTCGAACGAGCAACCGGAAACGCCCCGGCCACCGTCAAAGTGGTAGACGAAAACCCTCAGGCGCCCTCTGGGCTCCCCACGCCTGATAGTTACGACTTCTTCCAGAAGCTCTGGGCTCCAAATCAGCATGGAAGAACGAAGTCACGCTCAAGTCGCTGGAGCTCTTCCGTGCGCACGATCCATCCGCGTGGATCCATCGCATCTCGCTGACGCCACTCTTGATGACAGTTGCGGAAAATGATGTTTTGACGCCGACGGACCTAGCTCTTGAAGCCTACTCTCGGGCACGGGAACCGAAGCAGCTCTCCATATTGCCAGGGGGGCATTTTGACGCTTACACCGGAAACAATTTCGAGCGAAATGTGGCTCGGCAGATCAAGTTTCTCAAAGAGTACTTGGGAGTCGATGATAACTAGCTCTGCAACATGCCTAAGTCGAGAAGTTCTTCGGCTATCTGTAGATGAGATCAATGTCAATTTCTAATGATCTTTAAAGTCATCTACTTGATTTTCTCCTCAAATACTCATAGAAAAAAAGAATTCGTGAAAGTAAATGGTCCATCTATTCTTGAATGTCATCCCATCCAAGTAAACCCACGTAACAAGGCTGATTGAAATACTGGTTATGGTGAAGCCAGACCTCTTCATGAAGTCGATTCGCAAAATCGATAGAAGAATCATTATAATCTTCAGATACTACCTCTAAATATTTCCAATGGGCCATGCAGTCATCCTCCAGCTCGAGGTTGACTTTGAGGAACTTTCTGTCATTGGCGCAAAATGCGGTTTCGAGTTCCGGATTTTTGTATTCATATGCAACGCTGTCCTTCTGAGGAGGTGTTCCTTCTCGCCGTTTCAAGTTGTGGTCGATTATCCATACGTTGACAAATAGACTGGAGGAAGCGAGATAGAACAATTCCTGGAGCGCACGTTCACCATGCTCGCTGAGAAACATGCCCCAATCTTTGTTGTACTCGATACCCAGGTTGAGAACACCATCAGAACCCCATATCTTGTCAAGGAACAGATCAAATAGAAGGGTCTCATCGAATTCCAATATGTCATCGAATTGCAAGACGATCAAGTCATTCTGAGGGAAGATTGTGATATACGACGGGGCACTACCGGAGAGGTAATAGGCAGTCGCTGATCCCGAGAGTCTCTGGCTGGACGTATCGCTTGAACCGAAAACCCTTTTCATCATAGATCTGGACTCATGGCAGACCATCCATAGTGAGCTGTCAATCAGATATGTAGATATGTCATGGTCGCTTGAGCCGTCGGTGCTGTCTGGGTACTTGTTCCACACTGGAAGTGCAAGCCGATACAGGCACATTGGATCGTCCTGGAGGACCAGGCGGGAGCCACCCTCGATTGTGAAGCCATGAATGTCTACCGCATGTCCAGGATTGTCGAGCTCAGGATGGTACACTCGGAAGGTTTGAACGCCCGGCTTGTCTGGGCGTATCGCTGACTTCCAGATTTGTTCCCAAAGCTCCAGGGGGAGTTGTGAGAAGAGGGGGAATGTACGTTCCTCCATGCCTATCAATCATGGGTGGCAATGCTGTTCGAGAGAAGGTATGCCAGGGAGAAAAGTTGAGCAAACGTTGACGAGCCAAGAGGATTCTAATGAGGGAGGGTGGAAATATATACGTCTTCTCCATTTCAACGAAATAGAAAGTTTGCACTGAGTCAGAAGAGGTGGTTTATGATTTGTGCAAACTTACGCAGCAGCCGCCATCTTCATACGTGTTAACAACTATATTTCTTTTTTTTTCCATTGTGCGTGGAGCCCGAAGTCTCTTTTGACCTCTCAACCTTATCGCAGCTTGTCATTTGTTCAGTTCATGTGGGGCTTGCTTGTTCTGGCATCTGTGTAACGTTTAAACTTTCGTGAATGTTCAAATGTGCCTGAGTGGATGGGGGTGTATTGTTTGCCATAACTAGTAATTTTCTCATGAATGCACGTAAGTGGTGGCACCACCCTTGACAAACTAAATACATCTTTTACAAGCTCCTCCATTCGCTAAGTCCAGATGTTCAACCACTTATTTGCAGTTGAGACTTGTGGCTGAGAGCTTATTCCAGCAGACAGAACTCAGTTATCCCAACATCAAAGACGATCCCATCCAAGAAGCCCCAAGATCGTTCCTGAACCTCGCGCTGTCAAGTCCAATCGCGCTTCATAGCAGTCATGCAGTCGGTCTGCAAAGTACAACGAGGACTTGCGATGCTCTCCGTCTGCAACAGGGTTGATGTATTCCCAGTGAGCCAGGCGCTCTCCCCCCTTCTCGAGACCAGTGCTAGAGAACTTTCGGTCTGCCGCATAAAAAGAAACATTCTCACATGACATGAATTCTCGACCACGCTTTTCATCGCAAGGAGGAGCATCTGTCTTCCGTCTAAGGTTATGGTCGATTATCCAAACGCGCGTCCGATCGACAATCTCACCGAACATATAGATCTTGTAGAATGCATCGTCTTCAGAGGCGTCAATGATCCTTTCTTCTTCTTTGTAAAGATCAATGCCTCAATCAGGTCTGTACTCGATGCCGATGTTCCACAAGTCATCCAAGCGGCCGTCTGTCTCAGCATCCCAATCTTCAAAGTCGAGGCTGTCGAGCTGTAGGATGACTAGGTCTTCACTGCAACGGATTGTGATATATAAGGGAGCACCGCCAGAGATACAGTAACCCTTCCACGAAGGAATGCTACGATAGCCGGCGCTCGAAAATTGCTTCTGCATCATGAGTCTTGATTCATGGCAAGCTGTCCATGAGCCGGCATCGATTAAGTATGACGATATATTGGAGTCGCTGCCATTGTTGATATCTTCAACATATTTGTTCCACAACGGAATAGCCATGCCATCATCGGATTGTGGATGTGACCGGTATTGATAGCGACGTCGGGAGAAACGGATTGTGTCTTGTGGGCGATCTGAGACATCCGATCCAGGAACACGCACGCGTAGAATGTGTGCCGCTGGTAGATCTGGCCGAACCGCATCTTTCCAAATTTGCAGCCTAAGCTCCGTTGGAAGAGCTGAGAATAAGTGGAATACCGGTGCCATGTTGAGAATGGGAGGATGGCAAGTGCAAAAGCTCTGGAACTAGGCACGTGTTATTATGTTCGGGGTTTGCGATGGTCGAGATGTAAGATGGGCGATGTGGCCTGGGTAGATGAAGGAAAGTCAGAGGGCACAATATCAATCATACGGTGATTAGGATTTGAGGCAGGATGCCACAAGTGTCATGCAAAACTGAGTATGGAAGTATAAATGGACTTGCCTTTTTCTCATAGCCTCTCCTTGGCCTGTGTGGTGTATTGGACGAGTCAGAGTTTGTTACAACTATGGGAACGACCACCGCCGATAAGGTTAAGCTTTAGGCTGCGAACACAGGTGATGAATGAGAACACGATATTTCTTTTTCCCAACATAAGCGTTTACTCAGAAGCTTTCACGATGAGCTTGTTACAACAAAGCTTGCGTCTAAGATCAAAGGCTGCCGCAGGCTTCATGTTGACATGAAGAGCTTAAATCCGCAACAGTACGCAAGTGAAAAGGGTGGGGGATAAAAACTTGAGTTGTGGCAATTTAAGTATCTGATTTATTGAAAACATGCTTCTGTCTTCTGCGTCTTTCCAGCTCTCAATAGCTATCCCATCCAAGAAGTCCTATGCTAGGTTGGCAAACAGTTTCATGCCTCTCTTGCATCTCTTCGTAGTATGCATGTAGCTGCTCTGCGAACGCGAATGAAGACTTTTCATCTTTATCTGGAACTGGCTCAATATACTCCCAGTGATTCCGATCATTTTCATCTAAGAAGTCCACCTGTATAAGCCTCCTGTCGCCTGCATAAAAACACAAACCGTCGCAAGGAGGAGTGTTTGCCTTTCGCTTTAGGTTATAATCGACGAGCCATAGGCAGCTGAAATTCCAAGTATCGAAGGGGTTCGAAAGCTCGTCAAATGCTAGACATTCTCCGCGATCATGGTTGTATTCATAAAGCTGCGGTCCCCAGTCTGACTCGTATTCGATGCCAATTTGCGAGAGGTGGAAGCTTAGCGCGTATTCATCCTTTTCCAGGTGGAATTCTGAATTGTCCGATCGCAGGATAAGAAGATCCTCCACTGGATTTATTGTGAAATAAAGTGGCGCACCTCCAGAGATGTAGTAGCACATTATTGGCTCGGGGAAGCGATATTTCCCAAACTTGATACTCCTGGGCCTTGGAAAGGCTTTTCGCATCATGGCCATCGATTCATGACAGGCGGTCCATAGTCCCATATCAATCATATATGTTGACACACTCTTCGCGCTAGGTCTATTGGCGCAAGCGGAATCTTCGTGTGGCAAAGGTGCGGCGAGACCCAGTGCAGCGTGGCCCCAAAATCGATACTTATGGTATGAGAACCGGACGGCCTCCGGAGCTTGATGATTCCAGTAATCACCATAAACTCGGAATATGTGAACTCCTGGCTCTTATGGGCGAATAGCTAGATTCCAGATCTCGTGCCTAAGCTCGGTTGGAAGAGCAGAGAAGAGGTGGAATTCAGTCGCCATGATTAGAAGTGCTCGGTCTGGGATGTAGGAGGGTAGATTAGATAAGTGCCAGGGAAATAGGGAGGGAGGACTCCAGTTGAGTGACGAAAGAAGTAGAAATGGTGTCAGCGAGAAAGGTCCAAACAAGAGATTTATATATTGCCAAATAGTTAGAGTTTACAAACACTACATCGCGTGAGTCAACCGGAGTGACCTGAGTTATATCTAAGTACCTTGTGCCGTGTATTAGACGGATAGAGTTCGTCACACAAAGTCACCAACAGTACATACGTGATGCGGATGTGAAAGCAGAAATCCATTTAGGGTTGATGACTCCATTGCCCAGATTATTGACATACATTCTTCTGTTAGAAACGAAACCTCCTGTCTAAATCTCAAAGACAGTCCCATCCTAGAAGGCCTATCCGAGGCGTGTATTGTCCTCTATGAATTGAAATATCCATTTCCTCAAAAGCCATGCAAATGCGCTTTGCAAAATAGAAAGATGACTTGTGGTATTCTTCGTGGGGAATTGGGTTAATGTACTCCCATTGTTCCCTCTCCCTCTCTTCGTGAAACAACACCTCGACAAGCCTCCTATCCCTTGCGTAGTAGCGTGTATAAAGATCTCGAGGTTTGCGTCTACGAGAAGCATCGGCCTTGAGCTTCAGATTGTAATCGACCAGGAATACCGCTAAAGGTGCCATATATGAGCCAATGTCTTTAATCAGCTCTGCGGCTGGACAAATTTCGCCGCCTTGTACCTCGGTATAAAGTTCGGATCCCCAGTCTTCCTGATACTCAATGCCAAATATTATATCAGTGTTACTAAATGAATCGTAAATATCACTTATTCGGAATTCCAGGCTATCCGGTCGTAAGATAAAGAGGTCATGACATTGTTCTGTAACCGTGACATAGAAAGGAGCACTGCCAGATAGGTAGTACCCCATGGAGCCATAGACATATCCCTTGGATGGCACAAAGGTCTTCTTCATCATCAACCTCGATTCATAGCAGGTATTCCACAGCGCCTGATGGTAAATATGTGTTGATATATCACTGATGCTCCCCCCATTGACACTGACGATGTCCTTGTCCGGCAAGGGTATACCCAGGGCAAAGTGGGCGCCGTACTCGAAGCCCGGGACGTCCTCAAGGCAAACCGAAGGTTCTTGCAAAGCGTCGAGTATTCGGAAGACGCGAACTCCTGGGCGTTTTGAGCGAATGGCAATAGCTATATCCCAAATCTCTTGCCTAAGCTCGGGTGGGAGAGCAGAGAAAAGATGGAACTCAGTCGCCATGATGTCCGAAAGCGAGGAAAGGTTAAAAAAATGCCGGTGCGATAGACAATCTGTTCTGTTGTGGACGTGAAAGGATCCCCATATGTGATGAAAGAAGGGAAAAAGATATTGTAGAAAAAGTCCAGACAGGGAGTCGTATATATATACACCATTGAATGATTAAACTTCTGGAAGTTTCACCGCTTGAGTCATCACTAGACGTAAATCTTACGTGAAGTCTGTATGGAAGTGTAAAAGAAACAAGGTTCTCACACGAGGTGGGTTTATTGGACAGTACCTTTTACAGCAGAGCTTATGTTCATGCACATGGGTCATTTAGCACGGTCTGTAAAGCAAGCTCTGAGCTTTCAATTACAAATCACAACTGAAAACAATACATCTCGACTCTGATTTACACATTTCAATCCAGGCACAAAGAGCTAAGGCTTCAACAACATATGAGTTGAATGAGTGACCACCAAACACAAAACACTTTTTGGCCTGCAAGGTATATGCACCACCTTACACATGGATTAGGGCCCTAAACCTG
This sequence comes from Fusarium mundagurra, assembly GCA_013396205.1. Classification (NCBI taxonomy): domain Eukaryota; kingdom Fungi; phylum Ascomycota; class Sordariomycetes; order Hypocreales; family Nectriaceae; genus Fusarium; species Fusarium mundagurra. The sequence goes on from JAAOAN010000200.1 coordinate 16,714, forward strand.
CCTTTTCAAACTGTTCATCTGCCTTCACTAGTTCACATGAGAAGGTGATCAGCGATGATTGCGTCAATTTGGATTTACTCATTGTGACCCAACGATGTTCTTTGCAACTTGGTCTAGTCTTAGCCAACATCATGAATTTTCAAGATCCTCCCATCCAAGAAGTCCGATTCGATATTCAAGACAGCGCCCAGGATTGATTGCCGTGTTCCAAGGGGCTGCCAATAAATGGTTTACCACTTCATTTGCGACGTACGTATAGTAAATAGATGACTCTTCAAAATTCCCACCTGCCACTGGATTCACGTACTCCCAGTCATTCATGTTATCTTCCCCTTTCTTGAGAGGAACCGGTACGAACTTCCTATCACTCGCGTAGAATTCTATTGTGTCGCTGCCGTGAGACGAAGCGACGCCTTTCTTCCGCTTCAAGTTTGTGTCAACCACCCACAGGCGTCGTTTCAGCGAGAATAAAAATAGAAAATTGACGGCAAGTGTCACATCGCCCCAAGCCCCGAGGGCGCCGTTGCTCTCATACTCTATACCAATTTCCCGGCAAGACTCCACAGGGCAGGGAGATGATTTTGGAGTGCCGGAAAACACTTCAACATGCCTCCAGTTGGTATCGAAGAAATTCTCAAATTGTAGGATGAAAAGGTCTGAGCCTGGCCAGACAGACAAGTAGAAGGGGTTACTGTCTGAGCAATAGCTCACGCTCCCCCGCTCGGGTAGTCCCCAGGGATTGTTTGAGGGATTAGCGAAGTGCTTCCGAATAACACGCCTCGATTCTTTGCAAGCGGTCCAGAGCCCGCAATCAATCATGTAGGTCGAGACAATCTTGTCTAAAGATCCCTCGAGGCCCTCGTAACCCTTGGATCTCAGGGGAGCGCCGAAATACCAGGGCCTGTTGTATTCGATTGAGGTTGGTGCGGGGTCTAGTAAACGGTTGGCCAAAAATGAAGGCTTCATGCTCATTCTACATATCCCCAAGATATAATTCTTCAGTGAGGTAGGTCTATGGTCCTCATATGAAGGGGATTTGTATAGCTGAAAGATTTGGACTCCACGGTGGTGTGACCGAATGGCAAAATACCAGATCTCGTCCCTGAGTTCTCGCGGAAGGAAAGGGAATTTTTGGAAATTAGTAGCCATGATAGTGAATGAAGTTCGATGGTGGTAGGGAGCACGAGGAGGTTGTATATAGAAAGTGATGAGATAGATCCAGTGTCAAGGTCAAACAGAAAGGAAGAGACAGGGGAGGGGGCGGAGAGATGTTTATACGATTCAAGGGCATGGAGGCTTATGTCAATAGGCTTTCGTGCAAAATTAAACTTTTGTGTTGTAAGATGCTTCTACAATATTTGTAACTCGACTGGTATGAGGAATAAAGTTTCAAAGCTTGTTGTGACATGCATCGTGTAGGTGGAAAAGCAGTCTAATTTGTGAGCTAGATGTCTTATCTGTAGTTGAGACTTGTGATAAAAGCTTAAAATAGCAGAGAAAACTCAGCCCTGCAGTTCATGATTGGGGTGAACGCTTTGAGTTTCTCTGTGGACCCAGTATGCCCATGATGTTAGCTTCTATAGGGTCGTGACCCTGTTCAATATGACCCTTGAAATGCTCCATCAGCCATGCCCCGTGTTTACAAAGGAATAGACCAACTCAACACCCTTGGGCTCGTTGCTGATAAAGTGTATTTACTAAATAAGCTCAATGGACCGTAGCCCCTCTCGGTCCATCTCCTGGAAGTGAATGTTTGTCTTTTCTGTGCAAAAGTATCCCACTCTCTTATACTGAGCCCATGTACCCTCGCCCTGGCTTGAAGTGCCCGTCGCCGCTCGAACCAGGATTCCATGGATTTGCGGTGTTTTAGTCAACAGGCCAACTCTGCGATTGACCAACTCGAGGACGGGTAAACATCTTACCTCGCCCCGCTCATGGTACTCCAGCGCATCGTACACGTAGCTTAATGACGAAGAATCAAACGCTCGGAGCTGGCAGGACAGCTTCAACGTAGCATCATGGATCATGCCGTTGACCGTATGTGTAGATTGAACCTTCAGGTCCGATACCAGGGACTCTATATGTTCCCATGAATCGGAAACGCTGCTTCCCTTGACCGTTATGCTAACATCAGAGCCAGGTTTAGGAGTTGGGTCAACCTTCTTTAGACGGTGCGAGACCTTACCGTCCACCGATGCCCAGGACCATGATGGAACAGACCGGCTAGACGGCCGCTTTTTGACTCCAGATTCCACCACCCAGAGGATATTAAAGGGTAAGGTCTCTTCCCAGAGGCCAGCAGCGTACTTGAAGCCCGTGCTCTGCTGTACGAAATATGCTAAGCCTGCAATAGCCATCATCTTGTCGTTATCATTGGTCAGGTTGCGAACCGAGTAGCTCGTCACCATCTCATACCATCGCAAGTGAAATTCTGCTTTCTCCTTCATATCTTTCCCTCTAAAAGACCAGAGGAAGCTAAAAGCTCCTCTGATACTGAGTCGTGCGGCGTTGGTCCTTATAGATGACATTTGTGCGTCGTATCGCCGTTTCTTATCTGCCCATAGTTTATGCTTGGGATTGGCGTACCAGCGTTTTCTGACCGTGTTCCTGGCTGGGCGTGTGAGGGGTCTTGTAGAAGACCCAGCATGTCGTACGATCGTCCTACTACAGAGCTGCTTGAGTGGTTCACGTCCTGGATTGGGAACCTTTGGTGTGTTCAGAGTGCCATTCTGGCTGAACTGGGTATTCACAGGATATTCTTCTTCTCGATGACACTCAGAGGTCGTCAATGTGTTGCACTCAAACATCAAAAGACCTGAGCAGAAGTGCAGATTCCTGCTAGCCAGAAATCTTTCTTGAAAAGTCCAACCTCTTGTAGCTAGGAATGAACAGTCCACCTTCTCCCCGAAGAGCTGTACCAGGTCGGGGTACTTGACCGGTGATCGAACGACTAGTGAAGAGGTCCAGTTGCTGCATAGCACGCAGTCGTAGGGGAAAAGATCCTTGCGTTTGTAGCAGCCGCCTTCCGAGTTCTTGGAGGCCGTGGCGGATATCACAACCTTGGCTCTTGCGTAAACGAGGCCCATGTCGCCGGATTCCTCTTCCCATTCTTTAGTACGTTGCATGATGCAGAGAGAGTCGATCCAGAGATACTTGATCCCCAACTTGTAAGTTATGTCAACGGCATCTCTGAAATTTGGATCCAAGGTCTCCATCAGGATAGTTTTCATCGTTTCTTCATTATCCTTCCTGAGTTCAGACTTGACCGTTGTACCCCAGCAGTGACTCAACGCAGCATATTCAACAATATTGCCTGGTCGGATTTGGCCACTCAACACGAGCTGTACGACTCCCTTGTCCCTAGCTTGGACATCAATAAGTCTTTTAGGAAGGTATCGCTGGCTGGCAGATCGAATGAAGTGGTTACGACAATTGTGGTGCTCTCGTTCGCACTTCTCAACTATTTCTCGGGCCCATTGAAAGCTGGACTCGGAGCTAGTCATGTTGGACTGCCCACAATTATGTTTACCGGATACTAGGGCATTAGGTAAGTCATGGACATGGTTCATAGCCACAACTAGACGTACCATAGCTGATGTCTTCGACTTGTAGCCACGGGAATGGACAGGATCCTTTCTCGTATAAACGAATATGAAGTAACTGTCCGCAACCAAACTGCCTAGTTGCTGAGACTTGCACTGAGAGGTTACCGGCTTCTTTCCCTCGTTCATAGTCACGAGGATTGCGTGACCTGTAGACTGCAGAAAGTAGCGGCGTAGTGATATCCGGTTCCCTGGCGAGAGCCTCTTCCGAGAACATTCCGGGCACTGGAGTCGTATGGGCGTCGAATGAGGCATGCCAGAGGAGACTACATAGATGACAGTCTTCGGAGGACAGCAGGAGCTGATCTTTGGTATAAAACTCGTACTCTTCCTTTGATCGCGTCAACTTCCAACGGGTACCCCGGAGAATGGAGGACTGGTCAACGATGTTGCTACATCTTCCACACAATCTGCAGCATTTCCCCTGTGGCATCTCCAAACGCGACGCGTAAAGTGGCGCCCTTTGAGCACAGAACAATGAGAGACACCAAGGACCGAACCCGGTAGATAGGTAAGGGAGCGCTATCGCGAATCGGTAGAGCAATACAAGGGCAAACAATGGAGATAAAAGAACGAAAAAGGCGAAAGCAATCAGGTGAAAACTTGCCAAGAGGCTGACGATTGAGAAGATTACGCAGGCGATGCTCACAAAGGTACTAGGCGGTTGACTATTGACCCATGAATTGAAGAAATAAGCGGACGGTGTCCAAGCCAAGCCAATAGCAACGATCTTTCTCCAGTCCAAGGCGTCCGTCGTGTCGTAGTTGTAGGAAGCCATTGTGTTATCCGATTCTTCCAAGGGAAGACAGAAGCCGATGACTTGAACAAAATTCAGCTTTGTCGGGTTCAGCTCGAGGGATTCAACAAGCGGGGTTGGGCTGAGATGATTGGTCTTGGGTATCCGAAAGCCTCACCCTGCTTACTGCGTCTGTGCGTGGCTCTTCAAAGTAATCTCGTAGTTGTATACGGCTGATAGGTCGGGACTGACCGGGGTGATTCTGCTGATGCATAGACATATGTGAAGTGAGAGGCCTGTATCAATATGAATGCCACCAAAACAAACCAAAATATTAGAGCTGCATTGGTGGGGGATACTTTTGTTGACGAGGCCCGTTATTCAGATACTTTATATAAGTATCGAAGTCAAAGACATAGATAGACAGGTACGCTCGCTCAGTTCAAAGGTATTGCTTCACTATCACTTCCCGATCTTGCGTCCGACCGTTTCACGATCTCAAACGCTTTAGACAGGCGAAGCCTGAACCCTTTCTCGACGCCGACTGGATACAGTTAGCTTCTTGACCAAAGATTCCTTGAAGAGTGATAACTTACGAATTACTAGATGGGCATACTTCGATATCACCGGCGCCCAGATCAATACTGCAACCAGCTGTCCAACACTCCAGGTTCCCGTCTCACCTCGCAGCAGTAGATTCAGCAACGGTGCACGAATTACTGCGAGACCGAAGCATATGCAAGCAAGCGAACCAGCTTCAGCAATATGTATTGCAAGATGAGAAGCCTTTACAAAAGTCCATTTGACCCATTCCCATGATTCAACTTGTCGCTTTGATAAGGTCTTATGCTTTTTGAGAAACGATGGTGGAGAGTTGCACAGACTCCAGATCTTGGCCCACCACAGAATAGCAAGTAATCCGAGGAATGCGTATATGCTTCCCGCTGGAAAGACATACCAGTATAGACCCTCTCGCTCCTCCACGCAAAACGTTCGAAGGGAAGGATGCCCGCCACATTCTTCAAGAGTATTCTGCCCTTGAAACATCTTATATATCCGATCTGGGTCTGGATTCGCAGCTGTATCTGCTGCAACACCTGCAAGTACCAACGCAAGTGTCGAGAGGAGGAGATAATACATCGAGTCAAGCTCAGCTCTTCGGAGGGAGATCTGTCCGAGAATAATGGGCCAAGCGCCCATACCTGCTAGGAACTGGACACTATCACGATTCCACAGAAGACTCTGCCAATTCTCAGCGCCAGTGAAAATCGCTGACCTGGAACTGGCGTTTATCAGGGCTATTTCTATGGCAACGACGAAGAAACACTGTGCTTCGTGAAGCTCTGCGAGAAAGGTGCTCGTTGCGTGCGCAAGATTTGTGCGCTCGAGGCGTTCAAGACCTGATACACGATGGGTCAAGAGGTTTGGTCCCGGGTTTCTTTTCCGAAAGAGATGAGTGATGATTGATGTTGAAGTGTTGATGAACTTGTTGACTTTTAGTAGTAGGAAGAACAACCACGCAAAGACCATCATCGCTGTTTGAGTGATGTATGTTATTAGTACCTGCAGAGTGGTAAGCATGAGTTACCATCGCCAAAGTCACGGACTTACTCCAGGGCCAGCAATATCGATGTTAATGTCGCTCTCCAGTCCATCGCACAGCGGCGCAAGAGCCTCGTACACTTTGATCCACTGGATAGTCTCACTCTGGAAATACTCAGGACCAAGCTGGCCAATAGAGCACTCTCCCATGCTAGTATCGCGGCAACTTGCAGCAGCACACTCATAAGTCAGATTCAAAACCGCCTTTCCGTCGAAATCGGTCGCATTAGTGATACCAAAAAACGTTAGGGCGCTCGAGATCTGCTCCCTTGATGTCCCATTTCCTACCCCACTATGGTGTTGATCGAATGTAGAGAACGTCGAGTTTGCGAGAGTCAGCGATGTGAGAGACAGACATTGCCATAGGGTCTTCCAGGAGGCGAATAAGTCATCCGAGCTGGTGCATTTGACTGAACAGTTCTTTTCTGAAGAATCCTGCCCGGAACAAACGTCGCGTAACAAAGTCACAGGTTCAGCCGCGGTCACATCGTCCCCTTTATCAAGTCTTGTAAGGAGATCCCATGGCTCATAGAGAGTTTCCCGAAGAATCGTACTCGTGTCAGGTCGCGTCACAGCATCTCGCGTAAGCCCATCTATCCATCCGCCATTGACAACCCTACTATCCCCTGATCCATAGTGACAGACTTTTCATGCCTAAAATTAGTGATTTTTTCCCTTGTTGCTGATTTTGTTAGGTACGGGGGCTAATTGATGCTTGTCTTATGCGCGGTCTATCTGAGAGATTTTGTGATCTTGTTTCATCTGATGGTATACCTCACGTGGTCTCTGCAGACCCCTGTACCTAAACCCTACAACAAGATCTGATACGCCAATAATTTAAAAAAAGGAGGAAGAAAAAAAGAATAATAAACATCCGTCAGATCATACTTTGTCATCATCCGCTCGGTATAGGAATGTATATCAACAAAATTTTTGCCCTGGGCCAGCTGCTCATTCTTTTACAAGCACATAAGCTTCTTCCAATACATCCCATTGAACAACGCCCCGAGAACTCCATGTCAATAACTGCTCCCGATCCTCAATCGCTGGCAGTGACACCTCGTGATTTCCGGCAGAAATCCTAGGCAAAGCAGACTTAGTGCTCGAAACATTCCCTTGCATCTGCTTCATACTGTCCTGCCAACTTTGGGAATGACGAAACAGGCTCAATGTCCTCAGAAACATTTGCAGTCGACCTCTGGTAAAATAACCAGGCCTCCAGAGGGCTGAATCCTCATCCTTCCTTTGTAGTTCCATGTGGTCCAAAGCATATCTATTGGGGAATACTGGCAACACATCGGTGTCTTCCGGGTAGTGGCGGTCGTCTTCGAAGAATGGCCATGCCCGCTGTTGAAAAATCTTTATCATTACGTCAGAATAAAGTGGCAGCTGTGCACCAATAGACTTCCACCATATTCGCCCAACATGAGCCTGTCTGTCAGAAGAGTGAGGTTCGTATTCTGGTCCATATTTTCTTTCCCGCGACAATCTTCTCTTGAACCAACGTTCTATGTCCAAGGTCGGATCCATTGTAAAACTGCAAAGCTTCTTAGCAAAGGTCTTCAGGGCTTCGGTATCTTGTTGTCTTGCTATGGCAAAGCGAACCATGGTGAAGATCAAGGGGAAACCGTAACAAGCCATGTTGTCAACCGTCCGGGGTTCTTCTATCGCACTAATGCCAATACGTGTACCATACTCAGCTGGGTCTGCAAAGAAGTTATCAGGAAATAGAAGTCTAGTTTCCGGAGGCGCGTCGGCCTCTGGCAACCATGCATCAACACAGTGAGCAAATATAGCGCCGTATAGTGAAGATGCATACGCCCAGACGCAGTGAAATGCCTCCATATGCCGCCTGTGGAGTGTCCTAGCTAGCATCCGAATTCGCATGCGGTTTCCGGTAGTGAAGCTAAGTGTCCTATGAGCCAGAGAGAACAGCTCAACCCGTAGAAACGCTTTCAAGAAACGTCTCCTTTCAGATTTCTTCAGGTGGCATGAATCGAATCTTTTTGTGACTTTTTGTCCTTTGAACACGAGGTAGCTTTGGGTGTGAGAAGGCAGAGGCAGACAGATGTATTCACGAGGTGGGAAGGCTGCAGTCGACTTTGTGATGTAGTCTTCGACAAAAACCATTAGAAGACTATGCAATTTGTCGAGTTGATCCATGAGAAGGGTATCGTGGGTCACCAAAGGATTTGGAAGCTCATTGCACTCCCATGAGTCTAAATGTGCTTCGACGAGGAGCGTGAACTGTCGGGCCTTTCTGAGGGACGGAAACAGGATAATTCCCATGGCATCTTGTATCATTTCGTCGTCGAAGTCGCACTGGAGCAAATTTCGTATTATTGTGCTTTTGTATCCAAGGTATTGCTCGAGCATTTGTGGAGAGGCTTGGATGAGGCTCGAGATAGTGGCCTTGGATTGAAGGTATGAGAATATTTGCAGGCGCAACTCGGCGGGGATTCTGGTGAAGGGATCCATGGTGGTTGTGACCTCGATTTCGTGAATCAGGCGCTGAAATGAGGAGTGTTTGTATGGTGAATCTGTCCGATGTTGCGACTCAAGGCGAATGGGTTTGTTTTGTGGGAAAAGAATATAACGACTCAGGCGGAAGAGTGCTCTTATTTATACACATTATTCACTTTGCCACGTAATAGAGTAACTCTGAAATTGCGTCCTGTGTAAAGACTATTTAGACATTGAACGTAATAATATCGGCAGAAAAGATGTGTTTGACTGGTAGCCTTGACTTTATACTTTACATGGCAAAGCTTCTGAGTGTAATATTATGGATAGGCATTATCCTATTTCCTTACTTCGAGCTTATTACTATGTTTAATTAGGAGACTTATCTTTGCAGTGGCTACGTCTATATTTTTTCCCAAAAGCTTGAGTTAATTAATACTTTATTATCTATGGGATGACTGCGGCCTATAAGGTTAAGCTTTAGGCTGCGAACACA
>JAAOAN010000201.1:0-122711 GCA_013396205.1 Fusarium mundagurra
TATAATATAATTAATTTTAATTGCTTTTATTAATAATGATATTAAGACATATTTAAGATTGTAATATAGTGTAGTATGAAGTAGGAAGTTCGCGCTTACTCTTCGGTGAAATAGTCGAGAGCCTTATATACTGAGAATTTCCACCGTCGGCCGTGAGCCCCCATGGTGTAGTGGTTTATCACGCAGCTCTTATATGTCCAAGACTTCATGGAGGTATGCTGAGGTCGCGAGTTCAATCCTCGCTGGGGGCACCAATCTAATTTTTTTGCACTTTTTCATATATCAATTACGCATCAACGAACTTGATCATGGATTCTATGCAAAGAGTTGACATGGGATACCTGGTTGTGCTTTTGGAATGACTTTAGGCATGTGCAGGTCGGTGGAGCTCTGCCTGATGCGCAAATGTTTTGTCTACATAAGATGGATCATTAGCCTCTTGAAATCGATATTAAAAATACGCTTTTGTCTATCCGTTTGATCCAGAAAATCCAATGGTTTATTCCACTCGCAACTTTTGCTTTATGCGCTTTCGTTTGCCACCGACTTCCCTCCCTTCCTCTACCTCCAATAAAGCCTCGCGTTTCTTCTCTGACACGATCTTGAGGGCATCGCGAACCACACGAGTCTCGAGATTGACGCCCTCTTCCTCCCAAGATTCCATATCACGGCCGACACGCTTCTCGATTGTAAGGGCCAGTTCCACGTCACGCTGACCCACAAAGCTGACCGCCTCACCTGTGCGACCCGCACGGGCTGTACGACCGACTCGATGGATGTAGTCATCAGGGTCGCGTGGGAGATCGTAGTTGATAACAAGGCTGACTTCAGGAATATCCAAACCACGAGCGGCAACATCGGTTGCTACTAGGATACGCGCCGCTGAAGCGCGGAATCGAGCCAAGTTGTCGATTCGCTGTCTTTGGGGAAGTTTAGAGTGTAGAGAAGTCACTCGATGATCAAGCATTCGAAGAAGGTGGTGAAGGTAGTCGGCGGTCGAGGTTCGGTTGCAGAATAGGATAACAGTTTTGTCGACATTCGCTTCGGTGAGCAAAAAGACGTGGAGATAGTGCTCCTTATGAGTGACGGGTGTCTTGATATACATCTGTTTCAACGTTGTAGGTATAGCCAATGTCTGCGTGTCAACCTCACACACGAATACTGGTTGCTTTCCAGGCTTGATTGGCATGTCCTTGAGAGCTCGAACTTCGGGAGTAATAGTAGCAGTAAACAGAAGCGTCTGTCTCTCGGTAGCTGGGGGAAGAACAGAAAGGCACTCCTCCACGTCAGGAAGCATACTGCCAGGCCCATTGGCGTTGAGAAGGCGATCAGCTTCATCAAGAACCACGTATCGAACTCTCCTCAATCCGCAAATGGTGTCCTCTCCGGAAGTTCGAATATGATCCGCGAGACGACCAGGGGTTGCAATTATCACATGCGGCCGCTTTCCAATCTCAATGGCCTGCATGCGCATATCTGAGCCTCCTGTCACCAAGATCGCCTTGAGGCTCTGAGGAGAAGAGATGGCTTTGAACTGCTCAAAAATCTGCAGCGCTAGTTCTCTTGTTGGTGTTAAGACGATAGCAAAGATGGCAGTAGGATCCTCTGACCATTTCTGCAAGATAGGCACAGCGAATGCTACTGTTTTACCGGAACCTGTTCGACTACCACCAATACAATCCCTGCCTTTCAAGATCTCGGGAATACAGCCCTTTTGAATCCCCGTCGGCCGTTTAATAGCCATATTTGCTAGTGACTGTACCAGCCACGGTCGCACGTTGAGGGAAGAAAAGGTGGTGTTTGGGTCGGTAGGAGCCTGAATCGAGTTCTTTGATGTGATCAAGGCTTTAGTTTGAGCCTCCCTCTGGTCGACTTGAACGGTTCGCTTGATTCGAGATGGGACCTTGATAGTAGAAAGAACTCTCTTCACCTCGTTGTCTTCCTCATCCTCGTCTTCGATCTTGTCATCTTCAGTCTGGGGCACTTCTGTTGTCCTCCGGCGTTTTCGAGATGTAGCGCTGTCGAGGTAGTCAGACTCTTCAGAGGATGAAGCGGCACCAGACAAGATTTCGTCGTCTGACGCAGCAGTCGCACATTCGGGATCGGCAGGCGACACCATGATTCGGGTTTATGATAGCAGTAGTCAATTTTCAAAGACCAACCTCCCAAGCTAAGGTAGGTATGCAAAGTTGGATCTGACTGGACTGGAAAATTTTGGCGGTGACAGGCGTCGCAAAATCGCGGGATGGGACCCTTGATCCACTTTCGGCGCCACATGCAGATGGTCACCTAAACGCGCGCTTACAGCAATGGGGCATGCCACTAAAAAGGCGCTCTCAAAGACTAGGTAGGTACCTACCTAATGATCCCTACCTAGGTGCGATGCTCACCTATCGCGAATAGACTGATGAGTGATTCCATTGTTTTCATCTTGGATCATCTACTTGTGTACCAATCATGGCTAGTCTTATAATTCCGATAATGATAGAAAACGCATTTGAAGCCGGCACTCGGGCGCCTGCAAACCTTTAAGATCGCCCGTAGTATCACAGGGTTCCTTTGACGAATGGAAAGACATGCCTGGGATGTGTTCAGCTGCGACGTAGCTAGGTGATGTGACAGTCATTATGTTTCGCCATCTGATTGGGGTTGTAGTAGGTAGTGTTTTGATTGTCAATCGATTACACAAACACGTCCGGGGTCCTGGTGTTATTCCAGATATCTAGCTCAGGGGCTTCCCAGGGTGGCATTTTGACTTGTCGCCTAAGAAGTAGTATGTTTTGTCTTACGACAAGTTGACAACGATATTCATATTACTCTCGAAAGCTTTGCGAATTAGACGCTGACCGAGGGCTTGAAGGATCTCCTCATTCCTACCCAGCCTTGAATTGCGGTTGGACCACGTTGATATGGGACAAGCGCTTCCGATGCAACTGACCCATGATGGTGCGAATTCATAGCCCCACTACCCAGGGAGGCTTGACGCCATGAAGTACACGGTAGCCTGACTATAAATTTCGAAACGAGGATGTGGAGGTTAACTCGGGTCATCGGAATATGAATGACACCAAGTCAAACTGCACTCCCGTTGGTTGGGGGCTATAGTGAAAAATCCTGAAATACTGCAGAGTGTGGCGACTAGAATGACGATGTATGCGCAACCCAGCCTGGATCCATTGTCTCTCAAAAGCCCATGTCCAATATTGATATTCATTATTTCACGATAGGTGCATTAAAAAACCCCGGCATGATATATCGCAGATGAAAGAAGAAAGAGCCGAATCACACCAACAAGAGTTGTAGATTCATCCCACTATTCATCCCACTGGCCGAACTGATGGCAACCCTTGGTTTTTATATCGGGCTGGCTTGGCTTGCCAGACTTCAGACCAGTCGCATGGGACGCGTGGTATCACAGTGTAAACATACTCACATCTGTATAAGGAGATAGTCAGGTAACTGGTCATCCCTATCCCAATACACCTACCGACCTATAACTTAACTCAACTCGGTCTGTGTTGTGGTTGTAGTTCGCCCGTAAGAAGTAATCAAGCGCGTGTTGTATTGAGCAAGTTCCTAAATCACTTTAGATGAGTTTGGCGAGAATCTGAGACATGTCTCAAAACCACCAATACCTGGAAAGCCCGTCAGCTTCCCGTCCCTCTCCCTTCAAGTCTATGTACTTAATGTTCCTAGCTTGATAGGTTACCTTAAGGCAACATACCAGACTGGGTAGGGTTCAATGTAGATGGAGTACTGGGAGGCCCAATCAATCACTCAACGCCCCCGCGCCGCAAGCACATGGAGAGCTCCCCGCCCGCACCTCAGATCCATTACAATATGTACTGTGTACTACCCCCTAAGGGCCCTGTGAATCTTCCACTGAGCTCTATGTACCTAGGGGTCACAGATGCCCAAGCGCCCCGCCCTTCCTAGTCTCAGTGGCAGTCACAGTCACAAGCCCGCTCACCCAGACCCGATCCAATCAATGCATCCATGGTGGACGCCATTCCCAGCTTACACGTCCTCTTTTCTCTAGTTCTCGCCCTCTCATATGATCTCACGTCCTTTCTCATCTTTTCCTCCTGCCGTTTCGGATTCACTTGACGACGTGTCGTTCGTTGCCACGCCTTTTTTTGTCATCTTAGGCCCTGTTTTGCGACTTTTTCTTGGGCGTAACAACATTACCTAGTATATTAACCAAGTCTACTTCACCTACTACCCCTAGTACTTACCTCCATACACCTAAACGCCGCCAACCATACTTTCCCCGCTCTTTTGCGTGGGCTGTTGTTACTCCTGCGGCTGCCCTACTTACCTTAGTTTGACAACGACATTCGTACCTTTTTCACTCTCAACGAAGCAGTCGGCTTAACCGATTCCCAACATTCGCTATTGCTGCTATTGCAAAACACTCGACGTTGAAGTAGTTGCATCCCTTCATCCGTGTTCATACTTGCGACGACGCTGGCCGCTCGACGACGCTTACTCCTCACATCTGACTATCACGATTGTCTCTGGTTGATACCACCTTCCCCGGAGAGACTTCTTTCGAGAATAAAGAAATCACTTTCCATCTGATCCCCAACAATATTGTGTATACACTGTTGGAACCCGTGTCACCTGCGCAACAGCGAACATGGCCGACCAACAACCTCAGAGTTCTGATTCGACTCCACTACCCGTACGCTCCCCTGATTGCTCTTGTCTTGATGTCTAACTCACGAATTATAGCAACAGCCTGCTGCTCCCACTCCCATTTCTCTGCCAACACATAACTCGGGCCCTTCTCCCGTGCCTCTCCTCCGACCCGCCATTCCTGGTGCCAGAAGTGGTGGAGCTCGTACACCCAGACTTGGCCTCGCTATCCCACCGTCACCTAATGCCAAAGCTGTAGGCAATCAAGGAGCAGCCGCGGCTGCACCTTCAAGGCCCCCTTTGCCGACACTACACCTAGCTACCCCTCTGGGTAGTCAAGTCACACCCCATGAACAATTACCACGATCCCAATGTGCAACCCAAGCATCGGCAGGTGGCGGTAGTGAAAGTAGCGCGGCTCACTCAAGGTCTGGCAGTTTCGGCCCTCTAGATGGACGGGCAAGCAATCCCACTTCTGCAGGATCTCAATATTCCGCTTTGTCCTTTGCTTCGCAGTATGGTATAGGTGTATCAAGGCCTCAAGGTACTCCGGATCCGGTATCTGCTGTGGGATCTATGTACTCCGAGAGAAGCGAGGGTGGGGTATCCATGGAGCGTGATGGAAGTCTTCAAGGGTTGGAGGCATTCGATAAACTAAGCCTTGAGAAGGCCAGGACTCTGGACGTTGATGAGCTTGACGAAGAGGGTTGGAGAATTGCAAGTTTGGAGAAGAGAATTGTCGAGATTGGAAATCTAGGTGAAGGTGCTGGAGGTGCTGTCACAAGATGCAAGCTCAAGGGTGGTAACACTGTTTTTGCCCTCAAGGTGAGTTATTTCGACCATAAACCACAGTATGAATACTGATGTTTCAAGGTCATCACTACGAATCCGGACCCCGACGTCAAGAAGCAGATTCTCAGAGAGCTGGGATTCAACAAAGAGTGCGCTTCAGACCACATATGCAAGTACTATGGAGCCTTTGTCGACCCCGCTACGGCCACAATCTCAATCGCAATGGAGTTTTGTGAAGGCGGTTCGCTTGATAGCATTTATAAGGAGGTCAAGCGTTTGGGGGGCAGAACAGGAGAGAAGGTTTTAGGAAAGATTGCTGAGGGTGTTTTGGGCGGCCTCACGTACCTGCATACTCGACGCATCATTCACCGGGACATCAAACCTTCGAATATTCTGCTCTGCCGAGATGGTGCCGTGAAACTTTGCGATTTCGGCGTCTCTGGCGATTTCGGTACTAAGGGAGAGGCCAATACTTTTATCGGCACCAGCTATTATATGGCACCTGAGCGTATCACCGGCCAGTCCTATACTATTACTTCGGATGTTTGGTCAACCGGAGTTACCCTCCTCGAGGTTGCGCAGCATCGTTTCCCATTCCCAGCAGACGGCACAGAAATGCAACCGCGGGCTGGTCTTATAGATTTACTCACATACATCGTAAGACAGAACGTGCCCAAACTGAAGGACGAACCTGAAATGGATGTGTATTGGAGTGACAACTTCAAATATTTCATCGAGTGCTGGTAAGTCTCCTACCCCCCTCCTTCAGGAGCGTGTGCTAACATTGTCCAAGTTTGGAAAAACAACCCAACAGACGAGCCAGTCCCTGGAAGATGATGGAGCACCCATGGATGGTCGAAATGCGCTCCAAGCGTGTCAACATGGTGAAATATCTTTCTTTTGTCTGGGGTTGGGATGAACAACCTAAGGACTCTTAGAAAGATACACAACGAGCTCAATTGTTAAAGCAGCCCATACAGCACAGGATGTCAAATAATGGAAGGAGATCAAGACGGCACAAGTTGTCGCAAAAGCAGACGAATCGGTGAAGCAGGCCTTGGTAGAAACAAATCGGAGAAATGGCCATGCAGCATGAACGCTTCACAAAGGGCCACGAACGAACCAGAAAAGACCACATTCTTCATCAGCCATTTACACTACACCCACGATTATGTGAACAGAGCTTGTGGACTTCGTGAGCATATCTCTTTAGATACATCGTCACTGAAGTTTGTTTCATGATACAAAATGATAGGCTCAAGAACGAGTGCGGACAAACGGCCTGACCAGCCTGTAGTAGGTAGCTTCAGGAGACCCTCTTGTGGTATTATGTAGTGGATGGTTAATATTGGTGCCAATATAGCGACCTCCGCATTAGATAGATTTACTTGATATCTGTCATCCAAGCGCCTCAATTTTATTGTATTTCCCACTTAAATACATGGGTATCAAATTCCTGTCTATGGTCCTCTACATTTTATTATCCTAGGTATACAACACCTGCTTTTCAAGTTTCCCTTGCAACCGTCTCGGTATCCTCAGTAGGGTCGCCCATGAGCTCGCGTAACGCAATAGTTGCGTATGCACTGCGTCCAAGTTGAAACTTAACCACCACCGCAACCTTTGTAGATTCCTGAGAAGCCTGAGCCGCTTCAGGGGCGGAGCCATCATCTGCTGTCTCTGCTTGGACATATGACATCTCAACCTCTGTAGAAGCAGGCGTACCATTTTCAACCTTCGATTTCTTGACTGTTGAACCGGATTCAGCGTCCTCATGGGAACGCTTCCTGCCAGGGCCCTTCGAAGCTTTGATATTGTCCAAGTCAGTTGGGTGCATTTGCTCTGCATCATCCGAGTAGGCACGGACCTCAGCGGAGGGCGTGGCAAGGAATCGGTTCATGATTTTGCGGTATCGGCCAGGCAGACTGAACTCGCGGCGCATACGGCGCATTTTGTAGGGGTCAAGGTTACCATTCTCGTCGCGACCCATAAAATCCTTGTAGAATTCCCCGATATCGTTCTCAGGATAAACGACATCGTAGCCTGGTGTTGGCAGCACAATGTCGAAAATGGTGTAATTACCACTGGCGGCTTCTTCAGCGGTAAGAGGACGAGCGCGAACGGGAGCATCTTCGTCGTCTTCGACAGGGTTGATAATGTCATCACCGTCTTGGTCCTGGCCACTGACAAGAGGCACACTCTCCGTCGGGGCGATAATGAGATCGCCAGCAATCACGTTCTCGCCGTGAAGCTCCCAGCGACGACTGGCGGCGTGGTTCCAGATATAGGACTGATAGGCATGAAGGTACATGGAACGCAAGCCACGAGTGATGTGAACCAGAGAGCCAATGAAATCACGTCTAGACTGAGAGCCCTGCCGGTTCAGATGTCTAAAGATGCTGTTCTCGGCAGAAAATCGACGAGGCATGAGCTTGATGGCTCGGTCGACATCTTTGTCTGTAAGGAAGAGCATGCAGGCCTGGTTTCGCAAATACTCGTCTCTCTTGGAGGGTTCTTCAGGAATATCACCCGCCTCAGCCCTCTGTGCAATCTTATCATCGTAATGGAGTAGTGACATGACTGCCTCCTCGTACTTGTCCCCGAGGATGAGTTGCCCAATCTGGTGTGTACCGACTTCGTGAGTTCCGAAGCGCTGGTGGCCAAAATAGTTGATCCAGCCGTGTTCATTCATATGATTCAGAGCCGAATCAACGTTCTTCTTCAGCACTTCTACTCGCTGGGCAATGGGCTGGTCGTTGGACGCGCCAACTATTTGACAACTCTTGATCGCAATCACGAACTCGTTGCCGAGAAGCTGTCCGAGATAAATTGGCTTGTCCATGTAGTCGTAATCTCCCGTAGAAACACCCCAGATCCTCCCATTGATACCGGCGAGGTTTCGTGGCCGCATGTATCGCACCGAGCATCGTTGCACTGTAGAAGCTCTGCGGTCTTTGGTACCAGCGTATCCAATGACCTGGGGCTTGACCTTGAGGAAACGAGCAATCTGATTCACGGCATCCATGGTGTCGCGGTTCTCTTTGAATAGAGTAAAATGTAGGTATTCACCAGCAGGCTTTTCCTCGCGGCCACCACCGCGGCCACCGCGGCCTCGCTTCTTGCTGTTGGCTTTTCGTGGGGGAATAAGAGTTGCGACAATAGCACCTTCGTCAGTTGTGTTGGTATCTATCCGAGACTTGAAGATGCGCCGGATCTCTTGGTGAACTTGACCACGCTTTGCCCTGTCGTCCATGGGCTCCGATGTAACAGACTTCTTCTTCTCATGGTCGGCGCCATGACCAGACCGATATACTCCAATCAGCTCCTGAGAGAATCGCTGATCAGTCAGACCCTCAAGGATGGCCGTATCCTCAGGTGAGACGTCGTTGACCGTCTCAGGCTGAGGTGCCGACTCGGGTCTCGTAGCGGTCTCGGTGGATGGTTGCTTCAAGGCATCTTTCGCAGGCTCATCTGTTTTCGTTTCCTGGGCTGTAGACTCGCCGTTGAACTCTTTCTTCACTCCAATCGCCTGAGAAGAACTTAGTGGGTGCGCTAGGATAGCTGTAGAGTCCGTTTCTGCTTACCGGTGTTTCTTCATCTGCCAGGCCGACTTGTTGTAGGTGCAGGACTGTGCCGTCTTCCTTGATCTCATTGACTTGAAAGTCCGAGAATCTGAATTGAATTAGTCTCTCAATTGCTGGCATGGCCATGACTTCAATGTTCACCTTGTGCGCATTTCACCAGTCCATGGTGTCGCAAGTGGTGTCACACGCTGGCTAATTCCTATGGCTCGTGTGTAAGACGCAGTACCACGCACCGCATGATGAGACTGCTCCGCCATTGCAGATACTTCGACTGCAATCTAGACGTATATCAATTCTGGCGAAAGCTTGCGACAGATGTGTTTGCTTCCGCTTGATGGTTGAATCAACTGGTGGGGGCACCTTTGCGATCTGTAATTTTTTCCCCGGCAGTATTTCACCTTCCATTCAAATCAGAAGGCGGTGAGTCTTATCTTGCCAACCAGAATATGGTGCGGCGCCCCAAAAGGCAGGCGGTCGAAGATACGTATTTATCAATCTGCCTAACACTGTTTGTTTACCAGGCTGCCGAAAAGGCGAACAGGAGAGAGGACAGATATTAAGAAAGTATGTGCTATGGAAATATGGCTGTTGCTGGTTTTGTTGAGATAGCTTGATGCTTATCATAAGTTTTCTCGACTTCCGTCTAAAGCAAGACCAGCTGGTGATTCATAGGGTGGAGGCAAGGTGAGGCATGAAGAATTATCGCCTGTATCCCTATCGCGAGCAGCAGAAAGGTGCAAGTAATTTAGGTGATATAGACTTAATATAATAGGTCTTGAGACCAATCATTTTGTACAACTTAGCTCAAGTTCGGAATTTTCATGTTCCCTGAGGGGTGGAACTGGTAGTTAAAATTCTATTCTTCACGCCTAACTTAGATTTTGATAGGCACACAACTCTGGCCTACCATTACCGTCCTAGGTAGTAGTTTGTCGCATAGGTACTCTACATTTCATCGTAGCAATACTGGAGGAGTGCACAACAGTGAGGCAGCCAGCCTGAAGGTAGCTACGGCTTTCTTCAGCAGAATACGTGATAATTACAACGTAAATGCCTAGGTAGTGCTGCAATTCATATCTCTAACACGCGAACAATATGAGCCAGTCTAGTGATTCATGCTGGAGGTTGACAAATTATAAGCGGACTTTTTCAGGACGGATAGTTCATGTGGCATGATGCACCCCGGCATTCTTTTAGTCTACTTGTGCTGCATCCTGATTGCCGTCTTCCACGGAAGAGCGCACAATCAGAGCTACCTACCCTAGTAGATCACTAACAAACCATGTCTCCTCAGCATCTCAGGAACCCCTCTCTTGTACGAGTCACTAAATAGACGCCTGGTGAGTAGCCCGCATGACAAGTTCAACTAAACTTTTTTCTCTGCACCTTACTACCTACCTACTTACCTAGCTGCTATGACTTATACCACCTACTTTACTGTGAGACCTCCTCGGCTGATCGGTGATGATAGTCACTTATTGGTCTATTGCTAGCTGCAAGGATCGTTTGCACACGACAAGGCGTGATCCAACCTCCCCTCCTCCAAATTTCGGCCACTTTTAAAAAATCTCCCTTAGATAATTATTATCGAGGGGAAGAGTGAGGAGCAATACCAACACACTCTTTGCTGGTTTTTGGTTATTTTTGTTATTCCGAATTCTCTATTTACATTGCTCGAGTTCTCTTCCACTCACTTCTCGCTTCTACGGTTGACTGCATTGGGCCCGCAATTGACATGTCAATCATGAGCCGTAAAGACAAAGGTCGGGAAAGACTCTGTCGTACGCAGCTTCGAAAGATCATCTGTTCTGTCTGTCATCATAACGCAAGTGCAACTGAAGAGTGACCCAGGAACGATCCACGATCAAGATGCCTGTAACAAGAAGCGGTTCGACACGGGACATTTACAAGGTAAGGACGAACGGATATCCATTTTTGTATGGGCCGTCACAAATAATTCGTTCGCTACATCCTACTGAATGCTTCAATATTGTGCCAATTCGATTTATTTTGGATGGCACTTCTCGGCCATATTACTGAACGCTTCCTTATCCATCCATAACGCTAACTTCATTGTTTACAGGCACCCTTGTCTGCTGTACTTCGTCGCCACGGTCGTGAGCGTCGTGAACGCTGGAGTCAAGGCGAAGACCCGGGTGACTTCATGCCTCCCCACCAAGGTGAGCTAACCCGGACACTGCTATATGATGCGGATCTACTTACAGCACGTAGATGAAGAGCCCAGCCATGAGCCTTCTGAATCCTCAAAAGGGAAACAACCTGAGCCTCAGCGTCTTCCACCTAGAGCTGGCTACGATACAGCTGTGCTTCTTGACTTGTGCGACACCATTCGCATTAGCTTGCATGAGGGACGTCCAGAGGACAGGTGGGAAGAAGCCATGGGTTTTCTCGCGGCACTGCTAAGAGACGAGGAGCACTACAATCGGGCAATAGAATTCGAGACTATACGCGACACGCACCTTGACAAGCTTATATCGGATCTCATCGATCCTAAATATCGCCACCCAAGGGTACCTATTAGATTTTCAAAAGACGTCGAAAGAGCAGAGGCCTTGGAACGGAAATGGGTTGAAAGGTTTCGAGGTCCCTACTTCAATATGGAGCAAAACCGCTATCGAGATCTCCCCAAGACGGGACGGCTCAGGGATGTGGCTCTGAACCCCAATGCAGACAATTCAGAAGAACGTTGGCAAGCTAAAGAAGGTAAGACCTTGTCAGAGCTGGAGGGTAATCTGGAAATCGAACCTGGGCAGTAAGAAGACCCGACCCCGTAGTAGTCGAAACTTTTTGAAGATTACTCACACTAAAATATGCAGTTGGTGGCTCAACTTGGCTTGCGCGCATCGGGATGGTATCGTTGGTAGTGCTCGCGAGAAACCTACCAAGGGCAAATATGGAGTTGCCGCATTACCGTTGCTCACAGGGCAAGAGAAAATCAATGAAGGGGAGGGAACTCTGGAATATGTCAGACAGGGAAGAATTACTGACATACATGTGTCGCTCATATCTCAAGTGGGAGCCACCTTTCGAATCCTGCGAGGCCATCACCTTAGAAGCCCATATGCACCAAAGGTCGGCATTCGTTATGATGGTTTGTGGGTTTTCATGGCCTTTCCTACGACTCCTACTCGCTAATAAGACGCCAGATATACAATACGCCGATATAGTCAATGGTTTAATGAAGTCAGCGACCGGCACCATATGATGCTCACTTTGGAGAGAGTTGAGGATCAGAAACCAATAGAGGATATTTTGCATATACCCCGCCCATCTGAGATGGACGACTGGGAGCTCTATGAGAAATACGAGGGCGAGGCGATCAAAAAGCACAAGGGAAACAAGGCTCTTCTCGACTAGAAGTTAGAAATGGCACAAGAGAAAGTCGACCGGGAGGAGTCTCAGAGGTCGCATGACTTCCGAAACTCGTTGGGCTATCAGTTCAAGAAAGCAGGCCTTTATTGATTTGAGGTGAAGCATGATATGATGGGACGTATGGCTACGCTGCATCGATTGGCTTACAAGACTAGTTCATAGCATTAATGATAACGTTTAATTAAAGAACTCTGACATTGTCAGTTCTATTACCACCCACCTAGTTTTGGAAGTGTTGATATGAGTTGATTGAGTGCCTCAACTGAGGGAGGGGTTCCGCGTCGACACAAGACAATAGGTATGGAAGGAAAGCTTTCAAGGGTTCACCTGTTAGGTACAGCGGGGCATGTCATCCAAGTTCCAACCCACCGCCGCCACTACAGCTGTGGTACCTTGCTCCTCTTACATGACATCCTCACAGACAACATGGGCAAAAACGACAAGAAAGGTGCTGACAAGGGAGGCAAGGGCAAGGCAGACAAGGGTAAAGATGCAAAAGACTCTGGCGGCAAATCCAAAGGTGCTCAGAGCATCAACGTCCGTCACATTCTGGTCCGTTTTACACAAGTGTTCACCAATTGACATACTGACCGAGGGGTGCATAGTGCGAGAAACACGCCAAGAAGGAGGAAGCTCTGGCAAAGTTGAACGACGGCCTCAAATTCGATGAGGTCGCAAGGGAGTACTCAGAAGACAAGGCAAGGCAAGGTGGTTCACTGGGGTGGAAGACCAAGGGTAGCTTGGACCCCAAGTTTGAAGAGGTGGCTTTTGCGCTTGAGCCCAGCACAACCGCCAGTCCAAAATTTGTCGAGTGCAAGACGGAGTTTGGATATCATA
Organism: Fusarium mundagurra; assembly: GCA_013396205.1. Taxonomy (NCBI): domain Eukaryota; kingdom Fungi; phylum Ascomycota; class Sordariomycetes; order Hypocreales; family Nectriaceae; genus Fusarium; species Fusarium mundagurra. Next base: position 13,245 of record JAAOAN010000201.1, read on the forward strand.
TCATCATGGTAAGCTCACAACTTCTTGCATAAGTATTGATCCGAGATTAACATTATGGGAGGTCGAGGGACGAAAGTAGACGGCAGAGTATAGTCACGTCAATCCGGTATGACCGTTACAACAGAAACACAAGAGACAGGTTGAGGATCTAATTTGATGCCCAATTTTTTTTTATTCCTCTCAGATGCAATATGGCCATGAGATATGAGGCCTAAACCGTTTTAGATGCCAACCGAAGTGGCTAGAGCACAAGCGAAAAGTCATGTCGAGCGGTCTCGAAACAAAGTCAAGTCCGCACCTCTAATCCTCTCCCTTCACATCGTACACCGTTTAGAAGCCCTTACTGCTCAGTCTGGAAGTAGTTGAGGAGAATAGATCGCTCCTGAGACTCCTCACCCCAGTCCTTGACGACGACGCAAGAGCAGTTGACGACCTTGCGGGCGTTACCCTCACGGTCAAGAACGCCTATAGGTATTCGTTAGTAAATCAATCCAGACCGAAGTAGATTCCATAAGGCAGAACGTACAGAGACCGGCCCACTCGCCGAGCTGCTTTCCGTCGGGGATCTGGATCAAGGGGATGTTGTGCTCGTTGCAGAGAGCGACAACAAGCTTCTTGTAGGCCTCCTCCTCGCAGTTCTCGTTCAAGACACACATGTGTGCCTGTCGGCGATCGAGGGCCTTGGAAGCCTCACGGAGACCACGAGCGAGACCGTCGTGCATAAGAGAGAGCTTCAGGACACCCTTGAGAGCGTCGAGAATGGACATCTGGCCCTTGGGGGCATCGCCGGAAACCTCAACAACATCGGCGACCTCGGGGGTGTTGTCTTCTACGTCCGACTGTCACGAGAAAATGTTAGCCAACATTTTTTTTTCTTTCGAATTTTGGTGCTTCCCCCGCCATCGTGAATTGACATCCGTTCGAGGTTGCATTTGCAAGGCCTCTACAGCGCAATTGACGACAAGAGGCGACAAGACTTTAAAAACTCACCATCTTGGATAGTATTTTCTTGTCGGGCGATCCTCGAAGATTTCTATGTGTATCAAGGAAAAGTTGGAAGGGGGGTTAGAGTCGTGATCTGGGAAATGTCTTCGTTTAGTTCCACGTTGATTTGCCGAAATCTAAACGACCGAGTGCGCAGACCGACGGGACCCTTAGGGCAAGTGCACGGACCCACTATCCACACACTACACCTTCCTTTTTTTTCTCTTCCTTATATGCGTTCCCTTACCTCTGTAGTCCTCATCAATCGACAAAATAAATCTTCGAGGTATGTATACTACGAAACTGGCTCGCAGCGATTCGAATCCAGAAGGATGATGCTATTCACCGTGGCAAGGGAGAGCAATCGAGGGCGTCGTTTTACGTGAGCCGATCTTTCAACAATGGCCGGGTTCTATTCACGGTTGGCGACAGTTCCACGATACGCTTCTCCTCTTCAGCACTGGGCGGCAGAACCCTCGCGATCGATCGTTGAGGGCACTCTCCTCGCTCATGAGCCTTGGAAAGGCTAACGATCATATTTCATTCCAGATACCTCATTTCCCGTCCCGACTTGAGAATCTCCTCAAAACTCCGTCAAAATGGTCCGCACTTCCGTCCTCCACGATGCGCTCAACGCCATCAACAACGCCGAGAAGGCTGGCAAGCGCCAGGTCCTGATCCGACCTTCTTCCAAGGTCATTATCAAGTTCCTCCAGGTCATGCAGCGCCACGGTACGTCTCGGAAATTTTCTTCCTTTCACTTTTTGTATCCTTCGCCATTGGCCTCCACTCTTCGACATGACAATATTTGGTAGTGGCTCTTCTTCACCATGATCCAACTACCATGAGTCGTCGACAACTACCATGAGTCGTCGACAACTCCCGATCTCCTTATTCGGCATGATAACTAGGGCGACGGTCGATACTGCACCACGACCCAGCCCCTATAAGTTGCCGATAGATTCAAACTCGGAGATCTTACACGTTTTTCGGATTCTTTATACCCATGATGTCTAACGTTTAGTCTCTCGAAACATTACTGACTCGATCATCAGGATATATTGGAGAGTTCGAGGAAGTCGATGACCACCGATCCGGCAAGATCGTTGTCCAGCTCAACGGCCGCCTGAACAAGACTGGTGTCATCTCCCCCCGCTACAACGTGCGCCTCTCTGAGCTCGAGAAGTGGGTTGTCAAGCTGCTCCCTGCCCGTCAGTTCGGCTATGTCATCCTCACCACCTCTGCTGGTATCATGGACCACGAGGAGGCCCGACGCAAGCACGTTTCTGGCAAGATCATTGGCTTCTTCTATTAAATGGGACGGGATACCAATCAAAAAGTGATTTTTACAAACAACACAGGGCATTCTCGGCGTTGAGGCAGGATGATGATGACTATGACCGATGCGATTGATAGCAGTCTCGCTTATCGCACACGCGAGCACAAGAATTGAACCTTTACGAGATGCTCAAACTCAAGACTCCCTACATGTGATGTGAAAGTAAAGACAAATGTGTTCATGCTCCTTCCTGACGTTATGTCCATCTCGGGCGGTACAGTCCAACCATCAGATTGCTCTGATTATAATCCCAGCAATCGAACCTCGTGCGCATGAATTCTATTAGTGACAAGAGACATGCCTTTGTAATGCTGCTCGATACTTGTAATTCCATATGGGTTATGTCTAGAAAATTATTGTCCATTTTTTTCCTTGGAATGGTGATCCAATCGGTACCACAGTAAGTCGTTGTGCCAACAACGTCCCTGTTGAGCTATTGTTTTCTTTTTGGACGGTTAACCAATTAAAATGATACACCCAACGCCAATCCACTACTTTGTCTCAAGGTCAATGTCAGTCTGCCGCTTCGCACTGAGACAGACATCATGACCGGTAATGAGTTCATGGCTACCAGACTTTGTAGTTGAATTCTTTTACCAGATACCTTTGTATCATCAAGCCGATGAACTTTTTCAACATACTTCTTACCATGACGATTTAGCTTTCTGTTTGACCCAGAAGCCAACTATAAACATGATCCCCCTCTTGTCGTTTCGCGCTTCTCAGCGGCGTCAACTCCTTTCCATCACTGCTCTAACATTATTTTGTTTCTGCGTGTATAGCCTCTTGAGAATATCACCAAAGCACACAAAAGAAATTCAAATCGAAACTCAAACTCAAATACCCCTAGAGCCATCAACAACTCCAGGATCAACGCCACAGGATGAACTTGTTCAAGGAAGCGCCGAACCAAGAAAGGTTTCCACTCCAGGAGTGCATCCTATAGAAAATCTCGCAAGGACTGCTCAGGAGGAGTTTGGAAAAATCAGGGCTCGACAGTCCAAGACGCTTGAAGAGGCTGTTCAGGAGTACCGTCGTCGATATGGTATTCCGCCGCCACCTCTTTTCGACGAGTGGTTTCGATTTGCAAAAGATAACAATGTCAAATTGATAGACGAGTTCAACACGATTCATGACCTGATCACTCCATTCTGGGGATTAAAACCCAAGACTATCCGGGCTCGAGCCAGAGAGGCATTGGGTTTTGACAACGGTTTGATTGGAGTATCCATTCGAGACCACAGGATCACTTATATTCAAAATGGCGTTGAATGGCAGCAAAATGCCACGAAGAGGATGATGGGCAAGTTCCTCAAGTACCTTCCAGATATGGACCTGGCATTCAACTTTCACGACGAGTCCCGCGTTATCCTTTCGCATGAGGACCTGACGAGGTTAGTGAAAATAGCCAAAGAGCAGAACATGCCCGCAGCGTTAGCGAAATCACAACTCGCCAACGACTTCACTCAAACGAACTCGGAGTTATATGATGGGAAGTCTTTCGACGAGATAAGTCTCACACGCTTCAACTCTTTTGCCCATCAATCAACCTGGTCTCATTCTCGCCTGTCGTGTCCGCCAGATACTCCAGCTCGATGTCTCGAGGAGGAAGAGGCTGTGGACTATAGAAACAGGTACGGCATGAGTGATCTTGGATTTGTTTACAACACGACCGCCATGTCAGACATCTGCCTATCGCCCAGCCTCAAATCTAACTTTGGCTTCTTCGGTGGACCCAATACATATAGAATTGTCCAGGATTTGTTTCCCATATTCTCCCAGTCTAAGATTTCTTCTTACAGCGACCTTGTATACCCGTCTCCCTGGGACTGGGCCGGCATGGTAAAATACGATGAGGACATGGACATGGAGTGGGTTAAGAAGGAGAGCAAGCTATACTGGCGCGGCTCGACCACTGGAGGCTACAGCCGGAATGGCCGCTGGAGACACCAGCACCGTCAACGTCTTGTACAGAAACTTAACGCGCGCGACCAGGCTCATATTCTCACTAAGCAAGACGGCCGTTCCTGGGCGACCAGCGAGGTCCCGCGCGGCGACTACGATGAGATGATCGATGTGCATTTCTCTCACATTGGACAATGCGACCAAGGTGACTGCGAGGCGCAACGGGCTTTTTTCAATGTCACTGAGGCTGCAGATCAGCAAGATGCTTGGTCATACAAATATCTCCTTGATATGGATGGAAACGCCTTTTCCGGTCGCTTCACTGCCTTCCTTCGCAGTCGCAGCCTCACATTCAAACTCGCGGTGTTCCGCGAGTGGCACACTGAGTGGCTCAAGCCGTGGGCGCATTATGTGCCTCTGAGTATCCAGGGAGATGACTGGCTTGAGGCAGTTCGATTCCTTGAGCGCGAGGAAGCTGGCCGTGAAGAAGGCGAGCGTATTGCGGCTGCTAGTCGAGAGTGGGCCAACCAGGCTCTTCGTCAGGTTGACATGGAAGCATGGTTCTTCCGCCTTATGCTTGAGTAAGTGCTGTAGTATCGTATACTTTGATCATTTTCATTTCGATGCTAATGGGACACAGGTATGCTCGAGTGATAGACGATAAGAGAGAAGTAATTGGTTATGATCGCCGTACAGCCAATATGAAGTTACCAAAGGTTGAGAGTTGACGAATGAATGAATGATTAGACTGAGTGAATGACATATAAGCATATGGGGTCGGAGCATAGCAAAAGGCACTTATACCACTGGAAATGGCATCAAGGTTCATATTACCAACACAGGTACTGGTGTTTCAAAGGAGGGAAAGAATCATGCGTGTATATTATTTTGAATATGGGATAATTTTGATACGCCTCAGATCTATGATTAAAAATTGCAAACTGTACGCCACGATGCCCCTGTTCGCCAAATACATGCCATTTCTGTCCTCGCAACTCTCAATCATCTCGAGGCAAATATCGCATAAAGGACATATGCTTTTGTTCTCGCTTGCTCTAGAGTACAACGCTTTCGTCTGAGCTATATGCATCACGACCAAATACCGTTTACTCCTCGTCTTCTCCTTCTGCATCATGTTCTTCAGAGGCCGACCTCGAAGGGCGGGCTGCTGGACTGTGGTGTTCTCCTTCTTCCTCGCCTTCAGCATCCTGGCCGTCGTGGTGCTCCTCCTCATTTGCTTCTTCCTCATCGGCCTGTCCTGTGCCGAGGGGGTGATCGCGATGTGTCTTGATCATGTCGCGGATATCCTCTCTTGGATCTTCGACGGTGACGTCGAGCTGGTCAACAACTTGCTCCTCATCGGTAATACCAATGTTTCGCGCAATGTTCTTTGTTCGCTGGGGTCGAATCACAGATTTTTGCATAACAGGATAGTAGTACACGGCCTTTTGGTTGGGATAGAAAGTGTCTTCGTTGTAAGCCAGGAGAACCTCTGCGTCGAACTTGGTCTCATGGTCGTAATTGGTCTCCTGAGCTGTCTCATACGCTCTGAGCCGGTTGTATTGGAAGCATCCACCATTGACGGAGTCATGAGTGTAGAGTTCGTCCTCGTTGTGGTCGGCATCCTCAACATCGAACTTGCGACGGAAACGATCTCCCACGTCAGGAGTTGCCGCCAAGTAATAGTCAAAATTCATCCAGTTCTGAGGCTTGGGGTTGTTTTCAGGATCTTGCTCGTGGGCCGCCACAGCTGCCTCATACGCTTCCTCCTCCTCGGCGGTCCGATCAATGGGCCGGAACAAACCACTGAGGAGACGTCTGTCATAATCCTTGGTGCTGACCACAGGGTTCTGGTGGAATTTGATCGTAACGTACGCGCCCGAGTCAGGGAAAGCCTCAAGATCTGGGATGAAAGGCGACACATCAACAACCTTGAGATTTCTCTTGCTTGGGTGTTTGGCGCGTTTGGGGTCTTTGAATTCCTGCTCAGCAATGTCGAAGCCCTTGTCAATCTTTCGCTTAATGACGTGAGGAGCATCGGCTGCAGGCTCCGGTATGCGTCGATTCTTGTTGGCTTTGGTGAGCAGAGCACGGGGGGCAGCGCCATCTTGTCGCTTTGTGACCGTGGAAGATATGTATTCTGTCCGGCGAAGGAAGGAAACATTGGCGAAGGAAACATTGGCTTCTGCGACCTTGTGTTTTCCCAGAGCGGCGATGGGTCTTAGAAGGGGTCGATCATGAGGATGAAGAGCAGGTGGATGAGGAGGAGCCTGAATAGCTGGGGAGGCGTCAGCTTTGTGAGGTAAAAACACGATCAACAGCCAACCTACATCGTTCATCGCCATCGAAAACACCAGGCATGCCGACCAAGTCAAGGGGCATTCCCAGTTCAGCATCTGCCTCAATATTGAGCGGCTGCTCCCTTGCAAGGCGCGAAGCAAAGCCTGGCGTCGTATATTGACCGCTAGCAAGGCCGGTATTAGGTATGTCGAGCAGCTTAGGAGGATGGGGTGGTGGAGGGAGCGCATTGGAGAATCGGATGCGTGCGATGAAGTCCTGGTGAACCATGCGCTCGCCTGTGCGAGGAGCTGAAGATGACATGCTGGCCGAACTGACAAGGTGCGCTGAGGAAGACTTTGGTGAGTGTGTGAAGTCGTGATGTATTTGAAGGGTGTTAGCGCGCGATCCTTTTGTGAGTTTGGCTTGATGGAGAAGCTTAGGCGCGGGCGCGGCTGAGTTTCGAGGTCAGAGATATTGGATCCGAGAACTGCGGCGCGAGGCTGGCCTTGTCCAAGCTCCACGTTTGGCGTAGCCACTAATTAAGGCTTCCTCACGAAACATGCTCCAAATGCCTAAACAGGAGACAGCAATTAAACAAAGAGATAGAATAATAACGCAGAAAAAAGGTTTTTGGGAAGTGCAAACATTCTCAACACGTTCCCACCTTGATTAGTTTAGCCATAATGCCACGATCAACCTGCACAAAGCGTCATACTGAAGAGCTCGGTCATACTCTTTTATTCATATGATGGTCATTTTCATTAAATAGTTCATCTGCTCTGTTTGTCATGGCCCCCAGATCCGTCCAAGTCTATAGCTAAGGTTCGTTTGCGTCACACGACCCAAGTCCCTTTCTTTATTGCCAATCCCCTATGTGAGTTGTCACCAGTCAATTCCCCCTCGTAATTGAAATACACGCCTCGGAACACGCATCGCATTATTGTGTAGCTTGATAAAGCTGGCTGTCTTGTTTATACAACGCACACGGGCACTCGTTCAGCGGAGATGCCCGCTGTGCTGAAGAAAAGTATCCCGAAAGTGGCGTCTGTTTACGAGTTGTTCTTGGCGTAGTTCTTCTTACCGACAGTAAAGGGTACGTAACGGTACTTGATCATGTGCTGAATTTGCTTGCGCACTAGAAACAATTAATATACAGAATTTTGTCTTTATCATATAGAACTTACTAGTCAGGAAGAAGAGGATGAACCAGTACATGACCAGAACGGGCCAGAAAACTGGCACGTTAAAGATCTCGAACCAACTGCAGAAGAAGCTGATGATGATAGCTCGGGTAGCCCAGTACCAGAACTTGAACTCAGGAAGTCGGCGAATGAAGGGCTTGAATTCCTCGTCCTGCTTGGTGGGAAGAGTGCCCACAGAGCCGTCCTCCATCTCGTTGTCGGCCTCTTCGTTGGAGGGGTCGAACTTGGGCTGCAGGAAAGCCAGAAACAGGTTTAAAAGATAGATACCGAGCGCATAGGCAACTGCGCAGTTGTAAGTAAGATGATCCAGGAATGTGATTTGCAGGTTCGAGCCTACCGATATACCAGCCCTGCGCAAGAAGGATTCGAAGAAAGAAGAGGAGGAGGCAGACAACAGTACCGACCCATCGGTAGAGGACGAAAGGGGTCGACTGGTCCAGCAAAGCTTGGTATTTCTAATCCGGTGTCAGAGAGTCGCAATGCATAACAGTCTATTTCGAGAGACATACTCGCTGAAGCCTCGAGGTATGGACGCTGACAGCCTCGAAAGGGGTCTGCTCAGGCTCTGGCGCATTCATCTTGTGAAGAGGATCGGTCGACCGTTATCAACCGGGATATATAATAGGAAGGAGGCGCAAATTATTCGAACAGAATAATCGAGTGCAATTGTGCGGAACAATGAGTACGATGCCGTGACAAAGGTCGAAGTTGACCGGAAGAGAAAAAAAGAAGTGATGGCGAATTTGCGATCGGGGGGTTAGGATTTCCAACTTTGGACTTTTGGCGATGCAGCCACGTAAGGTTTGTTAAGCTTTTGGTACACCTAGGCAAGGCTAATCAATTCCCCGGTCCTTTACCGGGCAAAGGAGGATTTGATGAACCGTTGACAGGCAGTTTGTATGGTGGCCTCCCTGAAATGGGCAGTTAGCCTATGATCTTATTGGTGATTCAGCCGGACTGCTGCTGAGTGATCTGAGAAGAGCCCCTTGACCCCACATACGAATGTGGCGCAGTCTCTAATTATCGCGTCGAGTTGCCTACCCCTGTAAGAAAGCTCAAGGTAAGGTAAGGTAGGTATGTGAGTATTCAGCGTACAGAGTACGGTGTAGAGGTTCAACTACATATTACTTATCTAACTACCTACTCTGCACAGAGGCGCAGTTTAACTTATAAGCTCATCGCTACCTGGATAACAGTTCTATCTAAAAGCTGCGATTTATGCTTTATTCTAGGTACCTAGATACCGAAGGCAATGCCATTTCGGTTGCTCCTCTACCGTTAGCGAACAAGAGCGTTGCTTGGCCGCTACCTGCGTTGCATCATCAATAGACTATTTGTGGAAGAGATTATCAACTAGTCGAGTTGGAGGAGTTCCCATCTTAACCACGAGTTGTCACGGTGCTTAGATCGACCCCTCACGTGACGCTCAATCATAAATCTGGTAGTCGGCATTGCCATGGGTATGGGCGGCCCATGTTATCCTCGGCTCTGTTGCGTCACTGGGAAGCTTAAGCTCCCCGGTTATAGCTCCTCACTGATCACATTCTTAACTTATACAATAGTAACCGTACCAACTCCTTCAGTTGTGGAACCAACAGATAACGGTTTTACATTGCAATATCGATCGTTCACTCTCTTTCTCATTATATCCATTCTCTAGTATCACAATGAACGCTTTCCGATGCATGAGACCAGTGGCAGGTCGGGTGGCCTTCCAAAAGCCTACTCTTCCTCGCGTTGCTCGAGCTTACAGCTCGGGGACTTATGAGTATATCCAGGTTTCTCAACCCAAGCCCGGTGTTGGACAAGGTATGAATGATACTGAAACAATGCAGTCTCTCAGTTTGGTATATCAAACAGTATCTAACGATGATTACCTAGTTACCTTGAACCGTCCTAAGGCCCTGAACGCCCTGTGCACGCCTCTTATCAAAGAGCTCAACCAGGCTCTTCTTGAATTTAATGTGGCCGACGATACGTCAGTCATCATTTTAACTGGCTCCCAAAAGGCGTTTGCAGCTGGTGCTGATATCAAGGAGATGGCTCCTCTTACCTTCGCCGAAGCTTACACCAAGTCCTTCATCGAGTCCTGGTCAGACCTCACCACTCAGGTGAAAAAGCCAATCATCGCTGCAGTCTCAGGGCATGCCCTTGGTGGAGGCTGCGAGCTCGCCATGATGTGTGATCTCATCTATTGTACAGAGAATGCGAACTTCGGCCAACCAGAGATCAAGCTCGGGACTGTTCCTGGAGCTGGTGGTAGCCAGCGCCTTACTCGTGCCATCGGCAAGTCAAAGGCAATGGAACTCATTCTGACCGGAAAGTCACTTTCTGGTGTCGATGCCGAGAAATGGGGACTAGCTGCCAGGGTCTTTCCCACGCATGAGGCTCTGATGGAGGAGACGCTCAAGACAGCCGAGTCAATTGCTGGCTACTCCAAGGTGGCTGTTCAAGCCGCCAAGGAGGTTGTTAACAAGAGCCAGGATCTGGCTCTACGTGACGGTGTCGAGTATGAGAGGCGGGTCTTCCACAGCTTGTTTGGTAGTCAAGATCAGAAGATTGGCATGAAGGCATTCGCAGAAAAGAAGAAGGCTGAGTGGAGCCACTCATAAGCGCTATATGTAATTTAACAATGTGCCTTTGCGGCGATTATATAAAAATATGAATGCAAGAGCTACTGTAGATATGAAACCCACCACGACGTCCATCTGTTTACTAACCAAGTGTGAGATCGAGATAGTTGTTCACAGGTACAGATACCAGTTGCCTAGCTGGCCGTAATTTACGGCACGGAACATACTTGAGCCGACTATATCCAAGAGAAAGAATAAATTAGAAAAATATTCGCAAGTTCACATGGGGTTGCAATGCCGGGAAGGTTCGAGACGGCTTTGTGCGATGATAATGCAAGAATCCAATGGATCCGTGGATGTCTCAAAATACCCCCGCAAGCACCTATACATGTATGCTCGCCTTCATTTGCAGATTTTTCTTCCCTTTTTACGGTATGCTGTGGCCCAACAGCCAACACATCTCTAGATCAACCTGTACAAAAAACCGTGTGTTGTCGTGAACAGCTATTTCTGGTAATCCCTGGCAGAGAGTCTCAACGCCTTGACCGACCCCGCCACCCACTCACACCTACCAGTATGGAGTTTAGTACTAACAGGCTACTAAGGTAGCCAGGCACCTAATGGAGGTCACTAGGTACTAACTAGGTAGGTAAGGCATAGGAGTGAGGTAAGGTAGTTAGTAACATAATAGGTAGCTGGCGTATTGGATGGATCGTAGCTTTGCTAGCCAACAAACCAACATCAGTGATCCCTTTACCTTCGATCATCATATTCTCTTCGGCACAACCTTGTTTCTTCACACGCATGCTATTTTCATCCCAATCATGGGCCGGGATTAACCAAATATCATGAATGGAGCCCACGAACGCTGGCTTGGACTTGGAAAAGGAGCTGACGTGCTCTGTAAATCTCCCCGCCTTTTTGTCTCCAAAGTCTGACCTTGTCTGTAGATCTGCACGGAGCTCCTATACCAACCTTTGACTCTTCTTGATTGCCTCCACACCTTTTGCGGTGCCTGCCTGAAGGAATGGTTTACTTTCCAGGCTGCGACGGCCGAGCGGGCGCCAAACCCGCCTGCTCCCGGTACAAACATTTTTACATGCCCGTCATGTCGGGCTACTGTACGAACGACCCAACATAATGCGACCGTCGTCACTCTCTTGGATATGTTTATAGCAGCAAGCCCTGGCAAGGATCGTTCAGCAACAGAGAAGGAAGAGATGGCAAAGAAGTATAAACCCGGCGACCAAGTCCTTCCAACGATAAATACACATCGAACAGCAGATGAGCGGCGCATCGACGCTGAAGACAGAAGGTTGATGGAGGAGGTTCGAGAACTGAGTTTACAAGAGGCGGGGGTATCTTCGGGGCCACCAAGGACACGGCGGAGGCGTGAGAGTCGATCCGCGGACAACAGAAGGACAAGCAGAGACAGGGAAAGGGACCGAGGTAGAGATAGCAGCGTCGATAGCCGCCATCAACCACGAGGAATCCGTCGCCCACGAGTTGACGAGGGAGGTCGGCATAGCTCTGATCAACTCCATGTCGAAGGCGAGCGACGACGTCGACGAAGCGAGTCGAGGCAGCGCCAGATTGAGCACCAGTCATCGATTCGGTCACTAATCAGCTCGGGAGATATGAGTGAGAGGGATATCGAACGAGAAATAGAGTCCTTTGCCAGACAGATCCAGGAAGAAGGTCTCCTGGACGGGCTCGATTTGGACAACATCGATTTGAGTCGCGACGACGAGCTCAGCAGGAGGATCACTGAAGCATACAGGCGCCGTCAGAGGGATCGAACACGCCACGAAACGAGGAGGAACAATGGAAATAACTATCCTCCGTTGACACGATATGCTGAGAATGCAGCAGCTGGGGATCCTCGCATGTTGACCCCGGAAGGAGGTCGACCAAGAGAAAGATCTCGACCACATTCTCGGTCTGCTAGCGCTGCAAGTGCTGCCAGTGCTGCGAGTCAGACAGAGGAACGGAGTCGTCCCCCAACCTCTACGACCTCAGCAAACTTAGAAGTCCAGGAGCCAGTCCGAAGGCCCAGGAGACGGACTGCTAGCGGAGGTCGAAGCTCTACCACTCCAGTATTTCCGACCACTGCTGAGCCCAGGCCTGCTGCCCGGTCCTCTACGGACCTGGGATCGAGGCCACATGCTTCCGATATAACACAATCCCGACCTAACTTCAGCGAGGGACGCAGCACCAGCACACCCATCCACACCGTGCCGTTTCCCAACCCAACAGAAGCGGCTTCATTTAGCAACAATACCGGGAATATGTCGTTTGCTCTTCGTCAAGGAACCTCTCAAAGTGCATCGGTCCCTCCTCTATTCTCCCATCATGATGCAACAGCCGGTCGGGCAAACAGACCTCGTCCGGTTGATCTGGCTATTGTTCATCAGACTGTGACCAGCCCGATTAGTAGTCCCACTGTCTCCGGACACCAGAGGACCAGGTCTCAGCTCTACCCTGAACCTTCAGTCAGCTGCTCACGATGCAACAAACAGCACATTGAATATGAGCTCCATTACAATTGCTCCATTTGCGCCAATGGACAGTGGAATATATGCCTCAACTGTTATCGGGCTGGCAAAGGCTGTCATCACTGGTTTGGGTTCGGCCATGGTGCTTTTTCAAAATGGGAAAAGATTCGTCAGCAGAAAGGGGATGCTTCACTACCACAGCCACATACACTGATCGCTCTCCGTTACCGTCCTCCCCGCTCATCTCCTGGCGGGGCAGATGGACGAAAAACACTGACAACGGACGATCCTCGACATCGTTTGGAAAGCGGTACTTTCTGTGCCAAATGCTCTGCTTGGACGAACGAGTGCTATTGGCGGTGCGATATATGTAACGAGGGCGACTGGGGTTTTTGCAACGACTGTGTAAATCAGGGAAGATCATGCACGCATCCCTTACTTCCAATGGCTCACGAAGCCACTCAGTCTAATCAACACAGGCCTGGAAGTCCTCCCAGATCGCCCGGTCGACCCACGGCAGCAACAATATTTAAAGGCCCTAATGCATCCAGCATCAAACCATTCGAATACTTGTCATTCACCACAAGATGCGACTTGTGTCAGGAGCCCATCCAACCGAATCAAGCACGATACCACTGCTATCAGTGTACAAGCTCTTTGGTTTCAGATGCTGCACCAGGGGATTACGATATATGTTCTTCATGTTATGGGAACTTGATTATACAAAGACAAATCAGCCCTGAAAATGGCCATTCGGGTTGGAGGAGATGCCTTAACGGGCATAGAATGGTAGTCATCGCATTTACGGATGGGAAGAGTGGGCGATGGAGATATATAGCCCAGGATTTGGTAGGTGGCCAAGGACTAAAGCCAGAGGCGGCTGAAAAGGCAGAACACCGCGAGAAAGGACTTCAGAAATGGGTTTGGCACGAAAATGGTCAAGATCTAGCCCGGCTTGTTACCAAAGACGTGTCAGAAACGGCGCCGAGTGAGAGCGGTTTCGCAAAGAGCTTGCCACCTGATGGCGGAGTCGGACTGAAGGCAACTGCGAGGTTTGGATGGTACCCCAGACCGGGAGCGGACGACGAACTTCTCTTTCCAAAAGGAGCGGAGATCAAAGAGATCGAGGATGTGAACGGAGAATGGTTCTTTGGAGCATATATGGGTGCTCGGGGCTTGTTCCCAGCGCCATATGTGCGGTTGGAACAGGATGCCTAAAAATGCAAGAGCTGACGACGCCGTGACAGACATGCAAGAATCTAATACATATTTACTTATATAATGGCTGCGTTAGTGATTTGTTGGTATTCAGGCTTCAAGCCATATGGAAGTTGGTGCGGGACTTGGTTATCCAACACCGACAGCCCGGGATTGCGCCATTGCCGATTGCGGCCCCACCACCCAAATACATTTCCCTTTCATCTCTATAAGCTCAACTTATTCCTTTTGTAGCAAAATTCCGACCTGGTGACTGCCAATTGATCTGTTCAAGATCGCGCCGCGTCACATATTAAATCATGTTCCGTCCCAGCGTTAGGCGGCTTGCAGCTGCCGCGGCCAAAGCTGCGGCAGCTCCCAGCTCTCATACCCTCAGTGTGTCTCGAGCTCAAGGTGTCTCCAGAGGTTTGACGGGAGGTGCGCCTATCATCAATGTAATCCCGGTCCTTGAAAGGGAATCTGACCTACAATAGCTATTGGAAATACCCCTCTCATCCGTCTGAATCACCTCTCCGAGGAGACTGGCTGTGAGATCCTCGGCAAGGCAGAGTTCATGAACCCTGGTGGTTCCGTCAAGGACCGCGCAGCGCTGTACGTTGTTAAGGACGCCGAGGAGCGCGGTCTCCTCAAACCTGGAGGCACTGTTGTCGAAGGGACTGCGGGAAACACCGGAATCGGTCTCGCTCACGTCTGTCGTTCGCGCGGCTATAAGCTCGTTATATACATGCCAAACACCCAGTCTCAGGGCAAGATCGATCTTTTGCGGCTCCTCGGCGCTGAGGTTTACCCGGTCCCTGCTGTCGCGTTCGATAATCCCGAGAACTACAACCACCAGGCCCGCCGACACGCTGAGCGACTCGAAAATGCTGTTTGGACGAACCAATTCGACAACACAGCCAATCGCCGTGCGCATATCGAGACGACCGGCCCTGAGATCTGGGCGCAGACAGATGGTAAGGTTGATGCTTTCACATGCGCTACTGGCACTGCTGGTACCCTAGCCGGCATTACAAGGTATCTGAAGGACGTCTCTGATGGCCGGGTCAAGAGCTTCCTTGCCGACCCTCCTGGCAGTGTGCTTCATTCTTATGTGTCCTCTGGAGGCAAGCTTACCGAGCGCACGGGTTCCAGCATCACCGAGGGTATTGGACAAGGTCGTATTACCGACAATCTCCAGCCTGATATTGGCCTGGTGGACGGTTCGCTGCACATCTCAGACGAGAAGAGCATCGAAATGGTCTACCGATGCTTGGATGAGGAGGGGTTGTACCTCGGTGCCAGCTCCTCTCTCAATGTTGTAGCTGCCAAGGAGGTCGCTGAGAAGCTGGGCAAAGGTCATACTGTTGTCACTGTCCTCTGCGACGGGGCTTACAGATACGCTGATCGACTGTTCTCGCGAAAATGGTTGACAGACAAGAAGCTGCTGGGCGCTATTCCCAGCCACCTGGAGAAGTACATCGTTTTGCCTTAGAAAGAGGCATCCCATATAAAAAGAATCTCGTTGTTACATATATAGTACATGATAATTCCCCCGCTATCCATGACATATTGTCCACATGTAGACTCCAGGTCTTCTCAAAGTGCATGAATATTTGTGTCTAGTTATCCCCTACATCGTTCCTAGGGCGGGGCGCAGCAGGCAAATGTTGTTTCCAGCTGGGCTGTCGGCCTGTGACTCTTTCATACGCCATGTCCCAGCCAAAGGAGTTATTATCCGGACTCATCATAACAAAATCTTCGATGTGTTTTTCCATTAGATCGTGGACAGGCTGCAGGTCTTTGGCATCTTGACCGATGATGTCCTGTGCTAGTTCCATCGCCCTTATGTTCTGGGCAATAGTCCAAATGTAGTTGAAAGGAGAAATGTGTTGCCTTTCGCGTACGTAGTTGTTGCTGTTGGGCTTGACTCGGCTGTTGATAGAATTCAGATAGGGTGAGCTTGTTAAGTCATCGGATTCTCGTTCAGCCCATGCGCTGGTGATAAACTCAACATTGTCTCGAAGCTCTCGGATCAAATCATCCACAGGAGCTCCGGCTGCCTGCTGCTCCTTGATTGCAGATGCTTGGGAAAAGAGAATCATACCCCGAATAATGGGGTTCATATGAGGCTGACGGCGAGGGGGTGTGTTCTTAGCAAGGTGCTCAGGGCGCTGAATGATATCCCAGACCATTTTATTCCACTTCAGAGCCTGTTGAGTCTCGCTCTCCTCTCCTTTCGGGGATATGATCTTACGGTTAATAGATCCCAACAGCAGGATGACAGTACTGTCGCGCTGTAGCCTTAGTCCTGTCTTTTCAACTTGCTGAGCGCATTCAATGACCACATACGGCTGCCTATCATGGCCTGCACGTCGAGTCACAGCGTCGGCATGCCAGCGTTTGAGTTTAATTCCAGCTTTCTTATAGCCGGCAAGCAGAGTGCTTATGTTATCCCATTCCTCCTTGGTTTTCATGAGCTTTGTTGCCTCTGCAAAAGCCTTCATCGAGTTTGGGACACCGTGGAATCGATCAATAGTCTTGAAAGTGTGCTCGAGCCCATCGACTTCAATGGTGACGGGATTTCGCTGGATGTAGTCGCTCTTCTTGGGATTGAAAACGAGCTTCCTCGCTTTCTCTGGTAGGTGGGCAGGGAGAATGATCTTCTCTTGAATTTCTGTGAGAATTTCGTTCAACTGAGGATTTTTGGTCTCGGCGAACACAGCACTAAAACCTTGTCGATTGTCAACTTCCTTTATTCTAAGTGTGGCACTCTTTTTTTTTTTTTTTTTCACTTACTGCGTGCAGAAGATATACTGAAGCATCTGTACTGGATACCACGCAGTGCCAAGGATATCCGCGGGTTGGCCACAGGCCTGAAGCCCAAAGTCAAGGATCTGTTCAGCATTGTGCTGACTGTCCCACAGTGCTGTGATAACTTTTGAGGTTTCAAAGCTTGGGCAATGCCTACTAAATCGTAAGGTAGGTAGGTTCATAGGAAGGTACCTACCTATTCTGCGTCCCATGGAAAAAGGCACCGGATGAACTGTCAGCCGAGCCAATCAGCAAGGAGAATTGGAAGTATTGGGAGAAGCTCCAGAAATTCTAGCGCCTGTCTCAACCTCAACTACTTGTATAATCACAATAGTTCAATTTACGATGAACGTCACCGTTGTGGGACGGCCAGTTGGCTGTCTCAAATCTGCTCTTAGACGGTCAAGACTCCTGAGGACTTTCGAAAGGAGGGTTTCTTCAGCAGCCGTTGAGCCTGTGCCCAAGTCGATACCGAACGCCTTCAGCGCTGAACAACGTATGTATCTTTACGATCCGCAATATTGCGAAAACAACATCGCTGACATTAAGACCAGGGGCGGATCTCGCGAAGGTTAGCAAATTCCATATCTACCCTCGAGTCCCGAGTATTCGTACCACCCACCCCGATCCTATGCCTGCACTTCTGCAAAAGCAACTCGCGAAACTCGATCCGACTGGCGCTCGTACACGATTGTTCTCAAGAGAGCACGCCGACAGCGCTAAGGTTGGCGACGTTCTGATGGTGACGACAAAGGGTGGGGAGCCCTTTGCCGGCGCTTTTCTACAAATTCGACGCCGAGGCCAGGATACAGCGATCCAACTGCGTGGACAGATGATGAAGGTTGGTGTGGAGATGTGGTTCAAGATCTACAGCCCGACTGTGACGGGTATCGATATTATCTGGCGACGGCCCAAGAGGGCACGACGAGCACGCCTCACGTACATGCGGAAGCCCAAGCACGACATGGGTAGTGTGGATCAAATGGTGTTTGCATGGAAGAAGGAGAGATATACTCTACGGTCACGAGCAACTCAGTCTGGAAAACCTTCTGGAAGACAGCATGCCAAGATTCTTGGACAGAAGAAGAAATAGGCGAAAGGATGCACGGAATGTGGTTGTATGATATATTGTGTATAAGAACTTATTAAGACATAAAAATCGGTTGCTCAAATCTACTTTTATCATGCCAGTAAACAAATGATGAAATGATGGTCTTCACTAATGTTGACGGGTGTATAATAATAGCATGGGAGCCTTAACTACGACTCTAGCGTCAGATTTGACTAGACTGTTGTTTTGACGGCCAGGTCGCCAAACACATGGCTATTTGTACAGATTCTAAGCCATGACGAATCACAAAGGCTGTTCATATTATCGTTCGTTAAAAGTAGCCTGTTCTTGACGATCTATGTGTTGTACAGGGTACAGGGTATATGTTTCATAGCAAACAAAATCGCAGCCAATTATTGATAGAAGCTGGGAGGTTTTCGTCCAGTGGAATGCCGGACTTCTCTTGATATCTCATTATTCGAGCGTTACAATATATGTTCATGCGAGCTTGTTTAAGTGTGGAGGATCGAAACAGGTCTCGTTTGCTGTTAATTACTTATGTGAACCATGTTATACTCATTATTTGTCTGAATCCCTACAGGTGCTTGAAGACGTTCGAACACGATGAGCCTCGTAGAAGACGTAGAATGGTATCGTCGAAGTGATATGAGATTATTCAATTTACCCTGACTCTTCGATTCATGTAAAGCGCTAGATATTGTTGCCAATTCTTGGCTCAGATTTGGTTTAAGCAGCAACCATCAACTTACTCAACTACCAATATGATGTACGAAACTGGTTGCATAATACTCCCTAGAGTTTCACAGAAGGTTTCAAAAGACGTTAATTAATAACCGTTTGCCTGGCCATTCACTCTGTATACGCATTGAAGCTTAATAGTTTGATCTACCCCCAATGATAGGCAGTTGAGACAGCCCAGCGCCATGCATCGGGATTTACAGCCGGCGGTTGATCGACCCCAGCGTTTCGTTCCTCGCGCAGGGTCCATCCACCCTAGTCAAAATGAACACTAAATTCAACGGCTTACAGTACTTACTTACCTACCATCGCGGGAGGAGGGCGTTTTTGGACATATATTAAAGGGAGGAAAGACTGTTGTGGTTATTTTATTACCCTGAATATTCTGCTACATTTAGCTGATATGATATTATTGACTGAAAATAACCATAATAATCTTTTCTGTCTACTAACTGATGTCCAAAAACAGCCCTCTCTCGCGATGGTATATATACCTAGGTAGGTACCTAGGTATCTAGTAGTATCCGTATCCCTCGCCCTTCAGGATAGAAGGGAAGGAGTCGGCATCACTCAAAGGAATGCTAGGCAGTTGTTTCAAATGAACCCACAAACAAAAAGGAGAAGGCCAAAAAGATACAGTATATCACATTAGTCCCAAGTCTATTTATATCACGCTATGCGTTGTCTCGAGGACATATTCAGGGGAAATCCACGGTACGCATGCGAGGAGGTGTAGGATGCGCTTGGGATCAACTGATCGAACCCAACGCCCAGGTATATATGTGACGACCGCCTCACCATTTTGTTGTGTAACTTATTTATAGCCAAGGTAATTACCTATCTTTTTAGTTACCGCGTGGCCATATAAAATTTCAGGTCGAGATTTCTTGCAGGGAACGGATATTCAACATAAATTCAACTCGATAAAACCCTGGTCTATCAACAGTTGGATCCCTAAACTACTAAACGTTAGCCGCTCTTAGCAAGCGCTGAAAAACAGCTAAAAATGGACGTAACGAAGGTTTCCGCCCAAGCCTTTCAGGGGATGCTTCCCGGCAACGTGGAGGGCAACCAGAAGTTCCCCAATTTTTGTTTACACGCGAACGCCCAATCCAGCGACGACTGCGACTGCAACCAGCAGCAGCGCTACCAAGAGAACAAAGAAGACTACTAAGCCTACCACAGAGATCTCAGCATCAACGACAACAGCAATTGTAATCAGCATCGTCAACATTTCCACAATTCTCCATCTGCTTCAATATCGGCACCATCTCGCTTATCGTACATCTCCACCGTCTCGGCCTCGGCTTCAACTTCATCCTCAAGGATATCTACCGCTTCATTCGAGTCACTTCATTTTACCCCAATTTCCGTATTCGAGGCCTCCCCACACTCTCCTCGCTCTTTGTCTAACAGGCTCTCCTCGCCCGTAACTGGATTCATCGCCCGTCACCGAACACTCACACAGGATTCTTGTTCGCTCTCATACTCTCCACCATCTTCACCGACCCCGCGCACAAGGCGGGACAAGTTACAGCTGCATGCGGCTCGAGTGCAGCGGTCAGGCAGCAAAACTAGAGATACAACATTTCTTCTAGGTCTTCAGAAAAGGAAACAATCAACCAATTCGCGAAGGTTCCCGCCGAGCGCATCTAATCCTGCAGACGCTCTTGCTGCTGTTGAGCCTCCGCATGACCAAAGGTTGACGAGAATGGCTTTTGCAGAGCAGCAAAGATGGGTTACGGTCCAACAAAAGACATTCACAAAATGGTATCTATGTCTTGAATTCCTGGCCTGCAGTATGCTCACGTCCTTTTTCCAGGCTCAACACGAAGATCGAGGCTCGAAACCTTGAGGTTAAAGACCTCGTAAAAGATCTTAGCGATGGTGTAAGTTTACTTTCTGTATAACTTTCACCTGACTATCACTGACATCTATGCATAGGTCATGCTGATTCATCTCCTCGAATGTCTTTCACACGAATCGCTCGGCCGTTATGCCTCAAAACCCAAGCTTCGAGTACAAAAATTTGAGAATGCGAACCTGGCACTCGACTTCGTCAAGTCCAGGGGTATTCAAATGACCAACATCGGCGCTGAGGATGTGGTTGATGGCAACCAAAAGATTGTTCTTGGTCTCATCTGGACCTTGATTCTTCGATTTACCATCAGTGATATTAACGAGGAGGGCATGTCAGCAAAGGAGGGCCTCCTGCTGTGGTGTCAACGGAAGACGGCGTGTTACGACGAGGTCGAGGTGCGAGACTTTAGCGCCAGCTGGAACGATGGTTTGGCGTTCTGTGCTCTATTGGATATCCACCGACCCGACCTCATCGACTATGACGCCCTGGACAAGAAGGATCATCGAGGGAACATGCAACTAGCATTCGATATCGCACATAAGGAGATTGGTATTCCTAAGCTGCTTGATGTGGAAGATGTGTGCGATGTGGCCAAGCCCGATGAACGATCTCTGATGACTTATATCGCATATTGGTTTCATGCATTCTCGCAAATGGAAAAGGTCGAGAACGCTGGACGTCGCGTTGAAAAGTTTGTCAACAACATGCAAGGGGCATGGGAGATGCAAAGTGCCTACGAAAGACGGATGCGGGCGCTCCTACAAGCCATTCAAGAACAGATCGAGGTGTGGAAGCAAGCTACTTTCGAAGGAACATACGCCGACGCCAAAGCTCAATCAAACCAGTTCTTTGAGTACAAAAAGGGTAAAAAAAGACAATGGGTCGCTGAGAAGAGCGACCTCGCAACGTTGCTCGGAAACATCAAGACCAAATTGGGGACTTATCGCCTACGGCCATACGATCCACCCGCGGAGTTGAGCCTGGATGCTCTCGAGAGACAGTGGGCAGAGTTAGCATCAAATGAGATGACACGTGCCCAGCTAATAAACGAGACGATCCGAGAGTAAGTCGACTCTCAATAGATGCCCCCTCCTTCGTTTCTTCCGTTAACATTGTGATAGCATCAAAAACGCCCTCCGCAAATCCTTTGCTGACAAGGCAAATGATTTCGCAATGGCTCTCAATACCATGCAGTTGGCCATCTCTGGCCTTGACGGTGACGTGGAAGATCAATTGCACCATGTAAGGAAGCTGAGTGAGAGCCTTTCTCCCTTAGACCAATACTTGGACAAAATTTCAGAGCTGGATCAGAAGTGTCAAGAGGCCAATATTGAGGAAAACGACTTTACTACCTACACATACGACGAACTTTCATACGAGCTTGGTCTTGTTAAAACTTCAGTGCAGAAGAAGCTTGCGTTTTTGGAGAACCAGATGGTAGCACGAAGCATGACAAACCTGACCCCTATCCAGCTGGAAGAGTTTGAGAGTGTTTTTCGTCATTTCGATCGTGACGATACAAACTCTTTACAGGAACTTGAATTCAGCGCGGCGCTTGCATCACTGGGGCTTGTGTTCTCCGAGGATGAAATGCACGAATACTTTCTCGAAACATCTGGTGGGCGCGACTACGTAACTTTTGAACAGTTTATTCGGTTCATGGTGGATGTGACAGAAGATCAGAACACGGCAGAACAAGTCTTCCAGTCGTTCCGCGAGGTGGCTGACGGCAAACCATACGTGACAGAGATGGATTTACGACACAGCTTGGTGCCGGACGAAGTGATTGACCAACTTATCGAGATCATGCCGCCTCACAGTGGACCAGACATGTCGGAGGATAGAGGAATGCCACAGTACGACTACATCTCCTTCATGGAGAAGCTGATCAACGATCAAAACAACCAGCAAGAGAGCTCAGAAGCGACACAACAGAATAGGAGCGACGCTGAGCCACAAAGCCCTCACACAAATGGGGCCTAGGAGAAACAGGGTGAAGACCCATGGCTGGAGATGCACGCATCAGTTCAAATGGAACTGAGTATGAAACTTGGCATCACGAGTCCGAAAAGGAGGGAGGGGTAAAATATAGAGAGAAACGCTGGCGAGATACAGTATACTTACATGTCCCTTCTTGACGATGCATCGCCTAGTGGCGTTTCACCTTGTGCTGGCGAAGACGGAGGGTGCATTTCGACTTACGGTAAACAAATATCCCATTGACTTATACCAGAGAGGGGATGACTATTTGGTGGGAGCGAATGGACGGCTGATCAGGATAACTATACATTAGGCGTCCAACCCAGCTTTCTTGGGGGCATCGCCGTAGGAATGTGCCTCTCTTTTTTTATTTTCTCATTTTTAGTTAATACCACCAAGAATCAAATACTCGATATGTCGAAGCTTCTGTTTATTTGTTCGTTCTGCCATACACCCACGCCAAGTTCAAGACCTAACAGTACCTTTGAGACGATCTGGGGGCTGAATGATTTGGAGCCGGGACTTTATTATCGTGCCATGGATGTCATATCATGTGCGTGGACTTAACAAACTACCTCTAGGTGCCTATTTCTATAGGTAGTCAACGTGTGAGAGATACAAGAAGGTTGACTCTCTTCATCTAAAGAAAGAGCCGGATCGTGCTACGAGGCCAAATTTATCGCAGAATCCTCGAGTTCCTCTCTTCGGAAGTTGCGTTGAAACACTTATAGCACATTCATTATTGATTTCGAGTGTGTTTGCTTAGACGATAGGCCACTGCTCCTTCAGATAGCTAGCTATATTCGATGCTTTGAGCGACAGGTTGCACCCCCACGGTCATAGAATATGGGATAACAGTTGGGAAACACCGGCGAGCGATCAGCCTTCCGAAATTTTACCAGGCTCGTGGCCCGTTCGCCTCTGTAGGAAGACAGAAGAATGATGGGTTTAACGTGTCATGCAATTGCAGACCTTGTGCGGAAGCACATCAACGTAAGTGCAACATTCGCCTTCTCTTATTTTCTTTTCACTCCTCAAACTTGCCTTCTCCCTAGGAACATGAGCCCGTAGAAAGTCTGCATTACTTAGGCAAGGACTCAACTCGACATTCGATGCTAGTTACACCCTCAAGGCTGCGGGCGCCGAAGATCTGCTGATTCCTGAATGGAAATTTAGCGATCAGCCACTGAGATAGTATCATACTATCCGGCGTCAAATGAAACTTGACGCAAGAGTGCTGTTCTTGCAACTCTCGAAGCTCTGCATGGCCGTTTACCCTGAGGATCGGAGGCCTACGTTTGATGGAATTCAGTGTAATTTCATAGGTAGTCTGCAGCGAAACCCAGGGAGCCCGCGCCCAGGCCTGCAGGCTTTGATCACCTTACTCAGTGACAATCACCTTTAATCACCTTAACCCCCCTCTCCCTTCGACGGGCTGCATGCTTGCCATGGTTCAGGATCCTGTTGGACGCGCCAGGGGCGAGGGCTGAGAGCAGATTGGTTGGTGAGTCCAATTTCTGGCAACAAATGCCTGATGCTCGGCCACTACACTCCGAGGTTGCGCAGGTCTCGGATTGCCCATGTCGCGGCCATGAGGGAGCTGGGCGCTCAGATGTTGCCTATATAAGAGGCCGCGGTGGAGCGTCCTTAATCTCGTCCTATTTCCCACCTGCTCGACCGATCATACCTTACACCTCCTCTCCCTTTCAGCGAATTTTTGCGCCAAGTTGCTAACACGGAGTGCAATGCTGTGTGAAAGTGCCCAGACATGTGCCCCATCCAGGGTCTGGGCATTTGACGGTAGCTCACCCGTGCTCGAGTTCCCATTTCTGGGCTATTATTAGCTGGCGAGCAAATGGCACACGAAGGCTAGACGATATTATCCAGACGTTTGGCAGGCGCTCAGATCCCCGGTACGGCGTCGCTGGTACCCGACGAGAAGCAGGTACACACGCTTAAGAACACGGTCCAAACACCTTAGTGAGCCAGTAGCGAATTTTTATCGATCTCCCTACTTAACCAATGCATCTTAAAATGCCTGACTGTCATAGTATTATAGAACAGCGTCGCGGTGGTTTGTGACATTTTCCTGCCGATTCACCTCCATCAAGCTGATCCGACTCAGCCGTGAGATCCTACACTCGACTTTCCTTAGTGGGAGAGGAGGTTAAAAATAAATCCATTGCATTCGTTTCTTGCTCTAACCCTGCAAACTTCTCTGGCTGTTGTTTAACTCAAGCAACCACCTTTGTCTGCGAGGCACTATCCGCCTGCAAGTTCAGATGATACGAGTGAATGATACTGTCAGTATCGTCAATGGCCAATGGGCGAACTAGGTCACGCGCTTTAGCAAACATGCCTAGCCAGGAAATGAATATTCAACTTACTGTCTGCCATCTGCTTGATCTTAGCAGTGCTGTTTCCAAAATGTCAGCGCAAACTTCACAGACCACCTTTGATCACGCTCCGTATATCCTCTAAGGCGTGGAGAGAAGACGTACACTTCCTTAATCTGATCATCTGTTAGATCGAGTCCAAGCTGCTGGACTCGGGACTTAACGGCGTTCCAGCCGGTGATTCTTGAGGTGATTGAGATGTAGCGAGTCACTGGTAAGGTTAGCTGCTGTAGACTAGGGCCGTTGGGCAGAGGGGGGGGGGGGGATTCACATCCGAATAACGCAGGGTCAATAATCTGTCAACCTATTAGCAAAGCGGTAGTGCGCATATCAAGAGAGAAGCTCACCTCGTAAGTCGAGGGATTCGCTAGGATAGCTATCAGAGATATTAGTTTCTAATACAGAGACAAAACCTCAACGTCTGTTATATCAGCCTACCCTTAGCGTGAATTCCAGCCTTGTGTGTGAAGGCACAGAACCCGGTCACAGGGTTATTGAACTTGAAGACGGCAAGATTAGCTTTTTCTTGATGATATGAGACTCGAGGGTACTTGCTGGAATGTTCACTTGGACAACACTTGCGACATATTCTTCGATCGCCTTCAACTGGGGCAAGTTGTACTTAGACTTGGTGTACTCGGGAGATGTCACGACCATGCGAGCCATCAGGGCGCCGCTTTGGGGTTCTGTCAGTTGCATTCAAGGCTCTGTTCTGCGGAAGACACCTACAGTGGGGTAATGCCGTTCCCTACAAAGCCGCAAGTCAGCAATGACAGTCATCAAGAACTGAAGAATGGAAAGGCTTCTTACGTTCACCAATTCCTAGTACACTCGTGTCAATGTGGGTAGCGCCTCCCTCGAGGGCTGTGAGCGCATTTGCGACTGCGCAGCCGGTGTCGTCGTGGAAATGTGTCTCTATATGGTATTAGTAGAGCAGCATGCAAGTGGAAAATAAGAGACATGCCAATGTCACAGCCCACCACACCTGTATACTATGAGCACTCTACTTTATCAAGCCGGTTACTTTAATGTAGGACAACTCACCTCGGAGCGTCCGGACAAGATCATAGACCATGCGCGGCGTGGCTCCTCCAACAGTATCAGCGACACCACTGCCCTTATTAATATGCTGGATCAACGCAATCTCTTTGAAGCTAAGAAAACTTACACTCGGTTAACACCAGCCTTATCAACGGCCTTGTAGAGGGTAAGGATATCGACGAGGTCGGATCGGAATGAGTCTTCAGATGAGAAGCGTACTTCCACTCCCTTGCTGTTGCGGTTGTGAGCCTCCTATTCAGCCACATGCAACACTCCACTAGAACAACTTACGACTTCACATATTCAATGACCTCGATTGCCGTCTTCTGGATTAGTTCCATACTCTTTCCGTGGCTGAACTCGCGCAGAAAGCTAGAGGTTCCGATAACGAGATCAACGCCGTCAACACCACACTCAACAGCCTTCTTAGCGTCCTCCATATTGCACCTGACGTGGGTGAGAATCTTAGCCTGGTCCAAGTGTCAGTGATTGTTTCCAGCATCCAGCCTATCAGGTACAGACCTTGAGACCGAGGTTGCAGATGGTCTTGCAATCCTGGTACGACTGTTCAGACGATACAGGGCTTGTAAGCTCCAAATAGTCGACGCCGAAGTCGCTCAACATTGTCGCGATCTTGATCTTATCTTCCGTTGTGAAGAAAGCGTTCGCGAACTGAGCACAGGTTAGCATTATGGTAAGAAACCCATAACAAATATCCTGCCCGGCAGGGTAGGTCACTCGCCTGCTCGCCTTCTCTTAATGTGCCTTAGAAGTTCCATGTTAACATGACCCAGATAGACAGACTCGGAATCTAATATACTTTCAATAATTCTATGTATTGTCAGTGTCTGGAAAATTTCAAACAACAGCGACGGTTGTGACATAGACTTACTTATAGCGTCCAACTTGGCTGATATAATCCTGAACTTGGCTGTACGGCGACGATGTTGGATTCTGATTCTGAGCCGGGTGGCGCGCTGCTGCACCAGCCGTTTCGTTCTCGGTACCGCACATGGTGAAGGGTCGGTCGCGCGTGAGCTCGATTTCGACGTTCGGGGGATGTTTTTGGGGGATTCGGAGTGTCGTTGAAGGTAGGTAGGCTCTATTCCGACCCTTCGACTTGTTCTGGAGGGGCAGAAGATTTATGGACGCTGGCCATTTGTGAGTCAAGGCTTGTTTCGTTGCAAGGGTTGAAGGGTACAACCCCGCAAAGTGAAGCTGGCCAATCGGCAACCGCCTTTTTAGCAAACTCTTCCTTGAATGACGCACCGCACAGAAAGCTTGCCTCGCCACCGTCTCCGACATCGCTTCACTGTGCCACCTCATGCAAAAACGGGGCTTGTCAGAAGCACTTCAATGTATCTTTACTAGTGCATGATGCTCCTCGATGGCTGTGATACAGCGAACGATTCCGATTCTCAACTGTACGAGATATTGTAAGAGGGAAAGAGAGGAATGCTACCTGGTGTTAGGCCCACCACTGTGATCATAATAAGTACAGGTAAAAAGCAAGAGCTTCCTTCACCCTGGCATTTCTAAGCATGGACGTACCGCATCACTGTTCTCTGAATGAGGCCCTAATGGATTTAGATGTCTTAAGCTTCTTCTGATTCATTGTCTCCGACGTTACTCTCTTCGTCTTCGCCCTCCATGCAATAGTCCTCTTCGTCTTCGCCCTCCACCAAGTGGTCATCGTAGTCCTGTCCACATAGCTAGCTTCGATTTGGTCGGGCAACCCATCGCCAAGCGAAGTTTTTCGACCCTGATCCAGCTCGTCTTCGGCATCCGCTACATTCAGCTTCCGTTTGAGGGTAGATCCTAGAAATTTGTTAGTACTGATGACGTTAATGTAGCCTTAGACACTTACTGTCTATATTCTTGAAAAAACTGGTTATCGTCGTTTGCGGGATCTTCACAAGCTTCTCCGGCTGCCAATCAGACCCTCGACTCTCAATGGGCTGACAAAAATGCTCAAACGCATCGAGCACCAGCTTCGTCTGCTGGTAATCAATGAGCACAAGATGATTGCAGCCGCAAAGGAATGAAGGGAGTACAGGACGCGGAATAAGACCTCCAGTCTTAGCGGGAAGCTATTGAACCCAGGTGGTGGTTCTATCTTCTGTTGACGGTAGATGGGGATAAGAGGGATGCAATTGTCGTCGCTTGGAAGCATGTTCTCGTAACCTCCAGTCGCGAGGAAGTCTCTCAATATCATCAAGTCAGTCTTTCCATAATGATAGACAAGAAAGATCATGTTCTTCGAGATCCCAGCTTCCAGGAGTTTCCGTGCGACTTCATGAACGTTCATCTGGCCGATTGATGAGCCAGCTCGTGAGTAGACTCTTTTTGCTATTCGTTTACTCAGACGTTCTTGGAACAAGTCCAACAGCTCATGAGAAGCGTCATCTCTATCCTGCCTGTGGCAGAGTCCGCTGGGGTGTGTCACCGCGGTGTTAACCAAGGTATTGCCATGAACACGATCGATTATCGAAAACTCGAACAATTGATAAGTAGTAGGAGAAAACTCATCGTCCAGGATAACAAGGTCTGCTGAAGGTCGTTCTCCGCTTCGACAGGATAAGCCTGGTGATAGAGGTACTCATCATGGTGCCAAAGCCCGTCGGACGGATGGGCGAGGCTGACGTAATTTATGGTGACCAAAGGGTCCTGGCACACAGTATTCTAGTCCGTGCTAGCACTCAGTGCAGGGACCTGAAATAAGGCTCGGCGCTCAGCTCAGGCTTTGGTCACCCCCTTGATCACCTCTGCTCAGGGTAAAGCAGCGACAGCTCAGGCTTGGCGCCAAAACTAGTTGTGTGGGTGGACTAAGCAGTAAGAGCAACAGGTTCGTCTTATTGGGCTTGTCCATCGAGGGTGGAGGGGAGGATTTTATTGGACGGAAGATTAAGATGATTATGATGTATGCCCTGAAGAGTGGGAGTTTTTACGGCAAAAACGTGGGTTAACCGACGTTGAGCTGGGTATTTTGATTCGGCGTAAAGTCAACCCCGCCGAATTACATGGATAGAGCGGAATAACTACTTACCTTACGTTTGAACATACAAACCTTTGAACTGTTTAGAAAGCAAAGTGTTAGGCATCAAATAGGGCGATGCCGGATGGCGGCGGCAACTATATCGGCGTCTTCTAGACGGTCGAAGAGGTTGTCGGACTTTGTTCAGTTAGATTAGTACCTAGGTACCTTACCTACCTATGTATTAGGTAGCCGGTTCGGATTGCGTGAGAGGGATGAAAGGTGGGCTCCGCAGTTTCTTAGCCTTGTGCAATAGATAAAATGTTACTGGGGTGATATGGACTACGGCTTCAGATTCTCTTCCTCTCTTATAATTCTACCTCTAGATAGACAATTGGGATACCGGCTTCAAGATCTGCACGGCCCATTCGATCCAGAGTCGATTTTCTCAGCATGTCGTGTCGTTCACAGCTCCTCCGTGCCTTGAGGGGATCCGCCTCCAGCTCCGGTGGCCGGAGCACTGTTTCTTTAAGGACCAACATCCTCGAGAGAAGCCTTGCTCACTCAAAGACGCCCGCCCGATGCATCGCGACTACAGCCCCGAGGCTCATCTCCCAGACTCGGGTACAGAAAAGCAAGCTGACGTCCGAGACGTACCCTCAACTCGAGCGTGACGCCCGGTTCGCCCAGGTGACCCCCGAGCACGTTGCGAGGTTCCGTGAGATCTTGAGTGACAACCCCTCGGCCATTATTGACGGAATCACGGGCGGCGGAGCGGGCGTAGATGCGGCCGACTTTGAAACGTATAATGAGGACTGGATGCACAAGTACAAGGGCCAGTCGAAGTTGGTGCTGCGTCCAGGCACCACTGACGAAGTTAGCGGCATCCTCAAGTACTGCAATGAACAGCATTTGGCCGTGGTACCCCAGGGAGGAAACACAGGCCTTGTGGGAGGCTCCATTCCCGTTTTCGACGAGATCGTCATTAGCATGGCTCGCATGAACGAGATTCGTTCATTCGACGAAGTCAGTGGTTCACTTGTTATTGACGCCGGCTGTGTGCTCGAGACCGTCGACTCATACCTTGCCCAAAAGGGTTATATCTTTCCTCTCGACCTCGGCGCCAAGGGCTCGTGCCACGTCGGTGGAAACGTCGCCACAAATGCTGGCGGTCTGCGATTGCTCCGTTATGGGAGCTTACATGGCACCGTCCTCGGTGTTGAGGCTGTTCTACCTAATGGTACCGTCATCAATGACCTGTGTACTCTGCGAAAGAACAACACCGGCTACGACGTGAAGCAGCTCTTCATTGGTGCAGAGGGAACTTTGGGAATTATCACAAAGATCGCTATTCAATGTCCTCAGCGATCTCCTGCTGTCAATGTTGCTGTGTTTGGCATAGAGTCGTATGATAAAGCTCAACTTGCCTTCCGTGAGGCTAAGAAGCAGCTATCAGAAATTCTATCGGCATTTGAGCTAATGGACGGCCGCAGCCAGAGAATCGTCTCAGAGGTTAAGGGTCAGGAGCATCCCCTCGAAGGAGAATACCCTTTCTACTGCCTGATTGAGACGAGTGGTTCCAACGGCGAGCATGACTATGCAAAACTAGAGACTTTCCTCGAGGATGTTATGTCCCGAGAAGTTATTGCCGACGGTGTTGTCGCCCAGGACGAGACGCAGCTTCGCAACCTGTGGGGCTGGCGTGAGGGCATCACCGAGTGCCTTGGCCATTGGGGCGGCACCTACAAGTACGATATCTCTATTCCCCTGGACGAGATGTATACCATTGTTGAAGATACCAAGGCTCGTCTGATCGATCTGGGCCTTCTGGGTGACACGTCTGACCACCCGGTTGTTGACGTACTTGGCTATGGCCATATGGGCGATTCCAATCTGCACCTCAACATTCCGGTGCGTCGTTACGATCCTGCAGTTGAGAAGGCCCTGGAGCCTTGGGTATACGAATGGATTCAGAAGCGTAGTGGAAGTATCAGTGCTGAGCATGGCTTGGGAATTGCGAAAAAGAAGTTCATCGGTTACAGTCGAGACGACACAACGATTGGTCTGATGAAGCAGATCAAGAATCTCTTTGATCCCGTGAGTTTACTCCCCTCGCCCCGTCCATCTTTCATTTCAAGCTTGGGTAAACCCCCGTCCATCGAACGCTGCGTCGTGGAACTTTATTTTTACCTCAACCCTCTGTTACAATTCCCCGGCATTAGGGCTGACACCTGACCCAGAATGGCATCATGAACCCCTACAAGTATATTTGATACCCCGGTCTCTTGGGCTCGTACCAGAGTGACAGCATATGTGACCCCCCTTTCCTTCATTGGGGTATGCTGCAGCGTCATTCGTACTGCTCAGTAATTCCAGCTGTGGCTGGCCAAACGACCTCCATAGCCCCGCTGACTTAAGCGAGCGTGAGTGAGCAAAAACTGGAATAATGAGGCCGAAAGCGTTGTATAAGCAAAAGTGCTCTGCACATTGCAGCTATGGCTGGTTTGTATATAGCCATTTGAAAAAGAAAAGAAAAAGAAAAAGAAAGAAAGGGAAAAAAAAAACAGTCATGACCCTCAAACACCCAAGTACGTAGTCTGCATACATACACAGACATGCTTAGATAAAGTCGTTAGCCGATTTGAATAGCGTTGGTGGTAGTCAATCAATCCACAGGGCGGAAATATCTCCGGTCATCTTGCGAAACGTGCAGGTCACTGCTTATTTTCAGCCAACACATTATCAGGTAAATTAATGCCTAAATATTCGCAAGACGCAAGTCAATACGACTGGAGGTCAGAAACCTGACTCGACCGGTTAATGTTGACACTTCATAACGAGTTGGTTGTGTCTCATTGCATGTCAAAGGCCCCCTGCCTGTGCCCATGCCCACGTCCGCGTCATTTGGAATCTGTCAAACAGGAGTAACGGAGCTGCCCTCCACTCCAAGTTGTTTGTCAAATAGCCAGCTTCAGCTCTTAAACTTGATAGCCAACGAGGAGCCAATGCCGCCCTACCTCACACACCTCCCTGTCAGCCTTATGGGGCGGATGCTGCAGCTTCTCCACAGGAAGCCGATGCGCTAGGCCAAAAGTTCCCTGTAAGTGAAGACTTGCTCGTTCGCATATTCCTATCTCAGTCCAAAGTCCCTGTCGTGGGTCCCTGACCGTTGACGTCGCCGGGCCCAATCGATTCCAATTGGATTGTTTCGTCATACCTAGCATGTGCCGAGCCATGGCCCTAGAGAGCTTTACACCCGGTGGATGTTGTGTTGTCAGCGGCCGTCGCCAACTAGGTCAGGTTGAACGAGAGCTCTTAACACTCCTTATTCGTCGTACATGGTGGCCCTCATTACCGCGATGAAACTTCACCAGGTGATTACCATGAAAGGAGCCATCTTTACATCTCCCCCTCGAGGTGGCCCTAATGACTATGTGCAAGATGGACTTCCGCGATGTGTGGGGTGATAGACAGTCGACAGGATGCCTCATTGCAACAGATGCCGGTGACAGTTTAGGTGCAGCATCGCAGACGGGGTAGCCGAAATCCTGGCCATACCATAGTTCCTTCGTTATAATAGAAGCTGCCCCAAACACAACTTGTCAAGATGACATCCTGCAACTCAACCTCCTTACCAAGATAAATATGGTTGGCGTTCCTGGGAAATACAAAGGCTGCGAAACTTGCCGGCGTAGAAGAGTCAAGGTAAGTCTCTATCATCCCATCGCAACTCTGCCGTCCAAGTTCACATTCTCGAACAGTGCAGCAACGAGAGGCCTTACTGCCAGAAGTGTATATCGAGTGGAAGGCAATGTGAAGGCTATGAACGAGAACGAGTCTTCATTACCGGGACGCCGCAGAATAAAGGCAGAGTAGCCTCCCATCCAAAGAAAGGCTCATCCTCCAAGAAGGGGAGCTCGCCTCCGTACGAGGAGCCTCCCAGAACTCTGAGTATCACGCCAATCCATCCTCTCGCCTCAGCCTGGGACGACCACACACTTGTTTCAAACCAAGGAGTGGAGTATTCGGTTCTCGTCTCAGCCTTGCACACTAGGCTTCCATACACTCTTTCAGATCATTCAGCTGATGACTCCACACCTTTCCGCATCACCTTCCCGCCATATACGCCGACAGACTTGCAGTCATTACTGGGCGAAGGAGAATTTGGTGTAAGAGCACAATGCTTAGCACGTTTACCGAGCGTATATGAGCAAGACGACTCGGCACAAAGTTACTGCATCTTCTTCTTCGAGGTTTGTGCAACGCCCTTACTGATTCCAAATGACTGCTAACAAGTAGCTAGCATGAAACAGCATATGCATTTGCCGAATCAGGGTCCCAACGAATGAGACGAATGGGACCGGCCTATTTTAGTCACTTTCCCAATCATCATTTCTTTGTGCGGGTGTATCGACCTCTAGCTGTAAGTAGCGTTCAACGATCCATGGTTATTTCGTTCTGCTGAGTGCAATATAGACTGGCTTCGCTCTCCTGAGGCGACAAGATACGTTTGTATCATCTCCAGATTGGAAGACTGTCCCATGGCAGAGACATCCGAAGTCTCTCCTGGACCATCTCCTAGACCTTGTTCTTCTGCTGCCAGCCATCCTTTCTCAAGTTGATCAGATTGTTCCGTTAGAACCAACCCTCCATCGACGGCACAGCGCTCAGCAGCTTCTCCGGGATTGCCTTTCCCTTGAGAGACATCTTGATGCTTGGTTTCAAATGGCCAACCGTCCCAGCTTTGAACAGCCCGTGGCCTACTGGACTGAGGAGCTGATCAGCCCCGGAGGTCTTATTCCTTTCACAAATTCGTACGCTTTCAGGGACGCAAACACCGGACTTGCCTTCCTATATTACTGGATGACACAAATCCTATTTCACCAATGCATTGAAAGCTTGCACCGAGCCATCTACCAGCCAGTCATTGACGCTTACCCAAACATGTGGCCTGACTTGCCATTCGACTTGCAGATCGACCTCAATCGATATCAGCATGGGCGCATGTTTGCGGCAGATATCTGCCGTGGACTCGATTCAGTCCTTCATGACACTGTTCAACCTGACGTGCTGATTATGCCGATGACCGTGGCGATGGATTTGTACAGAGATATCAATTCGGTTTCGCAGGATGGACTCATGGAGATCATGTGGATCGACAACTTTCGATCGAGGCTCATTGAGAAAGGCCAACATATTGCCGGTGTTTTGCAGAGTCAAACATGGTCCGAAGTGGCGACTTTCTAACCTCGGGGACAATTGACATGTATCTTATTCACAAACATTAGCCATGCGCTTACCTTGTACCGTTCTCCTATTTCCATGGCCTCATGAAAAATGGCAAATCCATTCTTTTCATTTGTCAACAACCAGCTTCGCACGTAGTTGACGTAGGGATATTAGATACATATATGGACTGCGAGTCTGCAAAGCTGAATCAATGAGGCTATGGTAGCGGGTTTCAGTATGCAAGCACTAAGAAGAGTATATGAAGCCATGATGTGATCAATTGTTTCCAGGGGCAGTTCATTGCTTGTGCGGATATGAAGTCGATATAAGCATGTAGAAGAGAGCCAGGAGTAATTAGAGGTCCGTGCCCACTATGGAAAACGCAATGGTGTTTTTCCGGCCCGTTGCTCACTGGGGAGCTCCAGCTCTCAGCCTTCCGTAGGTACCAGGCAGGCTGCCGTTCTGACGAAGCTGAGCACCCCAATACATCAACGTCAACACTCCTTGAGCCCTCGCAACGACTCCACCATTCGCCTTCATAACACCAAAAAAGCACACTGTCTACTCCCAAACATAGCGATTCCGCAACAACTCTTCTTTAATCCGACACCATGGCATCCGGCTACGACAGAGCTCTGTCGGGTGAGTTCACACAACGGGCCCGTGTTCAATGATATATCCATCGCTAACAACAAGTGCAGTATTCAGGTCAGTACCATAACAACATTCACGGCAAGCTTCCTAACATCTCAATAGTCCCGACGGCCACGTTTTCCAGGTCGAATATGCCGGCGAAGCTGTCAAGCGAGGTAAATATCAGGTTTTGGTTAACAGCTTTGTTGCGGTGGCTTATACCTTCAATAGGAACTTGTGCTGTTGGTGTCAAGGGTGCCGATGTTGTGGTGCTAGGATGTGAGAAGCGCTCCGCCATGAAGCTGCAAGATACTCGCATCACCCCTTCCAAGATCCAGCTCCTCGATCACCACGTCGCCCTCGCCTTCGCTGGCCTAAATGCGGATGCTCGTATCCTCGTCGACAAAGCTCGATTAGAGGCACAGTCCCATCGTTTGTCAGTTGAAGACCCTGTTACTATCGACTACATTACCAAATATGTCGCTGGCGTCCAGCAACGGTACACACAGGCCGGCGGCGTCCGACCATTTGGCATTAGCACTCTGATTGTTGGGTTCGACAACGGCAGCGATGTTCCTCGACTGTACCAGACTGAGCCCTCCGGCATCTACTCTGCCTGGTGCGTTATTCAAAATGATAAAAATATGAGGCCAAGTTTCGAAACTAATGATTCAACAGGAAGGCAAACGCTATCGGCCGTTCAAGCAAGACTGTTCGTGAGTTCCTCGAGCGAAACTACAAGGAGGACATGGATCGAGAGGCTACCATCCGGCTTGCCATCAAGTCGCTGCTTGAGGTTGTTCAGACCGGAGCCAAGAACATCGAGATTTCTCTCATGGCACCTGGCGCCACCATCGAAACACTACCTACGTCCGAGATTGAAGGCTACGTCAAGGAAATTGAGCAGGAGAAGCAGGAAGAAGCTGCCAAGAAGAAGACGGGACGGACCCCTGGAACCGGCAGTGCAGCCATCCTGACTCGATCTCAGGATGACTCGGCTGCGGAATAGAGAGGCGCATGGGAAGAGTTTACATAGACAAGAGCACGAGTCTCTAAAGTCGGGTCCCAGTGCCATTGTATCAACACAACTAATGATGCACGCCTAAGTTCTCTGAGAACGTATCCCGGTGGAAGTGACAAATCGCTATGCATCCTAAACGCCATGACTTTCCTCTTCTTATCTGATCTTGTGTTCTGAATTAACCCAGCTTGTCGGCTTCCTCTGTCGGGTCGAAGATGGACCTAAGTCCCTTTGTCTTTTGTCTGTCGTCCTTGAGCATCTTGTTGTCCATTCGTACGTCGTCGCTCTCAATCGAAAGAGCTGCTTGAGGGGTCTTTGCGTCGATAACAAAATGGTTGTCGCAATGAGGGCAAAACTCGTCGGCCTCTTCGAACTCCTTCACATCCTTTCTGAAGCACTTTCTGCACTTCTTGCACGCGAAAATCATCTCGAAGCTTTCCTTAAGAGGGTGTGACTCCTGTTCGCTGTGGCATTCGACACAGTCGAACCATTTTCGACCTGTAGTTAAAGTGAGTTGGTAAGTTAAGCAAGTAACAACTAAAAACCGCGGAGACTGGCTTCAATAAAGTTTGCACGTACAACAAGGCGACCGAACGGAAACTTGGGCGTTGAGAATGTGTTTGCTAGACATTGATTAGTCGCAGGATAATGAACAGAATCGAGGCATATATACCACATGGTATTAAGTGATAAGCAATCCCCTGAGGTTGTGCAATATAGTCTGCGTCGTTGGAAGAAGTGTTCACAGCTGAACTGTGGTGTCTGAGAATAGTTGCAGGTTGACTTCAGATCAATGTCAGTAGAGTTTTGGTGGGGATAATAATCAGGCTTTCGGAATGCACTTTAACTACAGCCCCCTGCCACAGGTGCTAGTTGTAGGTACGTACTAACCTTCTGTTGCTTACTAGAGCAGGCACTTCGATAAGCATGGACCCACTTAAGAACATGGTTAGTCATCATCATTCAGTGACGCTCTTAGCAGCGCTTGTTCACGTCCCAAACCTTCACGTACATTCTCCTTTCCTTCATCAGCATTTATACGACCACCGCCAACCACGCCCTGATTGTCCGGTCCGGGAACTCAAAAACAATGCCGCCCAAGAGGAAAGCAGGTGCCGCCGTCCAGGGCGGGGGAAAAGTGGGAAGGTCTTCGCGCATGTCAACACCTGGAGCTGCAACGCCACGAACGATCGATAGCAATGAGGACATACCGGATGAGGAGGAGGGCCCCGTCGACGAGGCCTTGGAACGTGATTTGAACAAGAATATAGACATCTTTTCTTTGGATCGCTATCAGAAGAGACATGCGATCCGGGATCCCCTACCACACATCTTTGGCGACCGTGATTTCTCATACCTGGTCTTGAAGAAAGATCATCAGAATCGACCTCTCTGGATAGACCCTCAGAAAGGCCGAATCATTCTAGAGAGTTTTAATCCACTTGCGGAGCAGGCTCAGGATTTCCTCATCACTATTTCTGAACCCCTGTCTCGACCAACTTTCATGCACGAATACGCCCTTACAACACACAGCCTGTACGCTGCCGTTTCTGTTGGGTTGTCGCCAGAGGACATCATCAATACACTAGATCGATTTCTTAAGACGCCTCTACCAGATGAGATTCGAAATTTCATTACAAGTTGCACTCAGAGTTACGGCAAGGTGAAGCTGGTTCTCAAGAATACAAAGTACTATGTCGAAAGTCCTGATCCAAACATGCTCCAGACTCTCCTCAAGAACCCCAAAATTGGTCCCCTACGCGTCCAAGGAACGGAAGAGATCA
Organism: Fusarium mundagurra; assembly: GCA_013396205.1. NCBI lineage: Eukaryota > Fungi > Ascomycota > Sordariomycetes > Hypocreales > Nectriaceae > Fusarium > Fusarium mundagurra. The sequence continues at coordinate 50,760 of JAAOAN010000201.1, forward strand.
CAACATCAGTTGCGCCTAAGATTGGCGGCCTTGTCATTCCCGGAACACAGAATGCGGCCGGAGTGAAGCAGGCCAATGGCCTCAGCCAAGCAGGCGAACAAGGCAAAGATGGACAACCCGTCCAGGAGGGTGAAGTCTACGCCACGCTCAACGAGGAGGACGATGAGGACCAGGAAGTGACGCATTCTTTTGAGATCGCAGACAAGGATGTCGAAACGGTACAGAAAGAATGCCTGAATCTAGGATACCCAGTTCTGGAGGAGTATGACTTTCGGAGAGATGAAGCCAACGCAAATTTGGATATCGATCTGAAGCCTGGTACTCAGATTCGGCCTTATCAGGAAAAAAGCTTGAGCAAGATGTTTGGCAACGGACGAGCCAAGAGTGGACTAATCGTCCTGCCCTGCGGTGCTGGAAAGACACTTGTAGGTATTACAGCAGCGTGTACTATCAAAAAGGGTGTCATTGTCCTATGCACGAGTTCAATGTCCGTTGTGCAATGGAGGAATGAATTTTTGAAATGGTCCAACATCAATCCCGACGATATTGTTGCCTTCACATCCGATTCCAAGAACAACGTCTTCACCGGAAGCACCGGGATCATCGTCACAACCTATGCAATGGTCACACAATCGCGAGCCCGATCTTACGATGCGGAGAAGATGATGAAGTTCTTGACAGGTCGAGAATGGGGTCTGATGCTGCTGGACGAGGTGCACGTTGTGCCCGCCAACATCTTCCGAAAAGTCACGTCTTCGATCAAGACTCATTCAAAGCTTGGTCTCACAGCTACACTTCTTAGAGAAGACGACAAGATTTCTGATTTGAATTTTCTAATCGGACCTAAGCTATTTGAAGCCAATTGGATGGAGCTTTCAAAGCAAGGACACATTGCTAGAGTTCAGTGTGCAGAAGTATGGTGCCCAATGCCTACAGAGTTCTACGACCAGTATCTCAAAGCCCCAAGCCGGAAGAAGGGTTTACTTTATATCATGAACCCTCGAAAGTTTCAGGCTTGTCAATATCTCATTAATTACCACGAATCAAGAGGAGACAAGATTATAGTATTCTCGGATAACGTGTATGCGCTCAAAGCATATGCGCTAAAGCTTCAAAAAGCGTTCATCTATGGTGGCACTGGTCAAGCAGAACGTCTGCAAGTGTTGGAGAACTTCCAGCACAACCCGAATGTCAACACGCTCTTTTTATCGAAGATTGGAGACACGTCCCTCGATTTGCCCGAGGCTACCTGCCTCATCCAAATTTCATCCCACTACGGTTCACGTCGCCAGGAAGCGCAGCGTTTAGGACGAATTCTTAGGGCCAAAAGGCGTAATGACGAGGGTTTCAATGCCTTTTTCTACTCTCTGGTGTCCAAAGACACGCAAGAAATGTATTTTTCTTCTAAGCGTCAAGCTTTTCTCGTTGATCAGGGATATGCTTTCAAGGTCATTACACAATTAGCAAACATCGAGAAGACACCCGGACTAGCATTCGCAGATGTATCAGAGCGGCGTGAACTGTTGCAGAAGGTTCTTGTGGAGAATGAGAGCATGGAGGAGGATGACCCGAACGATGACATGTTCCATCAGGGTACCATGGGGCGCAAGAAAAAGAAGGGAGCTCGACGAACAGCGGGAACTCTCGGCGAGCTCAGTGGTGGCCAGGACATGGCGTATATCGAGCAGAATAAGAAGTTATCGGCAAAGCGGAAGAAGGCTGACAGCAATGCCTTCTTCAAGAAGATTGGACGCGAGAATGCCAGGCGAGCAGCAGCACAGTAGTGGAAAGACAGTTGGAAACGGCACAATGGACGGAGAGGTACATTGAATGAGCCAAAGAATGATAAGTCAGGGGATCGGAATCACGGATAAATACAAAATGTCGCATGTGCAAGAATACGCAGCGGCAGATCACTCATATGTAGAACACATAATAATGTTTTTAGGGTGCGAGGACGGGAAAGATTCGGCGTTCAGGAAAAACTACAACACGGCCATAGCCGATCACATTGCACCCCGGGTATTCAATCAGATTTCTGGAAGTAGGCAAGTGACGACTCATTAGAGTGAATTGGCTGACTCCACGTGGCTTAAGACGACTGCAGTGCATGAGGTGAAAGTTCCAGATGACACAGGAATGTATGGCAAGATAAGCGGGCTAGCCAACAGGCAGAATCCAGCCTATACAGGTCTCATAAACGGATTAGGCATCAGAGGGTGACATGCATCGCACCACGTATTAGTTGTGTGACATGGCATTCAGGTATGATGCCATGTGAAGGATGGTGGTTTACGAGTGAGTCGAAGGCCCCATGCGACTCACCAATGACCATTCTTGAACAGATAACGGTAGTAGCAATTATTTTTTTAGAGTCAGAGCTACGAGGTCCCAGGTAGGGGTTCTTTAATAAACTAGTGCTGCCTTAGTTTACGGGGAGAAAAGCTTGGCAGTACTAGGGCTTGGATATCCATTCCTGGTTGCAACCTCACACAACGAATTTGGCGATGCTTATTCTAACTGCACTCTGCCATGTATTTCGGTGTTGTGGTGTTTTCCAATTAGTACTGTCCTGATTTAACGGTAAGAGTTGGTGTGGCATGGTGCAGTCTAGATTTGCAATTTGCTCATATCTCCTTTGCATGACCTGCTTGAGAAGAGGCTGCATGATATTATGCATTGACTTGTTTGTCTGTAGTATCCATCTTCATGGAAGTTAGGTTAAATCAAAGGTTTCATTCTTCCGGGAACGCCATTGATTAATGCGCCGCACACTCATGTACGCATGCAGAGGTCTTTGTCTCAGCCATGCAAGTGTTCAGTAGATCGTGTACGCGATATCGGGTAGTGAGTGGTCTGTGGACATGCGATTAAAGAGCGGTGACATCACATTGTTGGAGGAGTTCATCCCAGGGTAAGGTAGTGTTGGAAGGGCGGAGCGGTATTTATGAGAGGGTATGGTATCGTATTGGAATATGGTGACAACAGCATGTGGTAATCAACAGGTGGGAGACTTTCCATTTTCTCGGCTTTGGTGGTAGCCAATGGATCACAATTGATAGCTCGCCACACCTCCACTGTTTGCCAACTCTCATGAGAAACAGTCCTGATATTTGAGGCAGGGCCTGGGGCCGGTCAAGGATGATAGCTCAATTGCAGGATGGGCAATGCCCCCTAACTACGGATAGAGAGAGGCCTACTTCCCTCCCTATACTGGTTTTGACTGACTGTGTTCCCAATGGCCGAGTCCAAACCCCTTTCTTCCACTTTGTCCCTTTGTTTGACTCGGGCAAAGCACGTGTCAGTGGTTTCACCTAGAACCATCTCTCAGATCTCCGAATTTTCTTGGCTTCCATGGATGGAATTGGAGATTGCTTAGGGGGACATGCCTAGCGTGCCATTGGCCCGATAATAGTGCAACACACAGACAGCAGACAAGGACAGGCTTTTGTCACCCGCAGGCAGGCGAAGCTCACGCCCGCAGGGAACTTGAAAGAATCCGTCTGGGTACAAAGAAATTTGAGATGTTCAATCAGCACAGGAATCTATCTGGTCCAATCAGTGAATTGCCCAGTTTGCGTTGAGCTGTTATTAGTATTCCTGCCATTAGAATTGAGGTCTCAAATTACGTAGATTGCGCCGGCCCCAAATCGTGGTGACGTTGTTAGCTTTGTTACAAGGATACCCAATCGGGTGATGCGTGTGGTGGTGTGAACACGATGATCGTTAGGAGCCATGGGGAAAGGGTATTCTAGTACTTCCGATGCAGTATTGTCTATCAACCTCATCAACGGTGCTTTGCTTGATCATATGAGAGATTAGGGGAACAATAGGTACCCAACCGTCGCGGGATCAACGGGCGTTTTAACGGGTTTTGCCACCCTTCCCGCTCCTCTGTCCATAAACCGACGGGCGCTCTGAGTAGGTAGGTAAAGAGTGTTTGTACGGAACACATGCGTAGGTATTCTTGGTAGGTTTTCACACACTGATGCGTACTGGTTTCCGCACTGCTTCACCGTCTCCCTCCAGCCCGTTCATACATATGTGTTCAAGTGCCCTAGTCAGTACCGATGACTGGAGACAACAAACTCAGCTTCAGAATGGAGCCACTAATGTAAAGACCAGACGGGAGAACGCCTACCGGTGCCGGGGAACATGTCCCGCGCGGTGGCATCCTCAGTCTGTCTGTAGGTTTCTCGTCGTCGCCGTGTCCCCATCTGCAAGCATCTGGGCTTCCAACAACCCCTGTCCTGGCCCAAGCCCTGCCAATGCCGCGTGTGTGTTCTGCTGTGCCTGGATCGTTTATGGACCCGGTATCTCGGTCCATGGCTTGGCTCACCTCACATCCATGATCCAAGTTTGTCGAGTCGGCTGTCTCGTGAAAACCCCCTACCATGTATCCTGACCGTACGGAGTAACATTGAGGTTTCTCGTTTCCATTCTTCTTCCTTGTGTATGTAATGGAAGAGCCAAGTGTCGGGAGCGAGCATGCATCCATGCATGGTTGTGGCTGATCAATCACGACATGGATATCTGGAACCCTTGAAATCATCAACAGGTGCCTCGTGGTTGGATCGCGAACTCCGAGTCGCCGCCGTCTGTCTTTGTTTTCCTTGGTTGCTGCTGTTGTTGCCGTAGTACTGCAGTGCATTGATAAAAGTATGCATTATTTTTGGTGTCCGTTTCCTTGAATCTCAGGTAGCGCGTTGGTAATGTCAGGGGCTTTTCCCACTATCTTTCTTCCATTTCCGCTGCCAGGGCTACTTTCATGGTTCTTTTTATTGCCTTGCCTCCTTCCTTATCTCTAGAAAATTTCCTGACACCCTAGCGCCTAGGTAGTAGGTACCTTATAGTCCATGTACACTTCGGTGCTATCCTACCTGCTTTATTGAAAAGTTCTTCATCTGCCAAAGTAATTTGATGTTTGCCTCTTCCAACTTCATCCCCACCATCTATTGAAAGGACTCGATCAAAGCACTATGCTTCTTTATTTACAACTTCAACAATTCGGGTCTTCAATTCCGAGAATGGTTAGCTAGTCCAGGTTGTTTCTAACCAAAGTCTAGCCCAGGTCCACAACCTGTTTTCTCGACATCAAAATCACCTAGCCACTGGCAGTGTCCCAGAGACTCACTCCGCACCAAGTCGCCAGACCATTCCTATTTCTTATACTCGACGCATTGCAAGAAAACCTTGCTCTTTCTGTGTTGAGTGGGAGTGGTGTGTTAGGAAATCGCCAGTTCAGTTCCCACGCCCCTCCGTTATTCAGTCTCCAGTCTCCGCCTTCTTCCGCCATAACTATAATTGTCCTTAGCCATGGCACAGTCTAACTAGTCCCTAAGCTCAGCGACTAACTTTAATCCAAATAGCGCAGGAAGTCCTCTCTCCCTGTTTCTAGGTTTCTGCCTTCTCATCTTCCTTAACATCACAAAAGTTGCCAACGGACTTCTGTTTTCTTTAGAAGACATGCTCGATGAGACACGCGCCTCTGTGTGGGCGCGGCTCAAAGCTGTCAAGCCGCCGTTTGTGTCCAAAAAACCGCACTTCAACTTTATTTCCGTTCATTGTAAGTCACATTCATTCATTGGTCTTTGATACCCCCCATGCTTCCTTCTTCAGGGCAACCCCCACGCGATCATCTCATATACACCTTCGCTTCCCATCAGGCATCGAATTTCAAATGCCAAGTCTCTGTCTAACCATTTCCCCTAGATACATGGATCATTGGCGCAACCTTGTTAGCTTCCGTCATTATATATGGTGCTGGTCGCGGTCAAACGTCATATGTCGATTCTCTTATGTTCGCCAGCGGAGCCAATACCCAAGCTGGACTAAACCCAATCGATGTCAACCTTCTCAACACCTTTCAACAGATTGTTGTTTACCTCTTTACTATAACGTCTAACCCAATCACGCTACATACTTCAGTGGTCTTCTTACGTCTTTACTGGTTCGAGAAGAGGTTTCGGGGGTGGGTTACGGACGCCAGACAGCGCCGTGCTACACTCTCTAAGGCCAAGACTCGTCCACAAAGTGAAGCCCGCGAAGCTGAAGAAGGAGTCAATGGTCGGCACATTACGGTTGTGCCTTACCAGGGGAGACCCCCACGTATCACCAACGACGGGATACTCCTTGATGGAAATGACGTTATTCAATCTCAGGCGATCGCCGACGATGACGATGATGAAAATCTACCACATAAACCACCTCCCGCGAGCAGCGATGAAAGTGACACGGTCTCAGCCGGCCGTTCTAACAGCATAGAGCTAAATCCTTTGGAGAAACCTGATCAAGGCTTTGGGGATGGCAGGGACCTGAATGATGGGCAGAGCAGGTCACAGAATGCGCCGACGGGTATTAAATTTGCTGAGACGGTCAAGCGAAGTGACGGAGTCGACGACGACTTGACCAAATTTCCCCAAAGAAGAAGCCATGCGGAGCACATCGCTATCCTAGAGCGTCAAAGAAACCAGGACAACGAAATTCTAAGGATTCCTGGTCCCCGAGAAACCGAGCGGGGGATGGGACCTCGAAGGCTTGACAATGATGATACCCAGGACGGCGATGATGACAACAACACCATTGCAATGACAAGAACTGTGGAATCAAGGCCAGACAACGCGACACTAAACCCCAGGGCACTGACAGGCCGCAGACCAACCATTGTTATTGCTGAGCCGAAACGTCCCCTCAAACACGAACTGACTGATGATGCCAAAGCCGTTGGCGGCACTCTTAATGCCCTCAGAGTGCGCAAGCCTCGTGTGTTCAATCGTGGTCAGAAGGAGGTGCACGATGACAATGAGAGCACTATGGGTCGTGCTTTCCGAACACGCACAATCGATACTATCAAGTCGGCCTTGTCAAACGACCACACGAAAGATATGCCTTACCTCAGTTACACCCCGACTATGGGTCGAAACTCTAACTTTGTGGGCTTGACCCTGGAACAGCGAGAGGAACTTGGCGGTATCGAATATCGATCCCTGAGGACTTTGGCACTGATTTTACTGTCCTATTTTTGGGGGTTCCAGCTCATTGCTGTAACCTTCCTTTTACCTTTCATTCTTCATAATGAGAAATACGGGAGAATTGTTGAAGGGAACGCTATCTCAAGAACCTGGTGGGGATTTTGGACGGCCAACTCGGCATTCAACGACTTAGGTCTGACCCTAACCCCTGACAGTATGAACTCTTTCAATACATCAGAGTATGTAATGATGATCATGTGGTTCTTCATTATTATTGGAAACACGGGTTTTCCTGTCATGCTACGTTTCGTTATTTGGGTTCTTGCTCAGATTGTTCCTAAGGGGACCGGCCTGTGGGAAGAACTCAGATTTCTTCTTGACCATCCTCGCCGGTGTTTCACCCTCCTATTCCCCTCGAGCGCCAATTGGTGGCTATTTTGGATTCTTGTCGCATTGAATGCCATAGACTTGCTTTTCTTTGTGGTCTTAGATGTATGCAGCTCGTCAGCCCCTCTCGTTTATATCATGCTAACCTTCGCCAGCTTAACTCAGGTCCAGTCGCTGAACTACCTGTTCATACTCGTATTGCCGATGGTCTATTTCAAGCTGCCTCTACAAGAACTGCAGGCTTCTCGTGTTTCAGCCTTAGCGACCTTCACCCAGCCATCCCAGTATTGTACATGATCATGATGTACATTTCGATCTTCCCAATCGCAATCTCCATCCGCCGAACGAACGTCTACGAAGAAAAGTCTCTCGGAGTTTACCACAGCAAGAAAGACGAAGATGAAGAGGAATCAGCCAGCGCTCTAAACTATGTTGGTACCCATCTGCGACGCCAACTTTCTTTCGACTTGTGGTACGTTTTTGTGGGGTTCTTCCTTCTCGCCATCAGTGAAGGTGAAAGTCTCAAGGCGAAAGACTTCAATTTGTTTGATGTTCTTTTCGAAGTTATCAGTGCGTACGGAACTGTGGGTTTGAGTATGGGTGTAGCCAACGTCAATGCTTCACTGTGCTCTCAGTTCACAGTCGTTGGGAAACTTATCATCGTTGCCATGCAAATCCGTGGCCGTCACCGCGGGTTACCTTATGGGTTGGATCGTGCTGTTCTGTTACCCAGTGAGGCACGTTTCCAAAAGGAAGCAGAGGAGAACCAACCAATTCTTGTTCGCACCAGGACAAATGCTTCAATGGCAACCACTTCAGGCATGGAGCCGCCTGCTAGTCCAGGTTTACCTGGTCGACGTGGCAGTATGGGCCGTATACGCGAGCGAGCAAATAGTCGCATCATCTCCCAATTTTTATATCCTGGTCCCGTAATCCCCAGTAACGAGATACACGGTCACAAACGCGCAACATCAAACAACTCTAACAACCTGCGGGACTTCCCGCGATTCAATACTGAGCCAGTGTTCGAAGAGGAAAAGGACGATGTTCCTCCTCTTCGAACCATTGAGTCTCATAGTGGTGGTCCTCGTCGTGCAGAGACCAACCCGATGCCCTAAACGACGGGCAACAATCAAAGCTTTGCTTTTACAGATCATGCGACAGATACGGCATTATACTTTGTTACATGGCTTCATTGTCCTTTTCGGAGGGGTCTTCCGTTCCTGCATCATTTTCACAAACTACATATTTTCCAGACAAAAAGCGATTTCAAATGTCAAAAGGGTTTACGGCGTTCAGCATCAGGGTTTTAAAGAACATAGAGCTTTTGGAAGGCGATTGTCGTAGCGCAAGCTTTTGTTTCATGTTGAGCCGAACGAATGTCACAAATTTATGATGGTTCTAGAGGCTGGACCAAGGTGTTTTCATATTCATGGTCTTTTATGTAGCGTAGCAAGTTCCAGGCCACACTGGCGTTTCATCTTGTCCAGGGACTTGCATATCATCGTGGTCTTTGTTAGAGTATTCGTGCCCAATAGAAGGCGATCCCGCCCTAGGTGCAAACCATTGTTATTTAATCATTCTTTGTATCAAGTACAGCAATAACTACACTTTTGCTATTTATATAGCATATCCACTGCTCCTATACAATTACTTCATCCAAGTTTAATTAAGTCTAGAGAATCTATGCATAGGTCTGTATTTTATGATGGCCTTCTCACTTGGTCTCAAAAGCACCAATGTCCTTCAATGCGCCAGCCAAACGACGGTAATCTCGCAATAAGTCAAGAACTTCACCCAGCTTAAGCTCCCCGGGAGTCTGTATCTCCATAAAGCGTTTGTTGGGCGGAGCAATTCTAGGAATCTCTTTAGGTGGAAGAGCTGGGGCGATGTCGGGGAATGCCTGGATGTTTGTTAGCCTTAGTTACTGGCAGTCTGACGTTCGTGTCTTCAACATACTGTTCCTAAATCTCCACCGTCTGCGGGCTTCACCGGCTCCTTAGCAGCTGGGGTTGCAGGGGCAGATGGTGTGTTGCGCCCAAATCCACGGATCATGCTGATGCTGGGAAGTCGAGCCATAGGATTAAAAGAATTGCCTAAGTTGCGCATCTGGTCCAGAACGGCAGGGTTCTGCCCCGGAATTTGGCTGGCTGCCTTGGGCTCGTCAGAAGCGAACAATACTTTCTTTGAAGAGCTCGCACTGCGACCACTTCGAGCACTATCAGCACTGCGGTCGCGGCGGCCTCCTATCAGGTTCAGAACTCGTTCTTCGCGAGAGGCTGGGCGCTTCAAGAGATCATTGTCGTCAGGTGCAAGGAGTCTGTTGAGCCCACTACTGTCCTCCTCATCCGGGGAGGGCGTGCTGACAAGTTTCCGGGCATCATCTAGAGTTCTAGGTACTGTGATAGAATCTCGGGGGCTATCCTGATGTTCCCTTAATTTCCCTACGAGGAATTTGTAACTATCTCCCAGGCTGTTCGATATGTTTTTTAAACTCTGGTCGGCTGTGTTAAAGACCGCATCGCTGGCAGCCCCGAAAGCCTGCGCAGGTCCGTTTACAAGGTCGCTCAGACGACGGTTACGCAACGCCACAGAGGCTTTGACATCAGGGGCTGAAATCTTTGCCCCCTCGGCCTTGGTCTTGCTTGTTTCAGGCACGTTCGCTGATGAGGGCGCTTCTCCTTGCTGGTAAGCGGGAGGAAAAGTCTCGGTCCTTGGGCTTGTGCTCTTTGCTGGACCGGAAAGCTGTTCATCCGCCCTGAGTGTTGTAAGATCCACTGTCTGCAGAAAGCTGATGGCAGCCTCAAGGTTTGTCAAACAGTAAGCAGCCTCGCCTGTAAGCTTCGGCTCCCATCGAAAATACTGTATAAAGTGAACATCACTAATGACATGTAGGTTCTCTGGCGGCAGAGTTATAAGGGTGTAGATAAGCATAGGCATAATCTCATCAGCGGATGCCGAAGGATGAAAATGAGCGAGGGTGTCGACGATGCTTCGATGGGCAGCTTTGAGATGATTCAGCTTACCCAGTGGATATCGCTTCTGTGTCATCATGGCAATATCTCGTCTGGCGGGCTCCAGGTTCTCTTTAATATCTTCCACTGTCGGGCCAGCTTTTCCCTCAGAATCATCTGTCTCGCCGATGAGGTCAATGCCTAGGTCAGCAGGCCCAATACCGACCAAGGCCAAGGCGGCAGTCTTGGAGCGTAGTTTGTCATCTTGGGCCTCATCCTGCGTGCTTCGGTGTCTGTAAATCTTGTCGTAGATACCTTCACACAGTCTACGCTCGACGGCCTCTTCCAGCAGAGACCTCTTGGCTTCAAGAGCTTTCCTTGTTCTCTTACGGCTTGCTAGCTCTTCTGATGTGATCATTTGCTGCTCTGGTTCAGCCTTGGTAAGCGCACTGGCCTTTGACCGAAGGCGACTGGCGGCAGAGGATATTGAAGAGGTTGATGGTGCGGGAGAGACGTCGCGGCTTTGTCTTGAGGCAAGGGCGTTGATATGGGTGTTTATGTTAGCAGAGGCTTGCGTATAAAACTCCTGGAACTTCTGCGATAATCTCTCAATGTTAGGAGGAGTCGGGTGGATTTTTGCATTCAGAGACTCGATGAAGCTGTTCATACATAGCTTAGCATGGTGCAGTCAGGGTCTAGCATTTCTCGATGTGCATACCTATCCGTCAAGGTAATAAGTTCGATGGGAAGGATGTCTAGCTCAATAGAAGCCCGAGTTATTTCAATGCCATCGTCTGAATCGCTATGCTCAGCAGTGTCGAAGGCATCAGGAGATGCAGTGCCATCTTTCGCCGAAGTGGTGTTTGCAAAAGTATGAGCTCTTTTGGGGACTTTTAATCGATCGTCGCCGCTAGGAGCAGTTGTTTTAGGAGTTTGCGTGTGAGAAGCAGTGCGTGTGGTAGAGGGACGAGCCGAGGGGGCCTCAGAGGCATCGCGAGACGCCATGAGTCGTTGGTTCGAGCTATAGACAATCATCATGAGCTTCCGCGATGTTCCGGGGATATTATGGAGTGTATGGAAAAGAACAAACACGGGAAGAGGATTCAAACTCGTCGCATAGAGCCTCGTAGTACATACCGTGGATTTCAATAGCCCGAGTGAGAGGTTCGCATGAACAAATGATGTCGATGCAACAGACAGCGTGTCTCAAAAGAGCCGATGCTGGCTGAGACCGAGACGTAACAGAGAACGTGACAATTGCTCCTTCTGTCCGTGCTGCCACTCGCATTAAATCAAGTACTAATGGGGGGAAAATAAGAGGCAATGCCGATATGGCAGAAACGAATGTCAAGAGATATCTATACAGTGAAAGGGATGATGGAGGGTTTGTATTACACGCAATACAATCACGATGGATAAAGAAATGATAAGCAAATCATATGAAGATGGACCCCCGTTCTGGGGATTGACATGCAGGAGGAGTGGAGAGCTTCAAGAAACTGGACAGCCACAATGTCAGCCACTTCCGCCACATATACGATATTCACTACTAACCTATGGCAACTTGTACATACCTACCTAGGTATCTATCACTTTCCCCCGATTCCACTCTTGATATAAGAGACTACTTATCAATACCATTCTGATGTTATTTTAATATACGCCAATGTTCCGATATGAGGTCTTTCGTCGATCGCTTTTGGTACACATGTACTTGTGTAAGTCAGTGCTGCAGTGCAGCATCTCATACTTCAACTTCTATGGACTCCCGGCTTATATTGTTTGACTGCCAATGAGTGGTTTTATTTCTCGTCACGTCTACTCGTATCCCCATTGTTTCCGATTCAATGTCCTTGATGAATATGGTAACCCACTTGCAGGAGGCCAATTCCCCGCTATGATAAACTATGATTACCCCACAAAGTTTGGAAACATGCTATCCTACTGTAGGTAGGTACATAAAGTGGTACACATTTCATTGCATTCCACCTTTACCGCCCAACTTCAGACATACAGAGTGCAGGATCGATATATAAGTTCATATTCGAAGTTTACACCTCTCACTAAGCTTCAATTCCTTGCGCTTTTTTCACATTGTCTTCATGTGGCATTGATATTCGACTTATATGTAAGAGTGGCAGCACTCGGATTATTGTGAGTCTTTCCCTGTATCAGCCAAAGCCCTAAATATACGTATTTCAACCGTTCGTACCTTAGATAGTCAAAGCCTTACAGCATGCTTATGCTGACATTGTAGTTCAGTTAGTAGACGACCTCCTACCCTGAACAGTGGACAGTGAAGGGTCTCTTCCCTGCTTCCCTGGCTCCCTGGCTCCCGACCGCACCTAATTTTGCGGGGTCCCCGCCTTTACGGAGTACAGAGACACTAGATAGATCAGCCTGGGGGACTGTAACTCATCATTGGCTCACTGCGAGCTAGGCTGCTTCGAGTAATCAAATATCCGTCGCTATTGAATGGCCCGGGCAATTGGGATATGAGAAACCGAGCTGGTACCGCGTTTGCCGGGCTGAACCGAGACACCCACCGAGATACAGCTATGAAAGGACCTATGATCCTCATATCTCGGGTCTCATCCAGCACCTAATCATTAGTTATCTATCATTGCTCTAAAGTCTTTAAGCAATACCCTTATCCGCGACCTTCACAATGTCAGATCCTCCATCTCGCATCCGCTCTATTCTCAACCATCTCCGCCCTCATCCCACGGCACCTGTCAACTTCCACACTCTATCACCAACAACATTTCTTGAGCGTGCTGCTTCCATTGAACCAGATGCGGAAGCCATCTTCCATATTACAGTGAATGGTGCTGTGCTACGGCGTTCCTACGCTGAGTTTGCTGATCGCGCCCGAGGTCTTGCTTACTACTTCCTGAAGCATGGCTACCGACGCGTAGGCATACTCGCACCCAACACGCCAGCTTTTCTGGAGTCTATTTACGGCATTATTGCGGCGGGTGCTGTCGTTGTGCCAGCGAATTACCGCCTGAAGCAGGATGACATCGCCTATATCTTTGACTTTGCAGAGGTGGACTGCATTATTGTTGATAATGAGTTTGTTGGCTTGCTCGATGCCTATAAGGAGAAACACCAGAGTGTGCCCTTGATCGTTGATATGGTTGATTTACCCCCTCGCGCGCATGTGCATTCTTGTTTCGAAGTTGTTGCTAACCTTGCCCGTCAGGATACTGATGCAACTGAAGGACAACTATCCGGTCCATTTGACGAAGCCGTCTTGGAGGGACTGAAGCATGACATTGACCAAGGTAGTCATGGCTGGGCTGGCCTTCATGCCCAGGCACGAAGTGAGGATGATATGCTTGCCATCCCTTTTACCTCTGGAACAACATCACGTCCCAAGGGCGTTGTATACACACAGCGAGGTGCCTATCTCGCTTCTCTGGCCAATATTATTGAGTCAGGCCTTAACATTGGACGATGCAAGTACCTATGGACGCTTCCCATGTAAGTGAAGATAATTTACCCACCGTGTAATCATGACTGGCTGACCATATACAGGTTCCACGCAATGGGATGGACATTTCCTTGGTCAGTTGTCGCTGTTCGCGGCACCAATGTTTGCTTGAGAAAGATCGACTACCCTCTTATTTGGAAACTGCTAAAAGAAGAGGGCATCACTCACTTTAACGCCGCTCCTACAGTCAACACACTGCTAGTAGCGGCCAAGGAAGCTGAAAGGCTATCGCAAGAGGTCAAGGTTACTGTAGCCGCTAGTCCACCCACTGGATACCTGTTTGAGCAAATGGTATGTTTTCCTATATGTTCAGGCCTCACAATCATTCAAAGCTAACCATGATATATAGACTAAGCTTAATCTTATGCCCGTTCATGTTTATGGGATGACAGGTGCGCAAGAAGAATTATCGGTACAGGCAATTGCTAACGTTCATTTTTATAGAAACATATGGGCCCATCACGAAATGCTATATTCTTCCTGAATGGGATAATCTACCTCCTCAAGAAAAGTTTGCCAAGATGTCCCGGCAAGGCCATGGCTTCATCACAAGTCAGCCAATCCGGGTTATCAAGCCAGACCAACCACAGGGCGTGCTTATTGACGTCGCCAGGGACGGTAACGAGGTTGGTGAGATTGTTTTCACCGGAAACATTTGCGCCAAAGGATACTACAAGGATCCTGAAGCTACACGGCAGCTCTTTGCTGGGGGGGTACTTCACTCTGGAGACCTAGCAGTATGGCATCCTGATGGTAGCGCTCAGATTCAGGATCGTGCGAAGGACATCATCATTTCGGGGGGTGAGAACATATCATCTGTTGCTCTCGAAAGCATGCTCGCCCAGCACCCAGACATCCTCGAAGCTGGCGCTGTAGCTGTCCCGGATTCACACTGGGGTGAACGACCCAAGGTGTACATCACAGTCAAGGATGGCAAGACTGTAAAAGGAGAAGAGGTCATCTCGTGGGCAAAGCATCAGAGTGATATTAGCAAATTCATGGTTCCTAGAGAAGTCGAGGTTGTAGATGAGCTCCCTAAGACCAGCACAGGCAAAATCAAGAAGAACGTGCTGAGGGAGTGGGCCAAGCATGGTAGGGAATAGGAGAGTCACTTGGGACTGGTGGGGAAAGGAGCGGCATAGAACTTATTCGAGTAACTGGGACCAATTTCTCTAGCAATCTTGTATATCATATAATACATCCAACATCATAGTGCAGCCATTCGAGTGTTGCGAAGTTGACAGGTAGGTTTTCTTCCAGATCATTATTTGGTGACGTGTTATGTGGTTAATCAACATTCATGCGAAAAACAGCACCTGCGGGCCCTTCGTCCAGCGCATCCAAAGCTATCATATCATCTGGGTCGAGAGCAAAATCAAAAACCATAATGTTCTCTTGAATGCGACCCGGATTTGAACTCTTGGGTAGAGGTATCCAGCCTTTCTGGAGTGAATACCGGATAAGGATCTTTGCTGGAGTCTTGTCATGCTTTGATGCTACTCTTTGTACTTCTGGGTCATTAAGCCGAGTACCTGTTGCAAGCGGGCTGTACGCCTCGATAACAATACCGTTGTCCTGACAGTAGGTCACGACATCTCGTTGCTGGCACCAGGGGTGTAGCTGATATTACAAAGGCACCGTAACATTAGATTTCCCTCAAGACTACAGCGGAGATTCTAGCTCACCTCGATTTGGTTCGCACTTGGAGGCCATTCAGTGGCATACTCCTTCAGTTCTTCGAGGTGCCGGACTCGAAAGTTGCTAACACCAATACTTTTGGCTCTTCCCCTGCTCTTAACCATTTCCATCGCTGCCCATAATCTCTGACGGTAATCTCTGGATGGTCCAAGAACGTGCATCAACAGTAAGTCTACGTATCCATCTACTCCAGCGATACGGTCCACAGTTTCGACAACGTCTTGATACACGTCACCCTGGCCTGGCATCCTTCGTGGACTCCCGACTTTCGTAGTAAGGAAGATCGCTTCACGAGGCACACCAGACTGTTCGATGGCTTCGTAGACGCACACCTCATTGCGATATAACGCAGCTGAGTCAATGTGGCTGTAGCCCACTGAAAGTGCTGCCAGAACTGCCGTAGTGCATGTTTGGCCGCGAATTTTGTAGGTGCCGAACCCGAGAAGAGGAATACTGGCTGTTGTGTTTCGGGCTACCAATGAGGTGGTCGTGGCAGATGTTGCTATGTGATTTAGCTGCGTCATAGTAGGTAAAAGCTGACTGTTCGAATAATGCGGTGTGCAGGAGTCTCGATACCTCACTTCACTCACTTTCATTGAGACATGAAAAACATGATGTAACAAATAGGTAGAGTTAAGGTAGGTAGTAAGTGATGAGGTGGGAACCTTGCTTATCTCGCTAGCTCTTTCTTTAAGGCAAATATTTATCCTCCTTACCTTACCACATATAAAATTCTCTTGTCAAAACCTTGCCTCGAAAGGCATCATACAGCAGGGTGCCACCAATCACTACATTATAGATCTTTTCCTGAACCTACCTAAACTGCATTTGCTTAGCCCACTGATTGTTGACAGTCTCTAGGCTGTCTTCCCTCACCTGGGTACTCGGTAGCCCTTAGAGAGCAAGAAAACATCAGACCCTAATATAAGAAGTTCAAATAAAGTTAGCAAAACATGTCCTAAACTTATAATAAGTTACCCAAATTCTTTTCTCATTAATCAGGATTAAGGTCCTGGGTTTTCTTTCCTCCTTCAGGTAATCTACCTTAGGTTTATGTCTAATGTTCTGTAAAGTAAGGATAAAGCTTTTGAGACGCATTAAAACTTAAGCACAATCCTCCCTTCATTCATTCATCATTATCATGTATGCAGAGTCATGGATTGCGCATGGCTCTTTTTGGGTGTTGGCATCATGCTGGAACGTTCGCTGATGATTAAAATGTCACCTTAACTAATTAATTGGAGTACATACCTACCTACGTAAAACAACGTGAAGGAAATTGGCAAGTAAAAAAAAAAAAAAAAAACCTCTACAAGAATAATAACAATACAATAAACAGTCCCTGAATAAGTTTATCTCTAAACCTTTCTCTAAACACAGGTATACTCAACTTAAGGTATTGTTCATACTTAGTTTATAGGGTAGACCGATGCCCATCTTGCTAACAACTCGTACGTTCGTCAAAAGAGGGGCATTCAGCTGTCCAGTGGGGCTGGCATAATTCTAGAAACCCCCACGAAGCGCTAGAGAGCCATGGAAACTCTACGTTTAGCGGGAACTCACTGGAATATGTCGTCACTGCCTGCCCACCTACTGGGTCCTGCCTGCCACCTGGAGCTCTTCCCGTGTTTGGGCAGCGTTCAGAGGTGAGGTGAGAAGGTGGGCGGGAAATCACCAAACAAATTCCATCCCTTCACTACAACCACTTCGACTTCATCACCTAAACTTCCCCCTCCCCTCCAAACATAAACATATGTGCTTCCTGTCTCGATAGACTTGACTGATACACACTTTACAGAGTCAACGGGTGATCTCTCTGTCAACCATGAGCACTCTCAGGCCGTTGCGCGGCGGCTGCCAATGCGGCCGCAACCGTTACATAATTGCTGTTCCTCAGAATGGCATCAATGAGGCACAGGTTCTCTTCAACACCGAGTCTGCACATCGTAAGTCGGAGATGTCCTTCAGAGACACACCCGCGAGTATCGAGCATATGATCTGACATCCGCCTACAGAGATACCTCTTGCAACTCCACTGGCCGCTTACATCCGAGTTCCGCTTTCATGGTATCATAGTACCACCTACTCTTTCTTCCCGGACGAGACACACGCCTTGATTCGACGAGTTTATACACACCCTAGCCAACAATACTCAAAACGTCACTTCTGCGGCTACTGTGGCACACCACTGTCCTACTGGTCCGAAAACCCGCATACCGAGGCCGAATTTATCAACCTGACGCTCGGAAGCTTGCTGAGGGAGGACTTGCGAGATCTGGAAGACATGGGACTGATTCCAGAAGAGGAAGATGGCAAAGCCTCGGCAGGCCAGTCACCGGCAGTGGTTGGTAGGAACACTGCATTGCGCCAGTCGTATGGAGTTCCGTGGTTTGATGGCATGGTCGAAGGAACGCGCCTAGGTAACATGCGCCGAAGCCAAGGTGTCAAACAATCTCATGATGGCCAAGTCAAGGTCGAGTGGGAGATTGTCGAATATTCCAATGGCGACGAATCGACGACCCCGACGCAAGAAGATAACGATGTGGAGATGTTGAACCCCGGAAAGCGAAAGCTACAGGACAGGGATGACTTGGAGGCAGGTGCTGTTGGGAACTAGGAAGTACTGCTGACTGAATTGGGCTCAGTTGTGCCTTGTGTAGTATCGAGAAAGCTGACGACTGATGGGATAATGATGAGCGGCCCCTGCTAAAATTCCGACGACCAGAGGCGTTGACAAATGCATATTCGCAGCGATATGAACAACCACATGGCACTTGGATGACATGTTGGCTCAATCTCGGTTGTCATATTAGATAGTTTGTGAAAAGATTGTACTACCATGCTTCCTGAAACTGCGTTATCATGTGAAAGAATATCTGAACCATTATCCTTGTATGCTGATGAATTAGGAGAAGCTACCAGTTTAAGGAAACCAAACCATAAGGAGATATGCATGGATATATGGCGATAGCGAAAAGACGAAATCTGTCATTGAGCCGCATGGGGAGTCCGGATATCTGGACCGTTCCGTTAGTACCTTCGACTGGTGTTTCGGGCCTAGCAGCCATGGCAGCCCGGGAAATTCGGGGCAATGCAGTCTGGACCGTTTGATAGAGTGGGAACAGGAACCGGGAGAGAGCGACAGGGCGGGCACATGCAAACTAGAGAAGCAATGAGGATCACAGTTACAGCACAGCATCCGAAACACAATGCAGCCTAAACAATGGTAAACAATGGGTGGGAGGACCCTGGATCTCGAGGCCGAGACACCACGTGCAGAGCATAAGATCTCGGGAATCAAGCAATTCCTCCTGCATTTGATTCATCCGGTGAGGCGAAGTTTGTCGCGGTCATTAGAGAGTGTGCCGAAGTTCTGGCGATGGCGGGCTGTCGTGGCGCCGGAGAGGCGGGCCGAAGGCTCGAGTAGGCACATATGAGCGGGAATCGTCTGACGAAAACGGAGGTTCAGGTTGGACAAAAAGAGCTAAGTGTCCTAGTGATCTATTATTTTACCAGACCTTTTGTCGAGAATTGAGCAATTGTGAGTTTCCGGGAAATCATAATGAGATGAAGAAAATGGAGAACAAGAGGAGGTGATAAAAAAGAGAGGAGTAAAAGGAGGAAGCAAACAGCAAGAGAATCCGGAAGGGTCCTGAAACCAATCCCCATGGGGCAACCACATTGGCTGGGGTTGCCTTTTACCTTTTAAGAGTGGAGGGTGCCAGGGCTGTTGAGTTGAGGGAGACATCCATCAGCAAGCTGCAGGCGCAGACAGGCATGGCCCTGAGCAATGGATCCCTGGCAGTTGCTGTGCGTGATAAACCCACCAATTCGACTGAGGAAGGTACCCTGTCTTGGCGTTTGTGTCTTTTCGTGTCGTGAAAGAACAGCTTTTGTCAACCCCACCCCAGCTTTTGTGGCAGATGATCCAGTCGCGGATATGACGGTCCGAAGTACAAACACGGCCATTGAGAGACATATCCCTTCTACCTACCCAAGGTATTCATCAATTTCACCGTGCATTGTAGCTGACGCGAGAGGAGAGAGTCTAAGCTATGAGTGGAACGAAAAGCGACAACCCATGTTCTAGGTTGGGGTATATAAGAGCGTCCTGTGATGCTAGGGAAACATGATCTTCTCCTTCCTCTCTTCCAATCCATCATCCTCCTCCTCCACTCACCTGTAACCTGTGGCCTTCAACTCTTATTTCTTTCGTTTCAGCTGGCCTGATAACTAGCTCTCTCGAACCACGACTCAGATCAGTCCACACTTGAAGGGCTGGTAGCCAGCCTGATTCACAATGTCTCTCCCCAAGGACTTCCAATGGGGCTTCGCCACCGCCTCGTAAGTCATCCAACTCCCAGGACCACCGAGTAACGATAATTGACCATCGAGATAGGTATCAGATCGAAGGTGCTATCGATAAGGATGGCCGTGGCCCTGCTAACTGGGATACCTTCTGCGCTAAGCCTGGCAAAATCGCAGACGGCAGTTCTGGTGTGACCGCCTGTGATTCTTACAACCGAACTGCTGAAGATATTGCTCTTCTGAAATCAGTAGGCGCTAAGGCTTACCGATTCTCCCTCTGCTGGTCTCGGATCATTCCTCTTGGTGGTCGAAACGATCCCATCAACCAGGCCGGAATTGACCATTATCGCAAGTTTGTCGATGATCTCCTGGAAGCTGGAATTACCCCTTTCATTACTCTTTTCCATTGGGATGTACCCGATGAGTTAGACCGCCGCTACGGCGGTCTCCTGAACCGAGAGGAGTTTCCTCTTGACTATGAGCGATATGCTCGTGTTGTTTTCGAGTCTATCCCTCGCTGCAAGAACTGGATCACTCACAATGAGCCCTGGTGCTCAGCTATTCTGGGTTACAGCACTGGATCTAACGCACCCGGTCGCTGTTCTGACCGCAAGAAATCCGATGTTGGCGACTCTTCTACTGAGCCTTGGATCGTTGGTCACAACCTTCTTGTTGCCCACGGCCGTGCTGTTAAGATTTATCGTGAGGAATTCAAGCCCAAGAATGGTGGTGAGATTGGTATTACCCTCAATGGCGACGCCACATACCCGTGGGACCCCAAGGACCCGAGAGACGTTGAGGCTGCC
Source organism: Fusarium mundagurra (assembly GCA_013396205.1). Taxonomy (NCBI): domain Eukaryota; kingdom Fungi; phylum Ascomycota; class Sordariomycetes; order Hypocreales; family Nectriaceae; genus Fusarium; species Fusarium mundagurra. Next base: position 71,380 of record JAAOAN010000201.1, read on the forward strand.
GAACGCAAGATCGAGTTTGCTATCTCGTGGTTCGCTGACCCTATCTACTTCGGAGATTACCCAGCCTCAATGCGCGCCCAGCTCGGTGACCGCCTTCCCACCTTTACTCCCGAGGAAAAGGCTCTTGTTTTGGGATCCAATGATTTCTACGGCATGAACCACTACACTGCCAACTATGTCAAGCATCGGGAGGGAGAGGCTGCTCCTGAAGACTATGTTGGTAATCTTGAGCTGCACTTCTGGAACCACCGCGGTGATTGTATTGGCGAGGAAACCCAGTCTACTTGGTTGCGACCATGTGCCCTAGGCTTCCGTGACCTACTTGTCTGGATTTCTAAGCGTTATGGCTTCCCCAGAATCTATGTTACCGAGAATGGCACCAGTATCAAGGGTGAGAATGACATGCCGCGAGAGAAGATCCTGCAAGATGATTTCCGTGTCAAGTACTATGATGATTACGTGAGAGCCATGGCCGATGCTTCTAGGCTCGATGGCGTGGATGTCCATGGCTACTTTGCCTGGTCTTTGCTGGACAACTTTGAGTGGGCTGAGGGTTACGAGACTCGATTCGGTGTAACTTATGTCGACTACGAGAATGACCAAAAGCGTTACCCCAAGAAGAGCGCTCAACATCTAAAGCCCCTATTTGATAGTCTCATCAAGCAGGAGGAGCATGTTGTAAATGGGAATGGTGTCAAGGCCGGACAGACCTGAAAGCTGAGAATGATTGAATCGAAGAAGATAATGATTATTATTACGGTTTCCCGACTACGATACTCCGGTAAATTTATTGCAATTGAATTCGAAATATAGAAGATGAATGAAAACTTGCGACTTATTCCCTTCACGTATATAATATCTTTCGTTAGAGTTGGTTTACCTACTCTCTTTACGCAGTGTGGTATTCTTATTAGAGTTAACTCGGCATATGCGAGTTAAAAGTAACCTTGATATATAAGGTTATTTGGACCTGAATCTAGACACGGGGCCGTGTTATATATTATCTTGATCTGTATTCTGGGACAGCCAGACGACAGCCGATATCGACGTCTCTTATGTCGCGTGGAAAGACTGAAATCTATTTTCTGTAGCTTTGGCCAACGTTGCACCAAATTAGCACATTTGGAATTCCTTACTGACATCGATGCCTTTTCTGTTCCACATCCTCATCAATGGCCTGCCTCGAGAGTTCATCAGGTTGCATTTGTACTTCGATAGAACCTTGCTCTTGGGTAGTACCCTGCTCTACCTCCTCGGTGCCCCGTTCCTTGTTTCCTCTCCGCATGTAGTAACGAAAGACGTATACTAGCCCCTGAGCCATGAACACTTGTTCGATGGTGTACAGCAGTACAGGTATCTGTATATAAGCTCTTGTTAGATCATCCGCACGCGCCCACATTGAACTTGCTAGCGGTATACCCAAACTCGTTGTTTTGGCCGCCCCGCAAAAGCATACGGCGATTGTCTGCTCTTTAGACATGCGCTTGAAGACATGCCTTAGCCAGGATGAAGACACTGTTCTGACAAAGCGCCCGGGTGGTCTGGCGAGAAAGAAGCAGATGATTGTGAACAGAGCATATAATGCAACGTTCATAAAGACAAGAAAGAGGACGTTGCTTGTAGATAAGTCTTTCAACGCTCCGGTGCCGAAAGCTCCAGAAAAGGTCGTCCATACGAGCAGAACAAGGCACAAGGTTGAGACCTTGGCCAGTTTGAGAGCATTGAGAACTTTGACGGTGCGATTCTCCCACCTCCAACGTACAGCTTGACCAACAATAAGGGGCAAGACTACACTGAGACATAGCTGCTTGGCTACATCTGCATACATATGTCCTAGGGTGGACGGATCTGCAGGGCGCCAGCTGTTGAATGCTTCAGGATGCCCAGATGGAAAGAATCCGTAAATGAGCAGAGGAGATAGAAACGATCCAGCAACGTTGCCGATAACAACAGAGATAATGGCAGCGGCTTCGTCTCCGCCTGAAGCCCGTGTCATTACGACATTAGAGGCAATAGTGGTTGGAAGACAGGCAGTGGTAAGAAGGCCGATGAGGATCGGAGGCGAAGGTGTTTGAGACCTGAGAGCCCCAGCTGCGATAGAGATATGAACAATGGCTAGAGATATGAGCTCGGGTTATGATCTTTTACGGCAGAGACACAACTCACCAAGCACGATGGCCGGGATAACGGCAAAACTAATCCCATGGACCAGAACATGTAATCTCCAATTTGTCACATTCTCTCGGAGCTTCCCTGGTGATAGTTGCAGCCCACTAACGAGAAAAATGAATGCGACCGCGCCGTATAGGATGCTATACTCTGAACGAATGGCGCCTCCATGCTGAGCGACAGCTGTGAACAGGGTGTTAGCACTTGTCCTGGCGGCGAGAGAGAACCGTAACTTGCATGGGAAAAAATATCCAAAAACACAAGCAGTGGCGAAGCCAATGACCAAATATTGTGCCAGTATGAGATTGAGCACTTTCTTAAACCAGCCAATTGCTCCTCTTGGAGGCTTCTGCCTTTCCTCAATCGACATTCTCCAGTCTTAGCGGCTCTTCCGCCATTTCTGGTCCTTAGAAAGAAAGATCAAGTGCGAGAGGACGTACGGTGCCGATTGTCGGTTATATACCAAATGCTGCTTCTTGTAACGACATGGGCAGTAATGGTATAATTCGTCAAAGTGTTATGGGTTGGGTCCTGGTAGCTTGGCAGGTTTAAAGACCGCCCGCGTTATTACCGACATCACGAAATGGTCAAGAGGGCGGACTTTGAATTGTCCTCGGAAGGCGGGCAAAAACTGATATCCGAGGTTGTTACTACACCATCCACCGATAAAACATGTAGGAAGCAATTGGGGGTTACATTAGTAGCATCTAGACAGATATCCATATGATATCAAAGTACATGATAATACAATTACGCATATTAAAACAATTGCCTCCCAGGCAGACAACACTCTCATCTTCATCTCTCGAGCGAGCCATGCCAAGTAACAGGTTGGTCCCGGATCTGATCCAGGTTTGTCTGGACAACATCGCCTCAACTTTTCTACCCATCATCTCTCCAAGATGAGATGGAAACACTCAAACCAGTCCTTAGAAATGAGTAGCTGGCTTCTCATGTAAGACGAACAAATCCGAAGGGGAAAAAAAAAAAAAAAACGCCGCGCGATGTGTAGTGGTATCAAGATGGATAAAAGGGAATAACATCTCGCAAGTCTGAGGGTATAGACTGCTTGTTGCAACTCGTTAAGAGACGTCCTGTTCATCAAAGGAGCTGTCTCGTTCGTCGTCAAGGAATTAAAGAAAGTAAGTTCAAAGGGAATTGACCGAGAGTCGGTCTGTCAGTCGGTCGAAGAAAGACGTCACAAAGCGACAGTTTATCTGTTTAAACCACAGCGGATGGAGGCTCCAAAGGTAAGGCGGTTCTGGAATCATTGGGATTCGTGGTACTGGGAGCTGGTGCAATCTCTGGATCAGGAATCTGGATATCGAGCTATCAATACGTTAGTAGCCTTCCTAGTACGATGAGAAAAGAGTTGCTTTACAGTCATGTAGCCCGTTTGCCGCAGAGGCAAGATCTTGGGTGGAATAGCGCCATCTTCAGTGCCAATGGTTTTTTCCATCTCAAGATTCCATTGTTCAATCCACTTTTCGAGACTGTTCAGTCGAGACTTGATTCCAGTGAGACCAACGTCATCCCAGATCCAACCAGTGACGAGTCCAAGGAGAGTATCAATTATGTTCCGCAAGCCGTAAGGGTCGAAAGCAGGAATCAATTCGCCGTTAAGCTTCTCGATAATCCGGCGGAATTCTTGTTCGGATAGACCAGCAGGATCCAGAATCTCTGGGTATAGGTTGGAAAATGTCGGTGCTAAATCGCCCTTGATCAACCAGTCGCGGCGTATTCGAATGATGCGCGTGTTGACGTATTCAGGTGAGTCAACGGGAACATGAGGGTTAAGATGAGGATAGCAAGGGTGCTGAGGACCCCATTCGCCGGCTGCATCGGGCTCGACATCTTCACCCATAATAGAAGAATTTGTCGTCGACAGAGCGGATCCTATTCCATCGCCAGCCGAGACGTTAGAAATCCGCGGGTCCATGATGTCAGGGCCACGCTCCAGATCCTTGCCATAAGAAGGCATGGGATCATCGGTCTCTGGCATCATCACAGCCTTCCCTTTGCCCTTGTCAATCTTGACAATTGGATCTTCCACCACGGTCTCCTGAGCAAACAGGTCCCTGCTAGGGCGAGGTTCTTCGGCGGACACTGCACCCCTGTGAGACCCTTTCTCGTCGTAAGAAGCGCGCACAGAATTCGGTAGGCTGATGCGCCTGTCACTACTGCCGGCCCTATCAACCTGAAGGCTTGCACGAGGCGTCAAAGAATGCCTTATCTGATGCTGTTCGGAAAGCGTAAGAAGAGGATAATCGCTAGGTCCAGAACCTATGGGATCGGTCGGTGCTCGGGCGTCGAATGTCGGGTGCTTGAGGGGAATGGATGGTGGTGGAGGGGTGGAGGGACGACGTTTACGCGAGGATTCGGGCTTGGTATGAGGCCTAGGCGTCGAATTTGTAGGATTCCAGAGACGGACAGCTGATAACCGACGAGGACGATTAGCAGCTCCAGCAGCCTTTTGGGGTCGAAATGGCGAAGGATGCAAGGTTGTTGCTTGGTAAACGTCAAAGGGTCGAGCTGGCTGGCGCTGGATATTCGAGGCGGCAGGAGCAACAGCGGCTTGACCAGAAGATGAGCCGGTTCCGGGATAGGCGGGCCTTGGAGGTTCGAGGCTCAGTATTAGAGGGTTGCCGTGGGCATCTACGGCGGCCGGTATGGGGTTGGAGGGAGAAGGTCGGGCGAGATGGGGATCCGTTGGAAACAGGTTGTCGGCACGGCCGCCAGGACGACCGCGCTCGCTAGAAATGGCGAGGTCCTTCTCACGCTGACGTGAGTGAGGTGGAGATCGAGGTCGAGATTGAGACCGAAGCAGTCGTCGACTTGTTGGCTACGTTCTGGGGAGTGAGGCTGGGCGCTAATTGCCTGTGCACGGAGCCGGTGTTGGCGGAAGATAAACGCAGAGAAAGACAACGAAGGAATGCGACAACTGCGCGTCGCAGCTGTTGCTAGACTCAAATCGGGAGCGCTAGGAGAAAAAGGAGGATTGAAGGCAGTGGCGTCTGTAAAATTGTCGTCGTGTACGGTATCGGCCTCGATCTCGTAGTAATGGGTTGTCGAGCGGCAGCGGGCAAGAGAATTGCTCGAGTCGTTGACAGGCAAAGGGGAGAGTGAGCAAGAAAAGAAGCAATAAAGGGACCAAACGTCAACCAGGGGAAATTCGCTGACGGTGGGCCAATGACGGCTGCGGAAGGGGGCTGGGAAGAGGTTGACAGGGGGTTTAGTGGATGATGGGCTGCTGGATGCCCTGGAAGCCAGCATCCTCAGTGCTGAACTGCAGCCTAAGTGGAGGAGATCCCCTACCTTAGACGAAAGTGACTTTGAGTTCTCTCAGCTCGCCTTGCTCGACATATGGATGTTTTCAGTTGGGAAGGATTTGAATCTCATAAAATCTTGCAGGAGACTTTTGTTAGAGACGGACGGCTTATCAGTAGGGCTGCCGGAGTTTGCGACTAGTTGTCGCAACACTATTGGACGGTCGACCCTCGAAGTCGACGGCTGCTCGTCGTACTTGAGCAAACTAGGAGAGGTCTCTGAAGGGGTGAAAAAGAAGGCTTTGCAAGCCCCTTTGACCTTTATAACGTTGATCGTGTTTCCTTTTTCTTTTTCTTCTCTTCCCTGGCCGGTATCACCGGACGGTCCAAGGGTTGGAATTCTTGGTCAACAGGCGGAGATTTGCGCTCGCTTGGAGCCTTAGATGAATTAGCCTCATATAACGGACGGTAGTTGTGCTGTTAGCTTACAACACGGCTCCTTTAAGTTCTTGAGTGGTTCTGATGATGTCAATCGATGAGGCTCCTTTATTCTGTAACGGTGTTTTCAAGCAACGGGCAGGCGAGCGAGACACCGGGGAATACAGCTACTTTATTGCAAGCAAGTCTCATCACTCAAAACTAGATCTACTTTAAAAAAAAGTACATCGAGACATCTGACCATGCATAAAATAGGAGCCTAAACCTCTCCAGTTTCCTTTCCCCTTCCTATCTGGGCCATCTCTGACATCCAGTAAGTCGTTTAAGCATGCAGGGTGTGTGCTAATTGGTATCTGGCGCTCTGTTCTCGTCATCAAATCTTCATCTTGAATCTTCAAAACCTGGAACCAGGGGCTCCCGACCTTCTGGGCTCCAGCAAACTAGTCTCCGCCCCCTGAAAAGGTCTTTTTTTCTTTGACAGGCGGCGGCTTCATTACAGGGGGTTTACGCAGTCCCTTGGGTGACGCCATGCTGGGTGTCAATTTGTGCGGGCGTTGGGAATCCTAGTCCAGAGAATTGATGGTTGGCTCTGAGCTGAGTTTCCAGGCATCTTCTTACATACATAGTTCATGGCTGGTTGAATATCCATGCAATGTACAGAGTAGTGATGGCCTCAACTGTGAGGCCGTTTTCTGCTTTCCTCATCGTCATATACTTGCATACACATAATCTTTAGAGCATTTATAAATCCTGGAAGCAATTGTTGCCGTTACTTGACTCATAGAACATGACAACATGTCATGTTTTTTGTAGTTGTTAAGAGTCATTCCACCTGAGATAGCCCCTGTCTCAAGTTGGGACGAACGTCTCGAATTTAGTTGCCCTTGCAAATTATCGAGATCGTTACGACGGAAGAGAGATTTACTACCCCAGTCAGCCTCGCTTGCATGATATAGTAATGTACCTAGGTTGTTGTTATTGAGACGTGAACTCTTGTGATGGAGTTGATCTTCCACACCCCTGAACCTCAGGAACTACCCGACATCATTGCCATCAGCTGAACGTTGACGTCACATTGCTGAAAAGACGGACGGCCTCGATTCTACTCCGTATCGTCTCCTGGTTCTAGACAGAACTCCTGAACGGACATACCGACTTCCGGGCCTGGATGGACTCTTGCATAAAGCACTCAAATTGATACGGAACCATTCCATGAATTATCCCAGCAATAGAGATGCGGGACGGTCCGGAGCATTTTTTGTTAACAACAGCTAGGCACCTACATGAATCTCAGGATGCGTTAGTTATCCTTACAGCTTGACATCAGACACGGCACAAGTGGAGGTCCGCCCTTCACTCACAGCCATGCAAAAGCTTAATAATTGATAAGGGGTTCTGCCAATCCTTCCAAATGCATGCACCATGATCACAAAGATCTTCCATTATGCAGAGCAGGCGGCTCATAACATACCAAATATAATACCTCCAAACACATTTCAATTCGATCTCCCGCTTCCCTTGCATGCTGATCGACACGGCCCAAGACCTATCTCAAGACATATCCAGATGACTGTCAAATCACAACCTGAACGAAGGGAATCTGGCCAAGGAAAACATCCACCTGTTCTGTGTAATGATTTCGATGGCCAGCTCAGCTTCAGCTTCGGGACCAGCACCAGTACCAGCGCTAAATTACAGTATAAATTGCTGGAGATCGCACAGAAAACAGCCAAGAGCTTCCCTCTCACTCTCCAATGCCGTAGGTCACTTTATTTTCTTAGTAAGTGACGTCTTTAAAGACAACTCACACCATCACACTCTCTAGATGAACTCATCGCCACCACATTCCAATTGTTCCAAGTGTTGCACAACGCACGCTTTCATCACCTACCTCCCTTTTCGTTCCCACGACTGCTGCCCTTCTCTTCCCTCGTCTCCCTTGGCCCCTCACTCTCCGCGTCTTGGGGAGCTTCGTCGCGTGACTTGGCCCAATGCGCCGCCTTTCTTTTCCTAACTTTGGACATAGTTTAAGCTCAACACTGAGCGCCGCCCTGCACAAACGGTTATAGCGGTTTCAGCAATTGAGCTTCGGCCATGACGGACGAAAATACAGCGTCGTCGGCCGCCGGGAGACCCGCTACCGGGACAAGCTCCAGCTCCAGCTTCAGTGCCCCGCCTCCCAGCCATGGACTCCGCCGTGCCGTGACCGTCTCGGTCGCTGAGGATACTGCTTCTCGGCGTCACCATATGTCACCGCCTGGTTTCGACACGATACCGCCTCGCCGCAGCTCAAACTTTTCAGAGTATAGTCTCAGCGAAGCTCGAGATCTTCTTAATCCCCAGCTTCGAGATCCTAGCAGCACTGAGCATTCTTCTCCTGGAGAGACATCTTCCCTAGCATCGTTGTCATTGGCTTTTGCTCTTCTTCCAGCTATATCTGGTGTTCTATTCAAGAACGGGAACGCTGTGGTAACGGATGTTATGTTGTTAGGCTTGGCTGGCATTTTCCTTCACTGGTCTGTGACACAGCCGTGGTAAGCTCCTATTCTTTGCTTTCCCCTACCGCAACTTTCGAGAATCTGTACTAATTCTAGACAGGGCATGGTATCATTCAGCACAGGAGGTACGCATACAACACGAGTCAATAACCGATAGTGTTATTGACGATGATAGCGACCTCGACTCGAGCAACCACATGCCAACGCCTCACTCGCCGCTTGATCACGTACCGGAATACCAAGAAATTCAGACTGAACCGACTGAGGAATTGCAGGATACGAAACCATCAGGCCAGCAACAGGAAGCTCTTGCGGAACTATACTATTACGAAATAATCGCCCTAGCCTCGTGTTTCATTCTTCCACTCCTCGGCGCATACCTCTTGCACGCCATCCGATCACAGCTCAGTCGCCCCTCCGAGGGTCTTGTTTCCAATTATAATTTGACAATCTTCCTTCTCGTAGCCGAGCTTCGGGTTCTATCCCACATGATAAAGCTGGTTCAGTCGAGGACGCTTCACCTACAACGGGTAGTACAAGGAGGACCCTCCAGATTCCAGAAAGGTAGTGAGAATTCGGGACAATTGGAATCTGTACTTGCGCGGCTGGAACGACTCGAGTCGCGTTTCGCAGCAGAAGAAACCATGTCTGTCCAAGAAACAAAGCAGGAAATTAGCAAAGCAAAGCAGAAGGACAGCGTTGTGGCACGCGATGTGCGTAACGCAATTCAACCGGAGTTGGACGCGCTCAATAGGGCTGTTCGTCGTTACGAGAAGAAGGCGACACTTCTCCAATTTCAGACAGAGTCGCGCTTCTCAGGGGTCGATGCGAGACTGGATGATGCTATCGCCCTTGCTGCGAGTGCTGCGAAGAATAGTGCATCACATAAGAACATGTTTGTGTGGATGGTGGAATCACTCACCGCCGTGATCATCCTCCCGTTCAAAACGCTGTTAAGAATCATGCTTTTACCTTTGAGCATACTGTTAGCGCTCACGAATAAGAGCAAAAAGAAGAGTCCTCCTTCATCAAAGATGTCGCGCAGCAGTAGGAACGGGAAGGCGTCTGTGCAACCGAGATATAACAGTGATAGAGTTCCATCCAGAGTTGCCAAGCGATAATGGAGCTTTGCGATTGCGCTTTGTGTAATAGGCCTAAAATGATATTCTTTATGTCAACTCTCGAGAATGATTCACAGCAAGTAGCTTCGTCAGCGGTGAATACCTTTCGAGACACAAATATTGAACATGACCTCGTATTGAATGTCACAGTTACACTTGCTAATCTTTTGTTTATTTATATATTTGGAAGCTGTTTTTGAATGGCTTGGACTTACAGGGTTCCCTAAATAACATCCATATACTGACTGCATCCATACTTGTGGCCGAACCATTGGCAGGGGGACTTAAACTCCTTGGTTGGAGTGAGTCGATGTGAGGTAGGCGTACAAAGCGCAACAATGAGCTCCCAAAATGGGTCTTGTTGTAGAGAAAGAAACGGCTTCTCACGACTGACGAAGCCAAGCTGAGGTCATCAGCACACGACGGTCGATGCCCCATCCAGTATTGCGGGTGATTTCGGCAATCAACGATACACCAGGTCCTGCAAGTTGGCCCTTGTCACAGGATGAATTTAATGAGTTCCACTCTCGCCAAAATCGATGCGAGCCGGAAAGATATGCCTATGATTTAGGATAAGCTAGTTTCGAGTTGGTGATATGGAAATCTTGGTTGTTCAACTTGTACACATTTCCCTGCATGAACTCAACTCGGTCTACATCCAGCTCGAGGCAATGAGCTTGTAATAGAGCAGGTTTTCGGCTGCTGGATGTAGTCGGAGCTAGAAAAAGAGTTTTCCGCGTCACACATCCGGATGCCACGATGATAACTTGTGCATATGCTGTCATGCTGGTCTATAATGCTTGAATTGGCAAATCATAAAGGTAATATCAGCGAGGCGCTAAGCTTGACAAGGATGGACAAGGATAGAGAAAATTCAAACAGATTGCTCGATCATCGATCGCGTCAGCCCTTGTTTCTTCGGTCCATCAAGTCCAGTACAGCACGTGGCCGGGAATCCCATCGCCAATAAGCCGGTGAGGTCTGCCAGCACCGGTTTGGTGTGGGTGAGGCCTTGTCAATTATTGAACCTAAAGCTGGGTATCAGACACTATACTCCGTACCAAGCCTTGGACTGGGAGTCAAAGACATGATCAGATTGCGCTTAGGAGCACGCTGACTCTGTAAGATGATGAGAGTATGACAGATGTTCTGCGCTTCGTGTGCGTACAACGGATCCTAGGATATTATTGTTGACTCGATATCAAGAACATCCCAGTAGCAATGACTGATACTCTGTACGTGGAACGGAATACACCGGTGAGACCATGCATTCGTTGCACACCTCGCTTGCAGACGATAGAACACGTCGATCAACCAAGTAGATGTTGAGGATGACGAGGGACGTGCAATTTCTCATAGACAACAAGCTAACGTTAGACCCATTTACATTCGCCATCTTGAATATCGGTATTGACCCAACGTTGTCCGTGATAAGTCTTCTTCACGACACTCACCACTGCTTCTCCCCTTCTCATGGAGGAAACAAGGTTGACAGGGGGTGCGCGTCTCTCCCTTGGCTAATGATCTTCCCGTGACAAGATTGGCGAGACGAGCACGAGCTGGACGTGATGGCATCTGGCCGGCTATAAGCTTGTGTTCAGCTGAAGCTTGCCAACAACAATAAACAAAAAGAGTGGAGCGCTTTAATCTCTTTAATTTCCAGACGCGTCCTACCGCTCGACGTTGGTGTCCAGGTTTAGTAGCGTATGTTCCAAAAGAGTAAAGAGACGAGGATCTATGAAAATATCGGCTGGTACATCCAGGCTAAAGCAAATCTCTCGATTGTATCCGCCTTTGATCATGAATTATGACCTTGCCGGGCTATAGTGAACCACAAGTTCTGCCGACGAGATAAGAAACTGGCATGGCCTTGAAACAGATCAAGCCGCTGCCAATTTGCTAAGCGACTGATCGAGAGCTAGTATAGTATTCTGAGCCATTATCTGACCCGTTGTTGGATAATGAGGTTGTCTTTGTTTGCTGGTATACATATGCACCGGCAGGTTTTGCATTTCGTCCATGCGACCATCGCTTGCCTTGGACAGTCCTAAATGCCATCGCTGGACGCTTGCCAGTAGATATCTGTTTTTGCATGTCAATGGGGAAGCTAATATGTCGCAACGCTTATAGCTTACCGTCAATGGTTGAAAGCGCATTAGGGAGAGAGAAACCCAAGTTCGACTAATCAACACTCTAAATACACATGAACTCAAGAACCTCTAGTGTTAGCATAAGTTCTTGCCAGGACCGGAACAGGCGACAGAAACCAACGATTGACTACCTACTAAGTATACAGCAAATCTGCAAGACATCTGACTGCTAATGAAACTCCGCGAAGAAGTGATGTCCACGCCTCAACGGCCAATCACGCATATCACTTCCACGTATTTGCAGCATATTCAAAGGCCACTTGGAGGTCTTTGCTTTGATGTGCATATGCAAGCAAAGCCCTCAATCATATGCCAGAAACAGATATGAGAACACTTCAATGAGAAGCCAAAATGTTCCAGAACAATCAAGGCAACGAACGCTTGGGCCTCCAGAAAAGAAGAGAATTCATTCTCGGTGCTCTGAGACTCGAAATGGACCCTGGATGATGGGCCAATGCCGCCATGGGCGTTAACGCACGTTGCACGAGACTTAAATTAGAAGCTCGGATGATAGCCCGAAAATTTTACACAAGTCAAGGTATGACCTTTTTTTGTTGCGGTTTGAAGCTCAGGTTCGTTGGTAGAGGAGAATCCCTATGAAATAACGAGGGGCTGAGTGGCTGGCAGACAGACATAGCATTGTCGTCTCCTGAGACAGAGCAGAGTTTATTGGTGAGTCGGTGTGCCACGCCATGGGTGACTTGTCCGTAATATCACAGCCAACATATACTTTTGTCAGACACGGCATTGATGGGGGCTTTCGAGGCGCAGCTGAAGTAGGTAATGGCCCTTGATAATAAGTCACAGGGCAAAGAAAGATCTGCTGAGACAGACTAGGGTATAAGGCAACATAGATTGGCCCATTCACAAGACCAATAATTTCGTGGACTCCGGGTGGTGATGAGACCGCAATTGAGCTACGTATGACCATGGCATCGGTTGGAGGCAGAGTTGCCTGCAACATAACCAGCCTGCAAGTCTGACTGCCTCTGGTATGTGTGCATCGAAGGGGAGACAAGGTTTTGCTCTCAGAAGATCGCGAGGGGAAACCCCGTTCACAAGGCAATACTCTTTCTTCGAATGTATGTTTTAATGAAAGCCCTCTCGCGGATGAAGTCACGTCATTCGTTTGGTCGAGCGGAACCTGCCAACAGGAAGAGTACCTCCCAAGGTGAGAGCACAAGACCAGCAGCGACAGGTATGTGTGTGGTAATCACCATGTTGTGTCCATCCAAAAGGCCTCATTCACATGGATCTAGATGCCTTACAGGGATAGAAATGGAGGCCTAGTGGCAGCCCCCAGCAGAGTCTGCATGCTCTCACAAAGCCCGCTACTAATCAGCTGCTCAGCAGAATCCCTGTAATGTGCAATCTGAGAAAAAGCATGTCTGTGTGGGAAGTGGAGAGAAAGGCGCGGCTCTTATGCGTTCCGTCTCAGAAAGATACGACCAGGTTGTGAGGCGAAGATGATTCAAATATTGTAGCAGCCTTACTGAGCTATGAGATGAAGGGTCATCTTCAGAGGGGAATTGAATTTTGCTCATTCTTCAATGGAGCAATTGATAGAGGTAGCGTAGCGTTTTATTGACGACTCGGTTGTCAACTCGAAGAGCCTACCTTAACTACAGTAGTAGTACCTACTACCTACCTACCTACTAAAGGCATGCCGCCACTGTTGAATGAAACAAGGTCGGCTTTGGCCTAATTGGGCGGAGCTTGTACCTGAAAGTACTCGAAACAGGTACCTCTTGGCTGCCATTGGCTGCCTTTCAACTCGGCGAGGGGTGGGCCGCTAAGTACCTTGGGGTGCTTGAGGCGTGATCTCCACCGGCTAATCCCGAACAGGGTAACCTGAAAAGTGGGCAATTGCAAGCTGGTGCAAGCCAAGGACCAGGAAGACGGTGGACCGCGATGTCCTGTAAGTCGTTCGTTGACCATCCATCACGGCACCACAGCGTCACAGGAGGCCCTTGGGAAATTGGCCCAAGAGGCTGTTCTCAACGGCCGCGCCATTTGCTACTGTTTCGTCCAGTCATTGCTAATCTTGGGCCCTGCTAACAAGGGTATACCCAGCCGCTCTCCGCGTCTCCATCCCATCGCATCCGTCTCGACTCCATCGCCCACTATCGGATCTTGAAAGTGAGGAACACACCCACTCAGCAGCTGATAACTATGATGCCACACCCTTCCTGGTTCTTGGTTGCTGAACCATTTCCTGTCACCTCTTCTTCTCTCTTTTATAGCTGCGCTTGTTTCCTCTGGAGGTGTCAGATCTTGATTTGAGGGCTTGTTCTGTTTCTCTGACGTCCCGCGCTGTGCTGCCGATTCGACGTCGATATTATCACATCCAATTGTTCGAACATATTTGCGGTTGAGATTACACCAAAAGCGCCTTGATCATAGTTCTTTTTTCGTTTCTGCTTTCCATCACCTGCTATGCCGATATCGCCTTCGTTACCAACTAAAACCTTGATGAGCCAAATCTAATCCGATCAGAATCTTACGCAACAGTATCACTTCTCAACTGCTTTCGATTTAGCCTTCTGTCTTTCTCTATTGTTTCTCTTATCACAACTCTCGTTCGAACACCTTGAGCTTAGCACTTGATGATGCTTGCATAATCTCATACTATTGCAGCGACTTTTCTTTTGGTTTCATATCATCGATATCTTTTATATCAACTTACTTCATCAACCTACAATGCACTCTCGGTGGCCTCGGCTGTGGGCGCTGTTCTGTCTACTTTTGATTGTGCAGCATGTTAGCGGAGAGGTTTTTAGGATAGTCCCGAGAGCGGACGACAACCCAGAGAAGACAACGGCAATCGATTCTAGCACGACGTCAACGCATGGACCCAGTACTGCCACGAAGACTAGCAAAGTTTCCGCGAAACAGACAGAACTATCTGATGCCTCAAAATCTCAGTCTCAAACCGAGTCTATCTCAGTGGCTGCTACTGAGACAGAGAAAACACAAAGTTCGGACCCTTCATCAACTAGCACAGATGGCTCCCTCGAAAGCGGACTTGATGATTCCTCGTACTACAATGGTATTGATAGACAGAAAACATTGATTGGGACATTAACTGACATTTTCCAGCTACAATACCCGCTGGACAGCTGCCCATCGAGCCTAGGCTCACCCCGGGCTGGGGCGTTGCAGGAACTATCTTACTTATTACTGGCCTCGCATATGGCCTTGTCGGGATCAAGAACCGAATGATCCATACTTTCTTTTCAACTGCTTTCGCTGCATCATTGGGCGTTGCCGTCCTCATTGTTTATGTCATGAAATCCGAAGTCAGCGATGCTCTACAGGGGGGCTATGTGGTTGCCGCTGTCATCTCCGGGTGCGTCCTCGGCGGAGCCTCAATGTTTTTTCGGGAGATCACCGAAGGTCTAGGCTGTGCCCTGGGTGGCTTCTGCATTAGCATGTGGCTTCTTTGCTTAGTTCCCGGAGGGTTACTCGGGCCTGTGGTTGCGAAAGCCATCTTTATTGCTTGCTTCACCTTAGGTGGGTTTGCTTTCTACTTCAGCCATTATACTCGGGACTGGGCGCTTATCCTTATGATCGCCTTTTCTGGGGCCACTATTACAGTCTTGGGAATAGACTGCTTCAGCCGGGCTGGACTGAAGGAATTTTGGGCCTGGGTTTGGGAACTGAACGATGATTTATTCCCTCTTGGTGCAAATACATACCCGGTTACTAAGGGTATCCGCGTGGAAACTGCAGCCATCGTCATCATCTTTCTCTTTGGTATTATCTCACAGATCAAACTATGGAAGATTGTCCGGGAGAAACGTGAAAAGAAGGCAGAGGAAGCTGCTGAAGGAGAACGAAACCTCCGCGAGGAAGAGGAGCAAGTAGGCCGGAACATCGAAGAAGCGAACGCTCGAGAAAGGCGCCAATGGGAGAGAATATATGGTGAGGGAGACGCCGGGAGCTTGACAGCCTCGCGTGACTCGGACGATGCAGAGCCCACAAACGAAAAAAGGAATCGCAGCAGCCAAACGGACTCCTCTAAAACACGCTCGACTTCGATTGTCGAGGTCATCGAAATGTCGGAGATGCCAAATGCTGTTGAAACCAAAAAACAACCTACCGTAACATCACTGTCTTCTGACCAAGATGAAGACGGCAGGGTCACAGTTCGCGTTGCCACGGACGATACAGTACAGTCAGCCATGGAGAGAGGGTATCAGCAATTGGATACTGAGACTGCTATGCAAATTCGCCCCCTCAAAAGCGAAGAGGTTGATCGGCGCATCTCGACACAGTCATCTGTTGCCAAATCTGCTGTACCTCCTGTCGTTCCTCTCCCATTCACCATTCCTGTCGCTGATGACAATGAGGATGCGCTGACGAACGGTGATCGTTCTTCGGTGGCGACCTTCGCCGATGAAGAAGAAGATACTGGAATTCATACTTCGGGCCAACGACACTCGCTTGCTAAGCGACTTTCTCGCCTGTCCCGGGGATCAATGGAGCTTCTTGGCAACATTTCACACCGATCTAGTCGTGTCTTTGGAGACTATCAAGAAAACGAACATGGCGAAAGTACTGATGAGTTAGTGATTCCACGATCGCGACCACGAGACGATGATGGCTCAGTTGCGGCGACGATTGATGACGACAGCATGAGTGGTGATGGTCACCAGTCCCGTCCGATTTCAGAGCTCCCAAAGAGCATGGAGATCAACGCCGAGCTCTCTGAGAAAGACGATAAGGGCAAACCGAGTCCGCTTCCAATCGACCAGGAGGCGTTCATGCGTGCTGATGGAAACGAAGCTATCAAGGCCAAAGAGCCTGCCTCGGGTGAAGTGGAAAAGACCAGATCCGCAACTTCTGGCTCATCAGCCCGTGTTAGTTTGACTAAAGATCGTCTACCTAGGTCACTCTCGCGGGTAGCACTTTCCTATAGAACCAACGAGTGGGCGAAGCATCTGAGCAATGCTGAAGCTCCCGAAGTTGATGAAATCCACAACGAGGTATCTCAAAACCCAGCACTTCCGACCATCGAGGCGCCCGCACCTGTACATGTCGACGAGCTCCGAAAGTCGTCAGCCGAAGGAACCCCTGCACCCATGATTCCAAGACCGGACTCTCAAGCGTACAATTACTCGCACACTGCTTCAAGGCGCAACGTAAAGCAACACGTCCCAGCTGCTCTCGCTTTACTCACAGGCGAAAGTCAGAGCCGAAGCCCTGGGACCACTCCAACTAGTAGCCTCATGGCACGAACTTCTTCGGGAGGCTTGCGACTAGCCTCAGGCGGAATTGCTCCAATTGCAGAAGAACAAACTGTTCCAAGCCTGACTCCACCGATTACTGAGGAGGAAACCATGGGGGTGCAAAAGGTGACTGCTCCAGCGGCAAATGAAAGTCAACGCACTTCAACACCAGGCGTTGTATCTTATTCGAGCCCCCAGACTCTCCTTGGTCAACGAGAGATGTACCTCCGCAATAAATCGGCCGGGAACCTAGTGCCCAGCTCATCTGACGTGAACCTTCCTACACGCCACAGAGCTTCGAGCGACGCAGGATCACTCAACAATTATCCGACGTACGCCGCTGCTATTGGTGTAGATGTGGATGACTTGCCACTAAATCAGAGGAAGGAACTCTTGCGACAGAGCAGTCTAAGCCCTTCTGTCTCAACACCATCTTTGCAGCGGCTCAGTGGCGGCAGCAACAGTAACGGTTTCAAGAGTTCAGAAGCACTATTGAACACCCACCAACCGAAACGTGTGTCAACTCTTCCCACTTCTGCAGCCCGCGAGGCTGCCCTTGCGACATTCCGACAGTCAGTTCAGCATGAGTTACGCGCAGGTACCCCGATCATCAGCAGTTCTGGCCGTGAGACACCCTTCACCCCATCGTCTCTCTTAGCCAGCAGAGAAGTTGAGGTCCAGCGCAGTGTAGACATGAGTCGCAACATCCTTCTGAGTCAAAAGCAAGCCGAAGCCCAGCGCCGAGAGACACAGCAGCGGGAGAAGGAATGGGCTGACAAAGCCTTCGACGAACGAATGCGAAACGGCGACCTTCTTGACGTTCATCGTGAGGCTATGCGTAAGCTTCAGAGGCACGCCAAAGACATGTAACCGATGTCCTCAGCGACTTTTTCTGAGTCCATTGTACTCCGAATTAGTTTCTTTTTCTTTCATTCCTTTTTATTTACCAAGCCATTTCACATACCCATTTTTTATTATCTCTTTTGATTATTATGATACCAATGGGTTTCACGGTCACTATTAAAAGTCGGGGTGGAGTGGTTATGAAGAATGGGTAAAATATGACACTGGAGCTCGGAAAGCTCCTTATTACAATATATATACTAGATAAACGCGCAGGGGTTAATCTACTGCGTCTTTCACTCTCAAATCGATGGCAAAATCCAAATTTAGGCTCGCCTAAGCTCAATAGCCCACTAATCAGCAGTAAAAGGAGAGAAGGAGTTCATGAAAGGTGAATTATCAAGACTTGTAAAAGTGCTTGACGATGTACATCTAAACCAGAGTAAAAGCTTTTCATACCTACGCCGTCGCCTGCAATGATACCGAGCCCGGGTAGTACGAGCTATATTAGAAACAAAATGGCGATAAAGAAGATAAAAGACAAGGATCCCATTGCATCAACTGAATGTAGAGTGTTTATCGTCTCGCCCAGCCATACGTTCGCTCCTAGCGCCGATATGTTTCCTGCAGTGGTTCAGTTGTAACAGAATACGTCGACGACATGGGAACCAACAGACTGGACTCGGTAGTAAAAATACCGGGAGTTGGGGCGATCTCTCTATCGGCCCAAACAAGTGTCTGGCTGCAGGGCTGCGTAGCGGAGCTGTTCTCCCACAACTGGCTATTGACGACGGAGGGGAGAGAGTCAAGAGGCAGACCGCGGTCAAGCGGGGGCCGTTTATCCTTCTTATTGCCGAAGCAAAATAATGATAGAGAACGGAATGGAATAGCGGGCATATCGAAGCGCGTCCGGAAGAGGAAAGGGTTACGAGGAGGTGGGTTGATGGGTTCTGAGAAAGTCGAAATAGTTGGGGGAGGATAGGAAATCTCCCGCAAAGGCGACTGTGATACTTGCAACCCACCCACTCGAGGTCCTAACTCGTATTCAAGAGTCACGGGAGGAGCGTCGGTGGACTGTAAAGATATTGGGTTGAGGCTTGCAGAGGACGCTGTGCTCAAATTGCGCTGAGACAGAAGACTCCTGATCTTACTCGATATCGAAGAGGTGCTATGTAAAGTTAGTTATGCAAACAAAAAACTCCCCCAAGTATTTACTCACGTCGAAGTCGTGGAACTCATAAAACGAGAGTGTCCCGAACTGGTCCCACCGATTGTCCTGTCGGGGTCATACTCCTCGTGAAGCTTGGGGAAGAGACATCCAAAGCCAAGACAGAGCAAGCCGCGACGATAACTATTCATGGCGTCCTTGGTCATGCCAAAAAAGATGACGACAGGAATGGCGGAAAGGATGTGGATGTAGCAGTTGTTCAAATACCCGAAGTTGACACCATTGGAAGGGACAAAAATGACTGCCGACCACGGATAGGGGATCACTCGATTATGGATGAGGTCGTAATCAAAGGGTTGAAGAGGAAATGCCTTCAGCATGTTGAGTACAGCAAGGGCGGCCACAAGAGGTAGATAAGGGACTAAGATGGCCAAGACCATCAGGTAAAGGCGACGCTTCGTCCTCTGAGCGCGTTGGTTAGCAGACCTGCTGCTGTTGACCGCCGAACGAGTGGTTTTTGCTATGTCACGAAACCGTATATAGACTAGGACTGTGTGATGTTAACTACCTTAGACTTATCTATGGCTAGGGAATAAGGGAGGCATAGACTTACTCGCATATCCAGATGTTACCAGTGCGACTGTAACAGGAGCCAGGACGAAGAAGACCATATATGGCCACGAAGGCCATGCAATCCAGCTGCATCCAGCCAGGGTAGCTACTGCGTATCGTTGAGTAGTCAATGGCCAGACCCATGCGACCTGGATGATTGGAAGAGGAAACATGATGAGTGCCTGGACCAGGTTACGCCGGCGTCTCTCCCGAACTGTGAGGGCATTGGCACGAAGGAGGCCGACTTGCTGGGCAAGATTCCGCATGATGGCCAGGAGGCAGGTTCCGAATAAGGCGCCAGTGAAGTTGACGTAGTAGGCATTGACATCGCAGAATACTTCGCCACTCCACCACTTGCTAGTGTCGTCGTTCCGCCAAACGAGGGCGTTGATTATTGTGTCGAGATTTGACCATTCGATGTTGGCAATAAAGACGACAGCTGCGAATTCACCATTGCGGTAGAGGTTCTTCAGAGGGACTATACAGGCAATATTGGCGATGAGCCCGAAGAGAACTCTGCAAACAAGGTTGGTTGTGAGAGATGGAGTGGTGATGGTTCCAGGTCCAGGTGCCACGATGATAGACAAGTCGTCACGACCAAACAGGTGAGCTGAGTCGATCATGACGACAACGAAGAGGGAGGGAAAGAAGGAGTGAATATATCTCGAGATTTGTCAACTTGGTGTTGTTGGTGATGGTGATAGATGCAGGATGGCTCCCGACGTTTACGTCTTGGCTCAACAGTTGATCAAAGCGGGAAGCGCAATGACCTCACCCAGGGAGCAATGGCTCTGTTGGCTATGTCGAGCAGGACTTCAATAGTATATAATGAAAGGAAGAAGCAAGTCAATAGCAGCTAGATGTGCCATGGTGGAGGGCTCAATAAGACGGTGGTACCGTCACTTAGACATGAGATAAGATGAAGGGGCGGCCATGTCAATTGGCGTTCCTGGGCCCCTAATCAGCAGCATATTTTCAATCGGGGAACTATCATTAGCCCCCTCCCCCCCTTTCAATAAGGAAGAAGCTGGAATCTCCGCCTCCATTTGGATTTTGGCGTTACTGTCATGTCTGCTTGTATAAGGCGCGGCTATTGTGGGCGTCTATTGATAACCCGATCGGGTAAGTGGATCTGGCAAGGGTAAGCGAACAAGACCACTGAATAAGGCTCAATAGGCTGCAATACAAGGATGCTTCTCCAAGCTCATTTACAAAGTACACACATAGAAACAGGTCTGTTCGATCTTATAAAGTTGATAAAGAGATCGGCGGCGCTAAAGTCTGAGGGCATGGCCATCTCTCAGTAGAATATACCGACAGGATTAATTTATGGGAGTGATCCAGAGCACTCAGCACCACGGTCTAAAGTGAGGATGAACAAGGACCGCCGTAGCAGTGTAATTGAAATGGTGATTCCAGTGAATAATTTAGATAGTCTAACTACGCTGGAGGAAGTGATTCGTTTCTTCCGATTCACCGAGAAGCGAAGCTCGCTTTTGGAATGGACCACTTCTTGGCCACACGGAAGTTGAACGGGTTTATGCTTCCAAGACATCCATTGGAAGTTTATTATTTAATGGTACCTTAGCCTTGCTCCTTGGTACGGAGTACGCAGTAGGTCAACGTTAATGCGCATAAATAAATGCAAGGTCGTATTCAAATTGCAGGGTCGCAGATATGCAGTTATCCAGCACTCCACACTAAGCGGCACTCATCTACCGGGTCGCACAACACCTGCAATCTGAGCCAATCAAATAGCGCATTGAGGGAGCATCCCTAATTCCAATCTCAGCTTGCCCACCCTATCGCGTATCAGGGTTTCGAAACAGACCGTCTTGACGCGACAGGCACACCAAAGCTCAGTCCCCCAGTGTCCACCTTATCAACACCACCCATACCCTCGCCGCCCCGGTTTCCAGCTTCAGCTCTTCACCAACAACGTATCACACAAACAAGCAAACATGTCTTTCTCCTCCGTCTTCCGACGCGCCGCTGTCGCCCCTGCCTCTGCTGCTCGGGCCTTTAGCACCACCACCCCTCGACCTCTGGCCAAGATCACCATCATTGGTAATCTCGCCGACACCCCCGAGGTTCACTCCACCAGCACCGGTCGCGAAGTCCTCCGCTACGCTGTGGCCAGCAACAGCGGCCCCCGAGACAACCGCAAGACCAGTTGGTTCCGAGTCACTAGCTTCGCCGAGGGCCCTCAGCGCGATTACCTCATGAACCTTCCTAAAGGGTACGATGACTTATAAAGGCAATTGCAACACATGGTATCTTGTGCTGACTATTACATAGTGCCAGCGTCTACGTTGAGGGTGATGCCTCCTTGAGCACCTACACTGACTCCAACGGTCAGAACCGCAGCAGCTTCAATGTCGTCCAGCGTATGTTTACTCCTCCCTAGATACTATTCACTACAGCTAACCATTCTTGAGGCACACTCGAGGTTCTCCGACGTCCTCAGGCTCCTGAGCAGGGCGAGTAAGCAGCAAATATCAACTGAATTCCTTCTTGTAACATGATCGCAAATAAATCGTCTGGCCGTAGTTTTCTGCCTACCTGTTCTCCTCTCTCACCATGACCCGTTTCTTTTGTTGGATGTTAATGTATGGATGTAATGTACGATGAGCGTTGTGCGCAACCTTAGGAGGATCTGTATGATATCACGATGCAATAAACTTTGTTGATCACGCACTTATTCCTTCGTCGTGCCTTCTCTTATACAAGCTACAGAATAGAGCCCATGGTTTAGGAAGGGTTGTCAAAGTACTACTCCGTATCTAGACTACCTTATGGTCATGAGTACCTATGTGTGACCCCAGCTCCTTAGACGCACGGTGAATTCTCCTCCGTTTGGGCAAGTTTCTATTACAGCAAGGAAGGATTCCTCTAGGAAGGTAGGCCTGGTTGTCAACAAGAAATTGAATGGTGTTGATACCTTATATGGATGCTGAAAGAGCTTTGCCGGGAATCTAAGGGCATCTATACCAACGCGCAACTGTCCATACATCCGAAACCAGCTGCAACCCCACCTTCCTCGCTCTTATCGCCCTTTGTACGCAAAAGATACCCGGCTTCCTCATTGTGGTGAACTTTGCCTGTGCTTTGGTCCCAGATGCAAGTACCATAAATCCCCAGCTCGCAGATGACACCGCCTTGCTCTAGATTGCCATTGCGAAGAATGATGTTATTGACAGGTGGAGGGGTGATGAGCTCCATGAGAATATAAGATCCCCAGTGGGATTCGGGAACAGATTTGAGGAAGTCTGGAATAGCACCCCGATAGATGTTGTTGCCACCACCTTCACGCTGGGGCTTCAACACATAATTTTGGCAAATCTTGGGGTCGAGGGCCTTCTTCCGAGCCTCAAGGCCGGCATCGCTGCTGTCCATCGGGTAGATGTTGGTAAATGTGCGCCACAGCTCAGCTGCCTCATCCGTGTCATCGCGAATGAATCTACTAAGAGCCGAGGACTCTGTGGAAGGGCGTGGTGTTGCGAGAATTTGTTGAACCTTCTTCGTTCCAGCTAATTGAGTCAGGACACTGGGGCATTTGATAGCATTCGACCTCTCCAGGTGATAACGAGCCTCCCAAGCTCGTTGATCAGGGTAGTCAGAAGGACCATATCCAGATCGCATGTAGATCACAGCAACTTCGTAAATCTTGGAAGGGTTTCTTGGAAGGAGGTATAGAAGCTGGCGTTTGGAGGTGTCTGCAATCTTGCTGTGCTGTAGGATTTGGGAATAAGGTAGTCGGAACACAGGGATAGATGACGAAGAGCTAGAGATTTGGTATTCAAGATGGCGCTGGTCGAAGATATTCCTCTCACCATCTTGTACGAGAAAGATGACGCACTTCTGGTGGCCGAGTTCAGAGTCGGGATAAATGTTGTACGCTTTCACGATACCTGCTGCTAAGCCACGAGTGCTGGCGTTCTCGGGCAGGTCTAGTGATCCTTGGGTAATAGAGTTGTCCAAAATCGGGTACTCGGCTGCAGCAAGGTACCTGTTCTCATTAGGCTCAGTTTATTAATGGATAGCTTACGAAAGGAGTCGAATTACTTATGGAGAGCAGAGGTGTGCGTCGAAAGACCGCCAAAAGAAGAAGCAATGGTATTGAACTCAACCTGTTTGACTTGCAAAGAAGACTTTGAGGCTTCGGTATCCTGATGTACCATATAGTCTGAGCGGAACAAGCCTAGAGACAGGGGCTGTTGTCTTGTTAATGAGGCGTCTTTAATGGAACTGAGAAATACTTGCCTGTGTATATCCCTCAGCCTTAACCTTGGTATGAACGTCCCACAAGTTTCGAATGAACTCATCACCATCCGAGACCCTGAACTTATTTAGAAATGATAGCTTGTAAACCTGAGGTGTACTCACTCCTTCACAACCTGAGCCAAAAACTCTTCATCCCTGCTCACTGAGGCATACAGCTCGTTGTAAGTCTTCTGAACTGCCTTTCCCTGCGCGAAGCATTGCTTGGGAAATGGACTTGGGAAGAGGGTCACAG
Source organism: Fusarium mundagurra (assembly GCA_013396205.1). Taxonomy (NCBI): domain Eukaryota; kingdom Fungi; phylum Ascomycota; class Sordariomycetes; order Hypocreales; family Nectriaceae; genus Fusarium; species Fusarium mundagurra. The sequence continues at coordinate 95,392 of JAAOAN010000201.1, forward strand.
GAACGTTGATAGCAGCGATGCTTTTGGGGTCTGCATCGGCGGGTATGACTGTGGGAGGAGGCCTGACTGCGAGGCCATTACCTATTGACCAGTCCTTGACGGTCTCGATGAGGGCGTCCTTTTCTTCGGTCTTGAGAGTGGGTGGGTATCTCCCGTCTGTGAGAGAAGCCATTATGCTGGAACTGGCCTAGGCTTTGCAATGAGGTGTTCACCGAGTAACAGGAATCGAGAGATACTTTCGATGACAGAATACCTTAGTCAAGGTAGGTATGGAAGAGAAGTATGAAAAGTCCTTGGTGTATTAGTCAAGACGCTGGCTTGTGTGCTTAGCTGAACGGGGTGGGCTAATAATTACAGTGGGTGCGGGACGCGCTGAAGATCATAGGCTCGTCCTCATGCTCAAATGCCTAATTTTAGGCAATAGACCACTTGCGAGACCGACGGCGAATTGGTTCACCCTTTTGATGGCAATTGGACTGAAAGGACTCTGCGTACCTATCTAGGTGTAGTACTCTATTTTGGTGTTTTAGAAGGGGCATTTACGATAGCGGGGTAGCAGATTGTGAATTTCATACATAGGTAAGTATTATCAGGTAACGTAATAGGCATCCTGTTTTGCTCTTCACTTCTGGCGGGGTTGTCATTCTATGTACTTCGGAGAGGATATGGTAGGCACATTGATATCTTGGGGCCCCACCAAACACAGTAGCGTATACTAGTCGATGTCGAGTAAGGTTAAGGTATGCATGAACAAGATGAAGCTGAAGACAATGGATCCGTCACGATAGAGTAAATGGATGTAATGTACCTGGGATACGGAGTAGATGTGATTGGAACCCAATTGTACCAAGGAGCAAGAAAACACCATATCTTTTTATATGGGATGTCAAAATAAATTCAGCAAAAGGCATCCTAAACTTCTGTAAAGCTTAGTACCTAAGCCTTTTTGTCACTTAGGATCAAGGTCTCAAGTTTTCTTTTCTCCCCGAGGTTACCTAGTGCGGTAGCTTAAGTAGTACCTGAGTAAATACCAAACACAAAATAAGTACCTGTAGTATTGCAGAGCAGAAACGACTGCTCCCTTTTCCCATTGTCTTCTCTTTCCCACGCGCTTCATTTTCCTTTTTCACATGTTCCCATTTTCTTCTTCATTCTTTAGCTTTTTAGTTAATTACCTCCAGGGTCAATACCAAGTATACCTTCCTTGCTTATTGGGACTCACGGAGTCACGTGACAGACCAAAGCTGCCATTCCCGGTCCTAGGAGCCTAAGGTACCTTAGTGGAGGTGGTTGCCACTTCCACACGCACAGTACCGGCCTTGCCTTTGGGTACCGTGCATCAAACGCGCTCTGAATGGAAAAGAAGGCCCTCTCTCCAACATCGCTCAACTTTGCACCTACGGTTTCTGCGAAACTCGATTGATTTGTTTTCTATTTTTCTTTACTCTAATGATCTCATAGAACTCATAGAGAAGCCAGCCTGGAGATTTCCTCCCCCCCTTCCCACGGTTTCACATCTCTTGCGCTCTGCTTGCACTTTCACTTCACATCGTACTTTCCTTCCAAGCCTTTGACGCCCAAGTCTTCATCCTTTTTTGAGCGTTTGGGATTTTATTTAGCGCCATAACACAACGAGGATTCAGCCTTGAGTGGCCCTTGTCAAACGTGGCCAAGCGGCGGCGGCTATGCACATTTCCTCCCACACATATTCTAGTCGCTGGGCCTTTACTCAGCAGGCCTGTCACAAAAGCGCATGCTTTGAAGTATAATAAGGATTCTCACGTATGTCTCTTCCCCTTGTTAATGAATAATTCTCTTACTTGATGTTTAATAACAAGTTCGATAGAAGAATTATATGTGCTTTTCTAAGCACGTTTGTCGCCAAATGGATGACATTGTGGATGATCCCTATTCCTGGGATATTGACGTGGTTGTTAATCGACTCTGCGCTCCTGGGGTCCTATGGTGTCGAGATCCTGCATTCCTCGCCACACGCATCCAGGAGGAGGAGTTTGATGGCAAGACTCTATTGACCTTTGAACATGTGTGTTCGCGTCAAGAGTTGATGGACTGTCTCGGCATTAGGATCGCCCGCCACAAAGCTGCCCTCGCAGAAGCTATCATTACTTTCCGTTCCAAAAGCAAAGGGTATTGGGAATGGCAAGCCGACTTCAGGCGAAAACAATCTGGATTCCCTGGTGAGGAAACCGAAACCTCAACACATGCCACGGAACAACGGCAATCCTTCGATCTTCGGAACGGTCATCATTGTAAAGAAAAGGAGACGCCTGTTTCCGTTTCTGATACTAATGGAACGATTCCGCATGTTGCAGGGAACCCATTGCAGGAGGAGTCAGATAATCAAAACCACACGCACACACACGAAGCAAATGGCCAGCTTCAACTTGCAACGCATTCTCGCCAGCCGCCCATTCATGAGCCTCCCGACCAAATTCCCGAGTTTCATGAGAGGTCTAGTAAACGCAGGCGGGTGGCACCCATGCTGTTGACAAACATACCAACGAACGCCGATCCCGCTTTCCTCCCGACGGAAGCTGATGTGCTTGACTACGCGACCACCAAGGCTGGGGTGGAGTTTACAGACGATGACTCTACAGACTTTCCGTGGGATAATGCACCCTCGTATGCCTACCTAGGCAAGGGCAAGATTTCAAGAGAGGATATGCTGGCCCCAGTTGGCATGTTGAGCTCTCTCCTCAATGAGAGCGACGATTCCTTTACTTCATTCAGCATCCGTACAATCCCACCTGGAAGAAGACTCGTGGCAAACAACATGCTCAAGCGGCTTCTCACAGGCCGCTATCGCATACCTATCCATTCCTCTAGGTCGCCAAGTCATCTCTCCAACGAGTCTGACGAGATCCTCGAACTCGCCGACCTTGACAACGAACTGGACGCTGAGACCTTGAGGGAGATGAAGGAAGAAGAGGCTGAGAACGAGAGGCTTGGCGCTCTTGACAACAATACCCAGCCTTATCCTTTTGTCACACCTGAGCGAATCGCAGAGATATTAAACGAGGCCATAACAGCTATTGAGGAAAACTGGACTGAGAAGAAGCTCCCAAAGTATGAGCGGAAAGCTTATAGTCTATGGCAGAAATCTCGCCGCCTTGGCATTAAGGGTATACAAATTCAGAATGCTTACAAAACGGCTAAGCATCTTGTCGAACGACTCCAGAAACTCTGTCTAGAAATCCAGAAGATTGACTCAGCCTCCGAGGCACATTACCGAGATGCAGCCAAGAGCCTTGAGCAAAGTTTGGAAGACAAGAAGTATCAAGAGTGGTTGATTAAGTTGCTTGAATCGTCAAGGCCACCCCCAAAACTACAAACAGTGGCTCGTCCGAAACCACGCACCGCGTGGCAGCTGGACACTCTGGCCCTTATGGAAGACGAGATTCTGACTAGCTCCGAAGAGGAAGACTTCGTCGTTCCTGACGACCACATGGATGTAATTGAAAATGGGTTGACGACTGATCGGGATTCAACGCCTCTCCCTATGAAGCAGGAATGGGAGGACTTGGAAACTGACTTCATGGATTTAACTCAGGACGACATAGATGAACCCCACGGCTTGGGTTATGACATGACTAATCCCATCGACTTGACTAGTCCTGCCAAGCAAGTGAATAGTCCCTTGAATGGAGATCGGGGAAACGCCATCCCTCTCAGAAAGAATCTTTCTGTAAAAGAAACCCTCGACGCAGGCCCTTCTGATGCAACTATCACCAATGAGGAGAGCTTGACGAAGGGCGACTCTGCTAACGTCGAGAACAACCCACTTGAACCCAATGTTGTCGGTTGCCAGGCTCCCATTAACCATGTCTCTAAAAAGGTTCACGACGAAAACCAAAGGCAAGAGACCCCCCCAGAAAAACTACACTCTCCACGACAAGTTGGCGGCTTTCAGCTCCCACCCATTGAGAGTTTTGGCGATCTTCAGAAGCTTGCATCTCAACCGCTTAAAAAATACGTCAAGCGCAACGATCGCTGGCGATTGTTGATTGGTGAGATGTGGCATATGGAACATGCCCGGCGGAAGTCAGCAATTGATCTGATATTATCAGATCACCCCAATAATGTATGGGAGGTGCATATCCAGCCATATTTATTTGAACCCCTTGAAGATCCCGAACAGCTACCACAGGACAACGTAAAGGTGATTCTTTTTGACGTTGTACGTCTTTGTCGCTGCTTCTTCGTGTGTCAACACACAACAGAAGAACAAATGCTTTCCTATAAAATGGGAAAGTTGAGAAAAACATTGAACCAGGCACGAGTCAAATTCTTCGAACCTCTCTGTCTGTTCATAGCGGCTCTTACGCCTCACTTCCCCCAGGATAGTCAAATCTATAGACAAGACATGGATATTCTCGATGACCTTTTCCCAGAGGAACAGGATGAGATGGATGACCTTGACGATGTGTTCGAGGAAGGGCGTGCGGGGCGTCGAAGACCCAAAGAAAAAGAAATCATCCGTGATAAAGCAGCCGTGGATCTTCGAGAACGCGAGAATCAAAGGCTTAGGGAACAAGAGGCTCGCAGAAAGAAATTGAGAGAGACCCTCGCACTGGATGGCTCAGTGTCACGGGATGGGACTCGCCTCATCATAAACGAAAGCAAAGAAGAAGACCAAGGTCTTATCTACATCCATGAGGACATTGGTCGCCGCATCAAGGATCACCAGATCGACGGCGTCCGTTTCATTTGGAACCAGATTGTGCGAGATCCCAGTGTTCGACAAGGTTGTTTGCTAGCCCACACAATGGGACTCGGCAAAACGATGCAAGTCATCACTGTCCTCGTGGCTTTGGCAGAGGCCGCACAATCGAACGATCCATCGGTAGTGGCTCAAATACCCGAAGATCTGAGGGAACCGCGGATTCTGGTTCTTTGTCCAGCTGCCTTGGTGGACAACTGGATGGATGAGCTCCTCAAATGGGCGCCAGCGGATCTACTGGGTGAGCTACGCAAGGTCTCATCTAATACACCGGTCGAGGAAAGGGCTGCGGTAGTGTCCTCATGGACTTCCGGCAGAGGCGTCCTTACGCTTGGCTACGAAATGTTCAAAATAATCATGAACATGTCAGATGAGCTAGCAGATCTTTTGACAAATCGTCCGGACGTGGTCATCGCCGATGAGGCGCATAAGATGAAGAATCGGGAGTCGCAAACTAATCTAGCTTGTTCGCGCTTCAGAACAAAGAGTCGCATTGCACTTACAGGGTCACCACTGTCCAACAGTGTACTGGAGTATTTTGCCATGATTGACTGGGTTGCCCCCAACTTCCTTGGCCCGTTCTCCGAGTTTAGCCACATTTATGCCACCCCAGTCGAGCGAGGCTTCTATAACGACAGCACACCAGCTGAAAAAAGGAGAGCACAAATGAGGCTGAAGGCGCTTGAGCAACTTGTAGCACCGAAGATCAATCGCCACACGATCGCTGCCCTAAAAAACGACTTGCCACCAAAGCAGGAGTTCATCATATTCGTGCCTCCGACGAAACCTCAGAAGCAGTTGTACCAATTGTACATCAGGGGCGTAGGAAGAGAAGGCACCGACTCGCAAGCTGAGACTTTTGCTGCCATCAACCATCTTGGATTGATTTGCAGCCACCCACGATGCTTTGAAGCAAAGGTGAAAGCAATTCAAAAGGGCATCCGATCGAACAATGACAATGAAGACAAGTCCTTCCCCAAGTCTATGATTCCAGAGTTCTTGAAAACGTTGCAATCTTTTAGGGACTTGGACACGCCAACGCTTTCATTAAAGACAGAACTACTGACAATCATACTCGACGAGGCGCGTCAAGTCAAAGACAAGGTGCTCATTTTCAGTCAGTCCTTACAGACATTGAATTATATCGAAAACATGTGTAGAATGCAGAGAAGGACAGTTTCTCGCCTAGATGGCAGCACACCAGTCCCGAGTCGACAGCGGCAGACAAAAGACTTCAATGAGGGTAGCAAAGAGGTGTTTCTGATATCTACAACTGCTGGTGGTGTAGGACTCAACATTCAGGGAGCTAACAGGGTTGTCATTTTTGACGTCAGATATAACCCATCGGATGAGCAACAAGCGGTGGGCCGAGCGTATCGTATCGGCCAGCAAAAACCTGTATTCGTTTACCGTTTCATGGTCGCAGGAACTTTCGAAGATAATCTTCACAACAGACAGGTTTTCAAGATGCAGCTGGCATCGCGAGTTGTTGACAAGAAGAATCCCATCAGCGGGGCAAAGCGCAAAGGCGACGTAGTGTCGGTGATCAGAGATTGTCCGCCACGCGATCTCACCCCTTATCTGGGCAAGGACAGAATTCTGGACAGACTTATAAATCATCGCCAGAACGGCGAGAGCATCCGATCCATTGTGACAACGGACACTTTCGAAGAGGAAGATCTTGGCGCAGCGCTGACTGAAGATGAGAAGAAGCAAGTAGCTCAAATGATCGAACTGAATCGTCTTCGAGAAACCAACCCAGAGGAGTATTTGAGGGCGAAAGACCGAGTGGATTTAAAGGAGCAGGCTAGGTTGTATGGAGAACAGGATGAACTTCTTCGTGCGAGTTCGTTATCTCAACAGCTTACCCCTCGATCAATTGGTGATACTTCGGGTATGCTTCACCAGGTACGATTTTCGCCTCCAGCAACCGCTCCATCTCTTGAACAAGATGTCTCAGGCGCCGAGAAAATATCTCACGAAACGAGCTCACCTGTAAGTCCCCCCCCTCTTGGCATGCTTTCGGGTTCCCTGCTTACACATACAATAAGACAAACCAGCCTATGTCCCAGCAACCTGCAGCTTCTAGCCATGGCCCAGCACCAATGCCAATGGCTGGTGCGAACACCTTTTTCGGAGAACTTAATCATTCTGGGCCAGTGAATGAGCCTCAACCGACCCCGGCCATTCCTGCACAGTCGCGCGCGAGTCCCATCTTTAAGCAAGGTGGAGTCTTCAACGTAACCGAGAACCCTGCTATGGTCGAGTTCGAGGGTTGTCTGCAGGAAAGCCTTCAAAAAATGCAACAGCGCAATGTGCTACAAACAAAAGGTGAACCTGGTGAGATAGCCAAGTCCACAACCATACGTGTGAATGAGGTCCGTAGGAAGGGCCAGTATGGGTTGCTCCCAGACACAAAGCATTGGAGGTTACTCATTCAGCTTCTGTCGCACGAAAAATGGGTGATTGCAATTGCCACAGGCCTTATAGCGCCAGAATACTTGGCTCAAGCCGAAGAGAAAGATCTCGAAAAGCGACTCGAGGCCATCAATGCACTCACAGAAACGGAGATCGCTACTCGCGCACTTGAGAAGACCAGTTCTCCCGACCCAAATGTATGATGCTCATCAAACCCAGCTCTGGACAGCCCTCTTTTCTGCCACTCTCCAACCTCCTCTTCCCTTCCTCTTCCCCTTTTTTGCGCACCTTCACTAATTTGTTGTTTCAAAGAATTTGCAGAACATCAGGCGTCGAAGCTCGCACCAGGGTGAGAAGCGATCCCGGGCTACGGATGATATGAAAGTAATGCGGGAAGCGGCGGACAATAGGAGAAACCGAGCATTCCGTCTACCACCATGGGCAAATGAGGCCCTTTTTGAAGAGAAAACCCGAACATCACCTGCAATGGGCACTCGAGAAGGACAGTTTGGTTTCAGGGATATCACGCCTGGTCTCTAACTTGAGAGATCTTACAATATCGTTCGTTTCGATTGAGGATTGGAGTTCGTGGGATCATGCAGATGGGAATGATGATAGTGCGGTGTCCATACGGGAAGATAAGTTTCGGTGGCGTTTACGGCATGACATAGCATTGAGCCAGATGATACCCTTTTTGAGGACGCATTAATATGCAGAGTTGTTTATAGAGAGGCGAGGGGGTTCAATTGTGAAGCCCATATTTAGTCTCCGGCGGGAATCTATCAATAATAAACTTCACGTAGCAAGTAATCCGTGGTCTTGAAGTTGGAAACTAGTTGCATGATTTGCATTGTAGGTAGGGAGATATGTGTTTTGCAAGTATTTCTTTCGGCTGCCATGTTTGGACGCATTCATGTTTTCTGTTGCTTCAAGAGTTCCGCCCGACATAATCACCATCTGAACAGTTCGGTGAAGCAGTAATTATGTTCCCAGCATATCTTCGGCCACGAGGAGGACTCTCTTCTTATTGAAGTTGCAAAGAATTATAGTCCACGATAGACTTCGGCAATTATGCCCCAATATGTTCAACAAGGAAAGTCTTGCATTATAGTGCGTTTAATGAGTACGTGCAAAACCACCGGTTTCGGAGATGGACGAAAATGCCTTAGCATAGGGCTTTCTATACCACTACATCCATAGCCATCCATACTTGGGAGGAAGAAGACGGAACAACTTAATGGTTGAGCAGTGGGTATGCATCGTACGAGACATTTCAGTACGAGGCCGAGAGTGTTTAATTTCAGACTCGGGGATCTGGCCTGACATGCAATTCTCTAAACTAATAGTATCATGTCTGACAATGTTGCTGCGTGCCGAACTAATATTGAGTTAGGGCATTCGGAACCCTTAATTATGTTAGTTATTTTCTTTCTTCGGAATGATGGAAGTCTTCCAGTTGATGAACCTCGTCATGTCAGTCTCAATGACAATTCAACGATACCTCGGCCAACCAATACGTAACCAGAAAGTAAGGGACAGATCTAGCCCTTGCTGGGATCTAGAGTGCAGAAAGGACAAGCCAATCAAGAGCGAGGTATTTCGTTACGGCTGTCCCTGAGTTTGACTCGGGCGCTGTCTCCCCTGTACGTACCAACATCGGCATGTGCGGGCTTTCATCTTTTGAGGCTGCGGGCCGCTGTAGGCCGCTGTTTATATTCTTCACAAATGGTGAAGAATGAGTGCTTTCGGTGAGTATTTGCTGTAGAGACGTTGATACAGGTAATGTACTTTCATCTTGGTATTCATATTACCAATCTGACTGCCCAGAATGGCTCAAACAATTCACGTGCCAAACTAAGGCAATGTATACGCATTGATACCTGTTAATACGCCTAGACCAGTCTGCAGAAGGAAATGCCCTGCATCGGCAGAAGAATGCACAGCTCACTTGCCCGAATAGGGAAATTTGCGCGGAGTTGAACTCGTTAAGCGCTTGTCAAAGGTGGAGAGAACGAAGAAAAAGGACGGAACCGAAACGGAAGCATTCAGTGGGTCAATGACCGACCGTTCTTGCCGAACCACCGCCGACTTATTATTGATTCCAATCCTACCTCAGTCACACTCACTAGGTACATAGCCGCTATATTTTCCGCTGTCTTCTTCCTTCTCTCTCTCCTCACATTTCGACACCGCCAACCTCGCTTTTCCCCAGTTAGCTGCCAAAGGCTCAATTGCTGTGGATTGTCTCACTTCTTGCGGCTGACTGTAAGCCCTTGTTCGTATTTTTTTCGCACGTCTCGCATATTTGCCCCTCCAAGGTCGAAAACACCACGTTTTGCCCCTCCGATTTACTCGACGAAGGCATTGTCCTCTCAATTCTACGAATACTGTCGAATACACGCAACAATGGATGCCGTCCTTCGTCAGTCCAAGGCCATGTGCCCTTTTATGAAGACGGCCACGCCTGCCACTCTGCGTGCTCTGTCCACCTCGACTCGTGCCCTTCCGGCTCCCGCCTCTCCATGCGGCGGCACCATGTCCAAGCTTCAGCTGCTTGGCCAGCGATGCCCTGTCATGGGAAAGGCCATGGCCGTTCAGACCGCCAAGAGTCGCGCTGCTGGTTCTGTTCGTGCTTTCTCTGGCCACTCTAAGACTGCTAAGGCCAAGATTCACACCACCCGCAACAAAGAGGCTCGCGCTGTCGACCGCCCGCTCTTTGACGGCCGTGACAATGGTAAGTTGTCTCCAGCTAGAAATGCTCTTGGTAATGCCATCTATTCTTATTCTGACTCTTGCCCCTCAGCTCCCGCGCCTCCTGGTGTTCACGCAACCCGAAAGCCTACTTCTGCTTCTCCGACCGCTGCTGCCGCCGCCGCTGGCTTCCACTCTCCTGGTAAATTCGATTACGAAGGATTCTATAATGCCGAGCTTGAGAAGAAACACAAAGACAAATCATACCGCTATTTCAACAACATCAACCGTTTGGCCAAAGAGTTTCCCCGTGCGCATATGTCCGACAAGGAGGATCGGGTAACTGTGTGGTGCGCCAACGATTATCTAGGTATGGGCCGCAACCCTCATGTCCTCCGAAAGATGCATGAAACATTGGAGGAGTATGGTGCTGGCGCTGGTGGAACTCGAAACATCTCTGGCCACAACAGGCACGCCGTTGAGCTCGAGAGTACCTTGGCAAAGCTGCACGCTAAGGAAGGTGCTCTTGTATTCAGTTCCTGCTATGTCGCCAATGATGCGACTCTCGCCACGCTCGGCAGCAAGATGCCCGATTGTGTCATTCTCTCCGACAGCCTGAATCACGCATCCATGATTCAGGGTATTCGACATTCCGGCACTAAAAAGATCGTCTTCAAGCATAACGATGTACAAGATCTCGAGGCTAAGCTGGCATCCCTTCCTCTGCATGTACCCAAGATCATCGCCTTCGAGTCAGTCTATAGTATGTGCGGCTCTATCGGTCCTATCGAGGAGATCTGTGATCTTGCCGACAAGTACGGTGCTATTACTTTCCTCGACGAGGTGCATGCCGTCGGTATGTACGGACCTCACGGTGCTGGTGTCGCTGAGCACCTTGACTGGGAGGCACACGCCAATGGTGCCCCTCGCGGAACCATTATGGACCGAATTGACATTATTACTGGCACTTTGGGCAAAGCTTATGGTTGCGTTGGTGGCTACATCGCAGGCAGCGCCAAATTCATTGATATGATCCGGTCATTGGCCCCTGGCTTCATTTTCACTACTTCTCTTCCCCCTGCCACAATGGCCGGTGCTCAGGCTTCCATTGAGTACCAGATGGCCTTTGATGGTGATCGACGACTCCAGCAGCTACACACTCGTGCTGTCAAGGAAGCTATGAATGCTCGGGACATTCCCGTCATCCCCAACCCTTCTCACATTGTACCTATCCTTGTTGGCAACGCCGAGACTGCAAAGGAGGCCTCCGACATGCTCCTCAATGACTACGGAATCTACGTCCAGGCTATCAATTACCCTACGGTTCCTGTCGGCCAGGAGCGGCTCCGCGTAACCCCAACTCCCGGACATATCAAGGAGTACCGCGACCAGCTTGTTGAGGCTATCGATGAGATCTGGACTCGTCTCGACATCAAGCGAACCTCTGATTGGGCTGCTGAGGGTGGCTTCATCGGTGTTGGCGAGCAGGATAATGTGCAGGAGCCTCTGTGGACTGATAAGCAGCTCAACATCGAGCAGGCCACCAAGGAGATTAAAGCTACCGGTCAAGCTGTCAACGGCGTTACCGAAGCTCTTCTTGAGCTTGAGATCAAGCAGACCTCCCAGGCTGCTACTGCTGCTTAAGCGACGGGAGGAACCCAAGTGCACTGACATTGTCAAGGATGGATGATGGGCAGTATTCAAATTCAATTCTATGCAGATATAACACTCGTTTTGAGATATCTTTTACCATTTATGCTGTCCTCTGGACATGCCAATTGATTTATTCCCCATTATCACATCTTGTGATATGGAGTAAACCTACCATTGTTTCCCAAACATTTGTGGCCTTTTTTGACGAATTGTGAGCATCATGACCGCACGAAATATGACGGATAATTTATGCTACGTAAATCAAGTCATGATATGACGGTCATTTTCATTTTCGGAAGAATGTTGTACCGGAGTCTCTGAATAATACCTAGGTCGGCGGAGAGCTGAATGATGGATGCCGTGTCCATGAGGCGGAGGCCCGGTGAGATTTCGTGGTCCGTCTCCGTCTTGGTGACAAGATCCCTGCATCCTGCCAGCCTTAGACCAGTCAAACGACAACCCAAATGACAGGGGTCCAGAGAATATCGTTCAGTGTCTGGGATATCGACGCCGTTTCCAACTCCGTCTCCTTTTGCAAACCGCTTTTTCTGCTTCTGTAAGACTAACAAGAATCAGATAACTCAGTAATGACAATATGAGCCCCAACTCTACTCAAGCTAAGAACAAGGGACCCAAGGCCTGTACAACATGCGCTAAAGCTAAGGCAAGGTGCGTCCCTGGACCGCTGGGGAGCCTCAAATGCGACAGGTAAGTTACGATAATTGGTTCTTGTGAGGATGGTGTTGTTCATGGCTTGTGTTGGTTGCTTTTGTCCCAAACCCCATCTGTTTGAGTGCATACACATGTAAGTTTGTGGTTAGGTACAGCTGCTGACATCAGAGTCTCAACTTTCAAGGTGCCATCGACTAGACAAGCCATGTGTTAACCAAACTCCGGCTCCGGCCCGGCCCCGTAGAAGCCCAAAGCTATCTAAGATAGCTGCTTTGGAGAAACGCCTTGAAGAGCTGTCCTCGCACGTAAGGCGTGAGTCTTCAGAAGAGGCGGACTCTTCGCCTCCACCTTCGACGAGTGAGAAACGCTCAGAGCTGTTGTCCAAATCTGATGCTTGGGGTTTCAATCACTTGTTTCCCTTAAAGCCGGGAATTGAAAGTACCCCCGGTCAACATCCTCCACCATCAGCTCCGGACAAGACACGGCCATGGGACTCCTGGTGGCCCACGCCCCGTGAAGCGGAGCTACTTCTCAACGGCTATAGGACAATCCACTCATGTCTGTTTCCGTTTGTGTGTGTTCCTGGGCATATGACAGCCCTAGAGCTACGTGAGCATCGGCCATTCCTGTGGAAGGCTGTCATGATGGTAGGGTTGTTTCTTGATGGAGCTAGACAGGTTAAGCTTGGCCAAGAGTTACTAGCTGAGATTGGACGAGCAGCTGTCGTAGATGGCCTGAACAGTCTGGATCTACTCCAGAGCTTGCAAATGCTGGTGGCATGGTATGTACTGATGTGGCGACCGTTTTGTTAGCACGCCCCTGACATGTCGCAGGTTTCACTATGCGTTGAAGGGCTCTCAAGTGACGAATCTGCTGTTCCTTGCTAGAGCTATATGCGTAAATTTGAGGTTCACGGAAGATACGGGCCTTCAAGGAGAAGAATCTGATCGCAATCTTGATCATATGAGAGTTTATGCTGGCACTTATTACCTTAACACTTTGTAAGAACTACCCGCCTTAAGTCTGAGGTTTTCTGACGTGGATTAGAGTGTTCACGGCGAACAAGCGGCCTGATGTCCTTATGAATACCAGCCATCTGGAAATGTGCTGCAGAGTTCTTGAGAGAACGATGCAGCACCCCTCCGATGAGTACTTGATAAAGCTGGTGCGCATTCAGCAGCTGGCACAGTCCATATCTGTCACAATGTCGGCGGAGAACCTGAGTCAGACCGCCAGCAAACTACCATTAACAATGGTAGTGCAATCGTTTGAGGAACAGTTACAGCTGTACAAAGATAACCTTGGCCCACGGTTCGCTGATAATGGTATGTACAATTTATGTCACCCCATTCCGATCGTCTAGCGCTCACCATGGTTTAGATAATCTCAAGACCCATGTCAACGTAGCCGAGGTGCTCCTCTATGAGATCGCCGTCTCGGACCAACACTCTGCAGCATCCTATCTTCCTCTAACTGACCGACTACAACTTCTTTGGGCTTGTGTCCGATCTCTAAAGACCTTTTTCGATATCCGGTTCGATCATCGAGAAATGGAACGCCCACGTTTCCTGTGTATGAGTGCGTCTGAACTTGTGTACACTATTATTGTTGGCATCAAGGTCGTAACACTTCAATTACCCGGGTGGAACCTTGCCCAGATACACGCAGAGCTTGACATGGTCGAGGTGATGAGCCAGCAAGCCCAGGATCTGGACATCATCGTGGGGCGCCGCAAACACGGCAACATGCTAGGTACACCGACCCCCGGGGGAACAACAGCAGCTACCCCGGCGCCTCCACCAGATCCTTTCGAGAGACTTGTGAAGCAGCTGAAGTCAGTGAGAGATTTGGTCAAGGCTGAGAGACAGCGTCTACTTACGGGATCTGGCAACGCTGATCTCGTAGACTTCAGTCAAGACTTCTTGATGGATGATTCAGGAACGGACTTTTGGCAAGCGGCGGCTACAAGAGGTTATAATGTATGGAACATTATTGGTGACCCTGGTGTCTTGAATGAGTCGACTTGACGCCTTACGAAGTCGGTGAAGGTTGTATCAACATCTTAGCATTAGGTCGTTGTGTTGCTCAACAATGCTCTTTCTCATTTACGTGGTATAAAGTAAGCTTGTTCAAGATATGGAGTTTTCTTTGTTATCTGTTCAGCAATTTTCGATTCCTGTCTGGCGAGCTTCATTGACCTGGAATGGCATCAATATCAACTTCAACTGCCTTGACCTTGGCCATATTCAGCCACCGCAGGTCACCCTTGGCAGTCGACTTTCGGATATTGTACAGCTCATCAAGGAATGTCGGCACAAATGAGCCTGGTCCACGGACTTCGTTCCTCTCAGCGGCGAGCTCAGCAGCGAGTCCAAACATGACAGTTGCGGCGACAGCAGCTAGAAGAGGGTCGGTGCCGTACGCAGCAACCATGGCGCTGACTGTTGTGCCAAGAGTGCACCCAGTGCCTGTGACTTCGCCAAGATAGGGGTGTCCATTGTTGATAGCTATAGTACGAGTTCCGTCACTTACGAGGTCGGTGGCACCTGTGAGTATGACGACGGTGTGCCGGTGCAAGGCGATGGAGCGTACAAGGGACGCCTTTTGGGGGAAAGTGAGGGAAGAGGTTGAGTCGACGCCCCGTTGTGTAATTGTGGCGCCCGCTACAGTCTGAATCTCGCCCTCATTGCCCTTGATGACGGTAAAATGCCCAGCGTCGAGAAGAGTCTTGACAGCATTGCGACGAACGGCGGTAGCACCAGCGCTGAAAAACATGAGTAAAGTTGATTAATTGATGGGATTTTGGAGGCTTACCCGACAGGATCAAGGACTATAGGTCTGTCAGCTTCATTGTAGGCCTTGATGGCTTGGAGATAGTTCTTAAGTCCATCGGGAGTGACGGTGCCCATGTTGACCACAAGAGCACCTCCAAGTTTGGCGAGATCAGCAGCTTCTTCCGCGTAGTTGGCCATGATGGGGCTTGCCCCAACACAAAGAGCCACATTGGCGGCAAAGTTTTGAACGACCTGGATTTCTAGCATGAGAATTTAACATGATCATCACATGAACCGAGCTGTACTCACCAAGTTGGTCATGTTATGAGAAAGGGGCGTCTTGTCGGCTACGGCCCTGATAACTTCGGGGATTTTGGCGACGATGACTTTACCAAGAAGATCACGGGCAACGGTAGCTGGCTCAGGGGCAGCGATGAGAGCGCTCACTACAGCAACACCATCGAGAGACTTGGAGGGGGACCCGGCTGCAGCGAGAACAGGGGCAGTGTTGCTGGCGTTGATACCGCCTATACAAACAGTAGGGACGGAACCATAGCCAGCATCATATAGGGCTGAGAGAATATCCCGGACTCCCGAGGGACCAATGATAGATTTTGTGTCCTTTTTGCTAATGGTATGGTCAGGGGCTGATGTGAATCACACACGATGCTTGGATATCACTCACGTCTGAGTTGAGTAGACAGTTCCGACACCGAGATAGTCAGCACCGGCTTCGCAAGCCTTGAGAGCTTCTTCTTTTGAACTTGCGGTTACGCCAATGATTTTGTTGGGGCCAAGAAGATTTCTTGCTTCTTCATATGCTGTACCAAATGATCAGATCATATCTTAGTAGGTACCTACCTAGGCAGTGAGAGATATCAACATGACATACCCATATCATCCTGTCCAATGTGCACACCCTCGCAGTCTATCTCAGCGGCAATGTCGACACGATCATTGATGAGAAGGGGGACATTGTAACGACGGGCAATGGCGTGTAGCTTTTTGGCTGTGTCTACAGCGACTGGGCGCTCACTGTGCTTGTCTCGATATTGAAGGATGGTGACACCGCCTCGCAAAGAAGCCTCAACTACTTGTTCAAGGCTGCGGTCACCAAGAATCTCTGGTGTTGAGTCTGTGACCAGGTATAGGCCGTAGTTGACTGCGGGCTTGGCCATGGTTGATGGTGATGAGATCAGGTGGACGGCTTTGGCGGGGTCAGTGCCTGGTAATTGAAGATATAATTGGGTAACGGAAACTTGCATATAATCAACTCTTTTTTAGCTTATGTTAGTTGTGCTTCTATTGCTATTTTCCACTTAGAGTTGTGCTTTTTTGCGAAAAGGAAAGGAATTTGGAAGGGCAAGGGTGGAGTGAGCGATATTGCAAGTGATGAGGTCAAAGGATATGAGGTGATTGATGAGTTACAATGACATAGGGTAACTCGGGCAATAAATTGGACAACTTTGAGCTCAAGACTCGGCAGCACCTCACTTCGTTTGTGCTTCGTACTAACTTGGGAGTCTACTAACTCATATAAGTTATTGGTATTTTCTCGAACTTTTCCAATGGCTCCGAGGTTTTCCAATAATCGAGTAGTGAAAACAGGGCATCTGCTTGGGAAGTCGAGCAAAGCAACCTCAAGACAGTGCTTTTATTGCTGGGAAGGGAATTATCTCAACTACCTATCCAAACAGTGGATCCTTCCAATGATCTACCACCCTAGAACCTCGAGATATCTCGACCGAAAATCCATGTAACCAACCAGTAAAACGGAATCATGAGCTTATTCTTTAGACTCATGCTCTTGGTCAAATACGCCGTCCGCCACAGAATCCACGCCGCTCGACCTTTGAGCTCATCAGTACCCTTCTGATGAATGGCCCTCCAACCTCCAAGATACGCCATTGTACCCCAGTTACGGAAGTGAAAGGGAGCAGTTGGAGGCCCCTGAGAAGACGTCCCAGCGTTGAATCTCTTGCCGAGATATGTAGCCTGTTGACTTGCAACTTGTGCAGTGGCAGGGAGTGATTCGCCTTGGATATTGGCGCAGTCACCAATTGCATAGACGTCCGGGAGTGTCTTTGTGATTTGCTTGCCGTTGGAGTCTTGGGTTTCGACCTGGACTCGAAGGTGAGAATCAACAGCGAAGCCGCCTGTCTTGCAGTTCTTTGCGATCTTTCCCATGCCCTCCACCTCTCGTCCAACCAACTTGCCTACCAGAGGATTCTGCATGAGACCCGTGCTCCAGACGACAACGCCTGCTGCGACTTCTTCAGGTTCCTCCTTGATACGCATCAGGAGAACATCGTCGTCTCGTCGAATGCCCTCGAGGTGATGCTCGGTCTTGACTTTGATGCCTGCACGGCTGAAGATGTTTGTGGCGTATGCGGCCAGATTGCGATCAAACATAGGGAGAACCTTTGGTGCAATGTCGTAGATGGTGATGGCAACGTGAGGCATCAGTTCGGGATACAGCTTGGATAAGTCTTCGTGTATAAGATCGTGAAGCTCAGCCGCGTATTCGATACCTGTAGGGCCACCACCTACAACAGCAAAATGAAGCAATCGCTTCCTCTGAGCCGCGCTTGTGCTAGGCAGAGAGGCCTGCTCGAACTTCTGCAGCACTCTTAGACGTACTGTTCGAGCATCTGTAGCATCTCTCAGAAAACATGCATGCTCCTTGACACCCTCCACACCAAAAGTCTGACTGTAGCACCCGACAGCCACTACAAGCTTATCATACGGGACCTGGAACTCGAGGCCCTTCAACAGATCCTTGCCCGAGCGGGCCGTGACTCCATCACGCTGGTTAGCTTCAACGGTGATGGTCTTGTTGGCAAAGTCAATATCAGAAGCCCAAGCCTGGTGGAACTCTGCAAGACCGAGTTTACGACAGGGTTCAACGGCAGCACGGAACTCGAGAGTGCCAACGGCGGTTGAGGCGATAAGGGGAGTGAAGACGAAGTGAGAGCGAGGAGAGATGAGAATCCGAGAGGCTTGAGAGGGAGATATTGTCTTTGCCAGAGCGTATCCAGCCCAGCCCGAGCCTAGAACGACGATGCGCTCTTTCGTTCCTGAGAGAAAGCTCATGTTAGTTAGGGTGGTGACAGGAGATGAGGAGCTCTGAGGCCATTCGGGCCTCTTAAGGTGTAGAGGCAAAAGCACAAGCCAATGGACCCCCATAACAAGTCACAGCACTCACCTTCTTGAGTCACTGTGCTGGCCAGTCTCTTGCAAGTGACTCGTCCCAACTTCACCAACAAACGCTGTTCTGTCCCCCTCCGCCCCAGGCCAAGTCTGATCATGGCGTATCTCCTAATTTCGCGTGACCAGAAAACCCGTAGTACCACGGGAACGCTAGCCGATGAACCCTTGATGATGCAGATTTGTAAACAGTAGTATAAAGAACAGAATATCTAGACCGTGGGTATGCGGTACCGCAAGTCTCGCCGTGTAAGTGGGTGTTTTGGCAGGGTCGTTTCTCTAGCTGCCTCCACTAGGATAAGAAGAACCGAGATAGAGTGGTGATGAGGGAGTATTCAACAGACGTTGTCTGGGATTTACTGAATGTATTATAAAAGCCGTAACTAAGTGGGAGTTGGTGCTATTTAAGCATCTACTTTTATTGTAAGACTATCCACATCAATCCATCGTCACTATCTTCAGCTACATACGTTAGTACTAGGTAGTGTTTGACTCGATGTCATAGCTACTAACCTAACCTGATACCCCTTCCGGGCGATCTACCAATGCCTAGGGGGTTCCCTGTAGTCGGTACTTGCGCCCCTGGGACCCCCGGTCCTCCCGGTGAGCACTCCGCCAACGATAATTCACCGGAGCCGTCCCTTGCATCCACCTTCTTACTCACCTTGAAAGTTTTCCGCTCACGAGCTTGGACTCACGGTCGCGGACTGATCCGTGTCTCCGGAATCTGTGATATCCAAGACCCGGCTGTCCGATACCATAGAATTTTTCTGCTACCAGCTGACTCACATGCCCTTGCTGCACTGCACATACGAGCTATACATACCATCACATGTCACACATAGCATTTCAGCCTCATGGTAACATATTTAATGCTAACAAATCAAGCTTCTCCATTTTACATACATAGTAAACCTCTAATAGCTCATGCTAGTGTAAACTTGCTACGTCATGGCATGCTTATTCCCAGCTCCCCCGGCCTCATGCTGTTAATTATTTCTCTCCTTTTGTCTATTGTAACATGGCATCCAAACTCTCTCCTAACACTCCCTCAATCTTGACTATCCATCGGTGTGTCTCCTGTTCTACTACCTCGTCATCGTCCTCCTGCAACTCGCTGATGCGAGGCAGTATCTCGTGCAGCATAGACAGCCACTCTTCGCCAAGTCGATCTGTCAGCGCCTGCTCACACTTGACCGCGGCAAGTCTTACTGCCGCAGACTCGGATCGCAGGTGCTTCAGGAGGGCAGAGTTAAGCTCCTTCTGGTGAGCCTGTGAATCTGCCGCCGAGGCCAGCTCCACAGTTGTTGGGATGAGCTCTTCCGTCACTTCCACCGTACCAGCATGTGAGAACTGCTCCATCAGGACCGGTCCAACGGCGCTAAAGTGGGCCGGAGCCTGCCAGAAGTCATCCTGGTCATGCTCGAAGCAGTTGGCCAGGGTCCGTAGTACCCTTGACCAGAGTTGTCTCTCCTCTGGGCTCTTCAGATCCATCGACTTCAAGATCCTAACTGCATCCTCGACAATGTATGTAGCGTAGTTGGTCACGATGGATTTAAGAGTGCCAAAGAATGCCTCAAGGAATCCATAGACACTGTATTGGCGTAGCGAGCGTCCCACTCGGTCGCTCTTCGACAATCCGGAGCTTGACCACTCCATGAGCTGAACAAAGACAGGCCGAAATGCCGCATCGTTGAGCTTGTAGATCATCTTCAACGCTTTGTCGTTGGTGCTGGCGTCAAGAGCACTGAGCCTCAAGAGATCTTGCTCACCAATCTCACCCTTAGCGCGCTCCTGTCGTCGCAGATCAAAGACCTTTGTGAGAATGCTCAACAGTAGCGTGGCATTCTTGGAAATACCGGACTTAGAGTGCTTGTCAATGGCCAAGCCGAGAACATCAAGATATTCAGCAACAGCCTGTACAAGTTAGCGACTTTCATACACACAGTGATTATCAAACTTACAGAAAAGCCGGCACTTCTGGCACTATCCCAGTTTCGGTCCAGAGCCGAGAAGATCTCCTTCGCCTCAAGTTGCTTAGCCATGAAGTGAAGACAATCGACACGGCTTTCCTTCGTATCATCATCCAATTCGATCTCGGCCGATCTGTTGGAGATTTCCAGGATGCGATCAACATATGTTGAAAGCATGTAGGGAAGGTGCTGAGCCAGAGCGCTGATGAATCCGTAACAAGCAACATGAAGTTCCTCATCGCGAGCATCTCCCCTCAAGCTTTCGGCCAGGTACTCGACAGCCTGCGGGATTGCGCTCGGCAGAACGGGTACGATGGCGTCTTGCAGTACATCCACGAGCGAGGTAAGGCACAAGAGAGCCATAACTCGGAGCCGCTCCTCAGACTGCCCCAAGCAGTGCTCGCCAGCAATTGTTGTAGCTGCTGCCACAACAGCCTCGATATCCTTCTTTCCGTACTTTTCGGCAATCTTGTCAACGCATGTGACAGCGGTGTGCTTGTATCGCATATCGGTCGACTCTCTGATACCGGCTGTAAGCTGCGGAAGGAAAGCAAGCAAGACAGTTCTTGATGCTGGGTCGGTGTTGCTCTCCTGCTCCACCCGAACCTCAAGAGCTCGTAGGACCTTTTGCCGCAGTCCCATGTCGGGTCTATCGAGCAGGTTCTCAACAGCCTTGATAAACTCTCCAATCGACAATAAGTTGAGATGATTGGAGAGAGCCTGTCCGCAGCGGCCATGGAGAGTTTTATTCGTCTTGACCGTATCAGCTAGAACAAGGATGTTTTCAAGAAGTGTGGCATAGAGCTCCCTCATTCTCGATGCCTCCATATCATCCTTCTCCATCAAACCTCCAATCTGCGCTCTGAGTTTCTTATTAGCCAAGAAGCTAGGGAAGGCCGATAGTTGTCGGAGGGCAATGGCTTCTCCATCCTTGTTTTTGTCTTCAGTCTCGTCAGTGACACCGAGGAGAACGAGAGAGATGCCAGGCTTTGCCTTGAACAGATCAGCAATAAGGTCGAGCTGCTTGACGAGCGATTCGAGCTGTGTTGTGATGCTGAAGTGATTCAATAACTCGATAATAAATTGCAGCAGAGCGTCACTCGCACCGTATCGATCAACCAACATACTGATAAGGGCGTGGAGGAAGTCTTGGGGGCCGAGAGTCTCGACGAGGGCAACAAACAGCCCCTGTCGTCGATGAGCGGGGATATGCTCGTATGCCGTTGTGAAGCTGACAAGAATATCAGAAGCACCAGCGATGGGGCTCTTCTGCCCCTGACGCAGAGAGTCGATTAGTGGAGGTATAACTTCCTTGATAGTCTGAGACACAACATGGGCAGAGTAGTCGTCGCTTTGGCGAAGTACCGAGGTACCCATGAAGGTGAAGATGGGCATGACACTATGCAGGACCAAGTTCGGCGCGGTCGTGGCCAGACTGGCAATCAGGAGAAGGGCAGCATTCTGGACAACGGGGCTCGAAGATCTTTGGATGCAGTTCACAAGCAAATCTCCGTACCCACCAGAGCTGTCAATAGTGAGCTTCTTATTCGCCTTGTAAGCTGGCATCATGGCCAAGAGGCTTCGAAGAATGAGGTTCTGTAGGTAGCCCAGCTCAGATCCGACCACAGTTCTAAAGTGCTGGAGCTCAGAGAGGGCAGTAAACAGGCCATCCAGGAGCTCGGGATGCTCAACTGGGTCCGAGTTCTCGACCAGCTGCAGAACGAATGTGACCTTTCGCAGCGACTGGCTGAGTTCGGGAGTTACCTGAGTGATGAGACCACGGTCAGCTCCAGAAGAGCTAATTCGGCGGCGCTTGTTGGGTGGAGGCTCGGTGACCATCTTCGTTCCAGTCTGTATCGACTGAAGGAAGTCATGAAGAATATCGGTGGTGAGTCGCACGTTCCTCAAAAAGTCAGCCGCCTCTGCAGAAACAACTGATTTGCTGTCAGTTGAGACTGCTGATTCCTGGGAGATCTCCAGCAACTGATCGGCAGCCGTTGACTTGACATTAGGCTTCATGGAAGACCACATCTTCTTCATGCGAGTGAAAGTTGCGCGAATAAGATCAGCCTTTTCTCTTTGGTCTGGATCTCTGAGAAACTCCAGGAAGAACTCTAAGCCTGCGACGTCGTTTGGCACCACAACATCAACAAAACAAATGTCCATATCTGACTTTTCTAGACGTTCTGCGCTGCAAAGCTTAGCTGCCTCATCCTCGCTTAGACTTGCCCACCATTGCAAAACAGGGAGTAGAAGTTGCGTTCTTGTCGTGGTGCTGACACCTCGGACTTCGTTGACGGTCTTCAGCAACCTGCTCTTTACCAGAATCAATGGTGTGTTGACGATGTGTGAGGCCAGAAACTGAAGGAAAGATAGCCTTCCAGGTTGAGACAAATGGTCCTTCTTATCTAATGCAGGGTTCGGCTTGGACTGGTATTTGCCTTGCTCAATTGCGGTACGAAGGACGGCAGTGATATGTTCAGGGTCCATGACACACTCCTCAACGGTAGGAAGAATCTGAAGATGCAGAACCTTGGCGACAACGTCAGATGGTAGTGACATTATTTCTTTGGAGTTTCCGTAGAGGCTCTGTTGACCCCAGAGGTCGAGTCCTGTAGAAGGAACTGGAGGAGTGTATAGACCAGTGAGGACAGTGATTAGATCGGCCGCGGCTTGACGGACGCGCTTCGAAGGATCGCCGAGTGCTGAGATACAGTAGGGAAGAAGAGCCTGGAGATCGGCTTTTCCGGCATCACCAACTTTTAACCTTTTCTTAGTCATGTCCAGAGCTGCAACACGAGCTAGGGCTGGGTAGGGACCGCTCCAGATACGAATGAAGAAACTGAAGTACGTGCAGTCCTTGAAAGCGGTCTGTCGGTGAAGCTTGGGGTTGAGATCGAATTCGGAAAGCAGGCCCTCATTTTGCGAGCTATTAGAAACAACAGAAAAGAAGATATGACTGAATTCGTCAAAGATCTCGCCGGGCTGAGGCACGAGACAAGAAGAGAGCGATTCGGACCGGCTGGAAAGTTCCTCGAGCAACGAACCCAGATCCTGGGGTGCATCCTTTTCATTATTGCCATTGCCCGTCTCTGTATCGTCTTTGGTCGAGTCGGGGAGTCGTCGAGAGCGGAATGAAAGGTCGAGCTTCATCTCAAGCTCCTCAATATCGAACTTGACTTCTTCAATAACCGACTGGATAGTGTCGCCAGATTTGCCAGCGCTCTGAGACAGAGCAATCAGTGCTGAACCGAGCTCCCGTCGAAGTGCGCCGTCCTCATCATTATCATCGCTAAGTCGGTGCGCAGTCAAGATAAGAGACTTGAAAATTACGGCGATTTGTTTGTCCTTGAGGACCGAGCTGCTGAGAATAGTGATAATAGTCGCCAAACCTCGAGCGTCGCCCTTTTTGGTAAGTCTCTCTATCAATGCGAGACAGAGACCATTTGCTAATTTGTCCACCCGCCGCTCTTGGCCGATCTCTACAAGTTGCTTTCCAATATCCGTGACCTTCATAAGCGCTTTTGTGGTCTTGCTGCTCATTTGCTTCGCAGAACGGTATTGCGCCAAGATAGCCAGACAAACTAGAGCAGGCCGCACCGTGTCGTTAGTCCAGCCATAAACCGTCTGGTCCATGAATGCAGTGACAGCGTTATCCTCAAGGTTGCCCTTGGCAACAAACACTGCGATCGCCATGTATGAAGCAATCTGAATACTAGGGACTTTCTTCATGACCAAGGACTCAGCAAAGACAGGTCCCAGTCGATGAAGCAAAGCCTGGTCATTCTCGCTCTGAACTGCAGCTCGGCCTGATCTCGTCTTGTCTAGGATACCACTGACGGCCTCTGTCATGATGCCGGCCCAGAATGAGACCAAGGCAGGATAGTTGTACTGCATCCGACATGATTCGAGGGTGTACTCGGATATGAGAGTCAAAAATGAAGGGTGCTGAATTGCCTCGCGGACCAAGACATGTCGGGGAGGCGATGTGACGGAGCGAATGTAAGGGTCGAGGAAGCGGAAGTCGTGAGGGATCTTGCTCGGCAGAATCGAAAGGAGGGTAGCGAAGGCTGGTATAGAATGGTAAGGCAGGAAAGTGAGCAGCAGGGCTCGTGTGTTTTCCTCATGGATTCTTCGCAGTGTTAGTTTGCTTTCCCGCACCAATCGCAGAATACATGGCCTTACCTGAATCTTCGAATGAGCCACTCAATAGACTTGATCGCAGGCATCAGCCTAAGTCGACTGCCCGCGAGGCGCAGGAAGGCTTCAACCCGGCGGTCCAGTTCCTCATTCTCAGAAGCTGTGAGCTGGGTACGATCTTGGTTCTGACTCTCCTCGCTGAAGATGGTAGACTGGAAGGGCGAGAATCGAGCATCGAGTTGACAGAGCTCCTCAAAGCCCTGAAAGCAGGTCGTATAAAGAGTTTGGTAGCTCTGAGTAGCAGCGACTCGAGGTTCCCATATCAACGACTTGGAATGGGCAGCCTTTTGCGCCTTAACGTTGAGAGTGGACTTCGAATTGGCAGCCACCTGCGCCAATTGAGCAGCGAGAGCAGTCGCCATGATTTAGAGGGCTGCGACTCAGGCTCTGGGCGGTAGATGGCGTAGGGATGTTGATGAGATGGTCACTGGCAGCATTAGAGTGCTGGAGGTTTGAAAATATTTTGGCGACTACAAAAAGAAACTTTGTTATCGATAAGGAACGTATGGGTTCCACAGGCACCCCACATACTAACTACCTTGGTACAAACCTCGGGATGTGAAGACAAACGAGGAATATTCCTATCTGGACTTTCTCTGCGTAAGGTTGTGAGATACGAATTGCAAACACGATTATTATCATTATCACTATTTTCTTGGGAACACCAACATACTGACTCTCGGCGGAGTTGGTCCCATAGCTCCCTGTCCTCAAGTTGGAGCCATATCCTTCTGGTCCCCGCCACCCAACTGGCTGTATTGACTAGAAGAACATTGACTCGACAATGGGGGTCAGTATCAACAATGGGCTCCTTTCCTATATGCCTCGGGGAGAGGAAAACTTCCGAGATTAATAAATAGCGGTGCCAAAATATGCTAGGCTAAGCGCCCACTAGGTTATATTGAACTTACCCAATTATTTTCATTAGGTACTTAGATAAGAGGTCCTAAGTGTTTCTGCTTCCCCTTGACATGATATCAGATTCTATATCCGCATCGTAGATGCCTATAAATTATCGAGGGCCTAAGAAGTCGCCAAATGATTCTGATTGAGTCTTTGCAGCATCTCGTTGGATTATCTTGTAATAGTTGTCAAGTACGCTGCTTATGGGGCACTACTCGTTAAGACCTGAAGTTAGTAGTAAGTGAACAATTTCCTGTTCAAGAAATGATAAATACCTAAGGTAGGTAAATAATGCTCTAAAAGATATCTATCAAGCTCGCTGAGACTTCCAAACCTTGTTCATATGTAGATAGAAAGGAAAGATAACGCATGTCTCAGTCCAATGTGAATTGTTCGACTTGAAAAAGATACTATGTTATTGGCTCGGAACCCCCACAATGCGCAGAGAAGCACATGAGAAACAGGTGGGACAATGTCCGTTAGAAACGAACATTTAAGCCGCAGGTTTCTGGTGACTTGCTAATATTTAACCGCACAATTGAGGCTGTTAGGGTCACAAAGTCTCCCTATCTGATAGAGCTTAAATCTGACATTTTTCGTGACGACGAGAGCTTCAACGAAATCAAAACACTTTTACCACGTCACAATATGGCTGTAAGCAAGGCTCAACTTACAGTCAACGCCAAGAAGAAAAAGCTCACACGTCACAGTCGACAGTTCCTCAGGTCGTTCTCTTCGGAGACTCTTTGTTCCAACAATGCTCAGATATACAGGACGGTTTCTCTTTTCAAGCTGCTCTCCAGTCTGGTAAGAATCCAACATAAGTGACCGTATAGGAAACGGCCTGACTTGCTGCAGATTTCATTCGACGTTTGGACATCGTGAACCGGGGATACTCGGGCTTCAACACCGACATCGCTCTGAGATATCTTCCTGAAATTTTCCCGGAGCGTACAGCCTCATCCCCTAAGATGGACTATCTAGTACGGTACCGCCATATGAAGCGAAGAATGTGTAGCTAAAAATGAACAGGTTCTCCTGTTTGGCGCAAATGATGCTGTGCTTCCTGGTGCTATCACCAAGCAGCATGTTCCTATAGATCGGTACAAGGAAAACCTCACCAAGATCATCAACCACCCGCGCATCGCTGCCCACAAGCCCCAGATTCTGCTGGTCACGCCTCCTCCCCTGGATGAGATCAAGACGACCCCTCGATCCATCGAGAATGGCCACCAAGGAGCAGTTCGCAAGTCGGCAATTGGCGCTGCCTACTCCGAAGTGGCTCGTGAGGTCGCGCGAGAAAATCCTGGGGTTATTCTGGTCGACCTCTGGAAGGCCCAGATGAACAAGGCCATCTCCCTTACTCCTAACGATTACACCCCTGGTGGACCATGGCTAGGCGACCCCGAGAACGGTAAGCAGGGTGGCCTGGATACTCTCCTTCACGACGGGCTCCATATGAGCGGGTCTGGTTATCAGGTATTCTATGAGAGCCTTAAGCCATTTATTGGTAAGGAGTGGCACGGCCTCGCGGACGATGATCGCAAGGGATTTGTGATCCCAGATTGGCGAGAACTGCTGGAGCTCAAGCCCAATCTGAACACTGGCGATTAGATGGGATGCAGACTATGACATTCGACCTCGGAGGCACTGATTGAGTATAGATAGAATGCAAAATATACGCGCTGTGCAGAGTTTCTTGTGTCTTTGACTCAATGTTGTAGCAATGAAGTGTGAGCGTGTCTTGAGGTATGCCGAGACAACTTCACCCCACTACCTCACTTACAGAAATGTAACCCCTCTATCCCTTCTGTCCCAGGAAACGGGATGCATAGGTAGGCTAGCGGGTTCTACAAGAATTAACTGGTCCCCATTAATCTCACTAAAATCTCTATTATTTTAAAAATCTATAATTAAATTATTAAAGTAGCTATATATTTAAAATAAATTATAAAATAATATTTAATATTTTAATTATTGTATAGTATTTTTATAATTTAATAAATAATTTTTATAGTATTTTTAAATAAGACTTATAAAACTTAAATTTTTAATATATATTTTTAAGCTTTTTAATAAGTTATTTAT